>CM050168.1:100411422-100676985 GCA_027410445.1 Discoglossus pictus
TACTTTTATTACTTATTATATTATATTGTTCATGTATTTCTATTACACATTATTTTTTATACTTATTACAGTGCTATTTTTTGGCTATACATGTTACAGGATATTTCCCTGTAACATGTATATCACATAAAATAGCCCTGTAATATGTATAATACATACAGGGTCAAACAAGTTCACACTAACCTTTTTTACCCTTACAGGCTTCCATACCTGCTTGCTGATTTGCTAATTTTTTAAAGACTCTCATTGGTTGAAATCGATGTCAATCAAAAATTTCAGCCAATCAGAGTCCTTCAAAAATTTGTATATAAAGCAGACCGTGGGAAAAAATCAATTAATCGCGGGTGGGGCTCCTTCTAGGAGGAGCTCTGTTAGTTTTTTTTTTTTTTTTTTTTAGAGCGTCGGGTTTTTTTTGGGGGTTGGCCTCTTTCAATGGGCCAGAATGGATGGATGGACAATGGCTTCAATCAAGATTGGATTATTTTTGGACAATGGCTTCAATCAAGATTGGATTATTTATTTGACCAGTGGCTTCAATCAACATTGGATTATTTGACCAGTGGCTTCAATCAACATTGGATTATTTGACCAGTGGCTTCAATCAACATTGGATTATTTATTTGACCAGTGGCTTCAATCAACATTGGATTATTTATTTGACCAGTGGCTTCAATCAACATTGGATTATTTGACATGGGCTTCAATCAACATTGGATTATTTTCATGACTATATCCAGGTCATAGAGGACAGAAGGCCAACGCTGGAGGGGTCAATTTGACAGGTAAATATGTGCTGTTGTTTATTTTATTTTTATTATTGTTTGTTTAAAGCTGTTTACTTGTAATAATAATGTGTTTACTGTATTGTTTTTCCCTTACCTTATTTTTATTTTATCTTTAAAAGTGACAGGCACATGTACATGCCTGTTACTTCTAAAAATGGAATAAAAATAGGGGGGGGTGCTAGGTAGTTGGATCAGGGTGGGGTCGGTCACGCTCAGGCCAGGCGCCCATCGGTCGGTCGGTGACTGCGTAGGCCACGATCAGGGGTGGCACAGGCCTCATGGGGGTGAACATCCACCCCCATGTGGCCTGTGCAACCCCGCTCACAGCCCGAATACCCCGATCACCGTGATCGGGGTAATCGGGCAGTGTCATAGCATAGGCCACATCGGGGTGGTGGTGATCGGGCCTCGGGGGTGGCATAGAGCGGCGACATGGAGGTGATCAGGGGTGGCACAGGCCTCATCAAGGGGGTGATCCGATCACCCCCATGTGGGCCTGTGCCACCCCGCTCACCACCCGACTACCCCGATCCCGTGATCGGGGTAATCGGGCGGTGGCATGATGGCATCGCATAGGGCAGGCCTGATCGGGGGTGGCACAGGCCACATGGGGGTGATGGCTGGGGGTGGCACCAGGCATTGCAGGCCTAGGGTCGTCGGTGGTAGGTAAGTTGGTGGGTGGCTGGGTAGGTGACAGGCCAGACAGGCATAGTGGGGTAACTGGTCACCCCTACCTTTTATTAGGGGCTACTAGGGGTTTGGTTTGGCCAGGGGCAGGGCAGGTGCCAGGTAGACTTACTGTTAGGCAGGCAGCAGAGCAGATGTGAGTAGATTCAGCCAGGGAGGTCTCTCAGTCTCAGCGTGACCAGGGTCAGGAAACAGAAAGGGGGAAGGGACAGGCAACTGGTGGTTTTATTGACTGTATCAGTCAATCAAAAAGTAAACTCGAGGCCCTATTAGCTGGCGGGCGCTCAGGGCTAACGGTCTGGGTGGGTTTAGATTGTTCTCTTAGCAACTGTACAACCTTCCATCATTGATTGGTCAATGATGGAAGACTTTCAGTCATTAATTGATACATTTATGACCGCCCATGCATATCGTCACTGTGATGGTGGGCGGCATGCATTAACGGTCAGGGGGCCAGGCCAGGACTCATTGAAGAGAAGAGAAGAGTCTAAAGGTTAGTGTACTAGTGTAATATGATCACACAGGGTGCAGGGGGCTACAATAGATACACAGCAGCATTAGTTAATGTAGCGCAAGGGTTATCTTAAAGTGACAGTGTCCCTGGGAATATTTTACTAACTTTACTTCATTTTATTACTGTATTAAGACTTGAATGATGATGTACACCTTATATTTAATTGTTTTTGGGTTATTACTAATACATTGTTGTGTTTTTTTCTTGCAGTGTCACGAAAATTTTTGGGGGGGCGTTTGCCCTGACGCCCCAATGGACGGGCCGCCCCTGAGGGCATCTACAGCAAATGCAGGATAATATCAGTGGAGAACAGTCTGCAATGCTAACTAAAAGATTAAAGATTCGGAGGGGTGAGAAGGAAGATAAAATTAGCACTTGGATGCCGCTCATGTGCAAAATAATGCTGCACAAACATTGCTGAGTTTCTCTGGGATTATTTAAAAATCGGCTAGTAGATCGATTAGGCAGATTTTCATGCTTTTAAAAAACAACCCGATGGGCTGACAGGATTCAGTAAAGGGCTTATAGACACCACATGTTGGGCCTCTGGAAGAAAAACACTGTGACTTGCATTAGGTATAACTTTCAGTTTCACTTTATTGTAGAAACAGAATCACAGGAGTAGAAGTCAGACTGATGTTACATTGTTAGTTATATGGTAATTGAGGTTGAAAAAAAATACTTTTAGTCCATCAAGTTCAACCTTTTTAGGGCCATTTTCAGTCTTAAAAAAGGACTGAAAAACTTGGCTTATACTCGAGTATATACAGTAATTGTTAATTGATCCAGAGGAAGGCAAATAGAAAAACCCCATTGAAACATTGTCAATTGTCTCAAAAGGGGAAAAAATAATTTATCTAATTATCCAGGATAACCCTGAATACCCTTTTCATTCAAAAACATATCCAATCTGTTTATAAAATTAACTATCAAATTCGCTGTCACTACTTCTTTTGGTAGAGAATTCCACAGATTAACCACCCTTACTGTGAAGAAGCCTTTTATTGACCCTGTATATATTTATATAAGCTAATTATAACCTCTCTTAGACTCAAAGCTCCCAACTCCCTTTCAATGTCTGATACTCCTAGATTTGCTCCATTAAGATTATAAATTGCAGAGCTATTTTGCCTTCCGAGATGATTAACTTTACATTTATTCGTATTAAATCTAATTTGCCATTTAGTTGCCAATTTCTCTAATGTATGCAAATCCCTTTGGAGGGAAAGGACATCATTTTCTGATTTAATTACCTTGCACAACTTAGTGTCAACAGCAAAAATGGAGACAATACTTTTCAATCCTACTAATAAGTAATTAATACATATGTTAAAAAGGAGAGGACCTAATACTGAGCCCTGAGGAACCCCACTTACCAAAATTAGTCTAATCTGAGTATGTTCCATTTACAACAACCCTTTGCTTCCTGCCTTTTAGCCAACTCTCAATCCATGAGCAGATATTTACTGCATTCCTGTATCCCTTAGTCTTCCATATTGCACTATATCAAAACCCTTTGCAAAATCCAAAATTACTACATTCACTGAGTTGGCTTGATTCAAGTTCCTACTAGCCCCCTCATAGAAACTTATTAGATGTATTTGAAATCCCTCGTAAATCAGTGTTGACTTCTACTAATCCTGTTTGAATAGATGTATTCTTGTGTACTATCCCTTATTAACACTTTGAAAAGTTTTCCCACTACAGAAGTGAGGCTTAAAGGTCTATAATTTCCTGGATTTGCTCTTGCTCCCTTCTTAAATATAGGTATCACATCTGCTTTTCTCCAGTCATCTGTTAACGACCCAGTGTTGAGTGAATCTGTGGTGAGTGAAGCTTGAAAAATTCGATATAATGGTTTGGCTATTACATAAACTAAACATACAGCTTTACAGTATATAAATACATAGCATAATACATAATAATAAAAAGAAAATGTATAGCACACACATTCCTACTTCCTATACATAGTTTCTTACATAGACTTTCTTGGAACCTCCTTCCTTTTCCACATTTCCCAGCTGTTTCCTTTCACTTACACTGACCCTCAGAAAATAGAACAATAT
The DNA here is from genome assembly GCA_027410445.1 of Discoglossus pictus. Classification (NCBI taxonomy): domain Eukaryota; kingdom Metazoa; phylum Chordata; class Amphibia; order Anura; family Alytidae; genus Discoglossus; species Discoglossus pictus. Next base: position 100,415,475 of record CM050168.1, read on the forward strand.
GGATTCCATAAGGCCTAGAATGACATACAGGCTGGAGAGCTAGGGAATGCGCCTTTTGGGGTCCGTCCAGCTCCTTATTCATTGTCTGATCGTCTGTTTGTTCTGCAATAGTTTTTCACAGTACACGTTTCTTTTGTAGGGTTTAATTACTTACAAGCTGTGACATATAACATATAAAACAGTTTCTACAACATAACATAGTTCTGAATATATTTGCCACCTACAAAGCAATATAAACCCACTCAAATTGCCATTAGCCAACCATTTAGGTTTCAAGTGTGCTTCATTTCCTTCTGAGCAGAAAGCACTCAGAAGTTTTGATTCTGCTTAACCTTTAAAAATATTCCACTTGTGTTCTCCCCATGAATGTAGTTTTATTTATTAAATGGATAACTGATTTGTAATAAAGTATGGTAAAATTAAGAAAAAAAGCAATGCTGCTCATAAATCTAATATTTTAATTTTAGCATTGCAGTCTTTGGGAGATCTACTATTTTCCATCTAAAATGTATTGTCTCGGAGGTTAGGGCAGATCTGCCCAATAGTTTGTCCTAAAATGTCCTACTAGACCAGTGTCACAATGAAGTCATGAAGAAATTAAAATGTTTTTGCAGGTGGACAGTTTACAGTAAATGGGAGTTTGGGGGTGTCCTGAGCTTTGTCTGATTGGACATGTCCCATATCAAATAATTTAATTGAGGAATTCTGTATATTTGCAATTTAAAGTACATTTGACATTTTTTGGGTGACAATAATCTAGAGGGAAAAAAAAGAATACATGGCCAAGGAGTCAGAGAGGAAGAGAGTGTTACTATTGATTCCATTGGAAAAACCCTTGTGAATAGATGAAGGAAAGCTGGGGTCCTGAAGCTGGTTACGGCCCCTGGGATGTTGGAGGAGCTCAAGATAAGCTTTTATCTTTCTGAGGTGAATTCAGAGGGGTGAGAAGGAAGATAACATTATAGAAAAGAAAATAATATTTTCTAGTATTTACTCTGCTTAAGTTCAGTTTTTAAATAACTTATTTTCTATCTTTCATTTTATCTTTTGTTCTCCTTTACGTTTTAGTACTTTCTTCTTATGCTCTCTTTGTCACTTTATGATTCACCTTGGTTGAAGTTAATTTAATCACCATCCCCTAAACACTTTAATGGGAGAAAAAAAAAAATGGAAAAACATTAGAAGAGAAATTTTATATAACGCAACACGTATTTGAATTTTATTGGTTTGATCATGTTGAGAGGGAGAAAGTCTCATGCTTTATTCAAGTTATTACTGTTTATTTGTATGCATTTCCTGTTGCTATTATGGTTGTAAATATCTTCTTCTAATAAAACTTGAAAGTGAAAAAAAAAATATTGTGTGAGCTACACTCCCCAAGGCACTTATGTAGGCAGACCATCTTAGCCAATGAGCTGTGCAGAGTTGTGTCCTAGCGAATCAGCTGTCAGTATCACGGCTGTCTCACAAGCAGCATTGTCTCAGACAATAAGAGGGAAACATATGTTTTGTTGTACCTGCCTCTGATTGACCATGAATTATATGCTAATTTAGCTTGTATTTTCAGAGCCATTCTCAAAACTAACTGCCTGAAAACTGAATATATTTTGCAATCTTTAGGATAAGCTTTTAAATGTTTACTTTACATGCAAATGTTTACTTTACATGCAAAGAATCTTTTCATACACTACTGATTCTCCTCTATCAGATGGATTCATATTTAAAAAAACTTTCATATACTCTTAAGGTGCTACACAGTTCGTTTCACTCTATGTTTTCTGTCAATAAGGAATATTAGGTTGAGTTTGGGAGAGCTTGTTATACATGACCCAAGCATGATCCATTTAGGCTTATCTAAAATGATTGACACCACACCGATTGTTTGGGAGCTTTATTATAATTTAACCATTTAACATAACTTAAAACCTGTATATATTATACATATTAACATATTAGTCTAAAGGGGGAGGAGCCAGGCCACGGACAGTGACCTCACGCCTTGGGCCCTGCCCAAAGCCCCAATGCTTATCTTAAGCACGCCCTGTGAGGTAGGGCCACGCCCACTTAGGCCAGTGGGCCAGGCAACTCACCTCCCGCCTAAAAAACAATACAACCATACATATCAGAAAATTGCCACTTCTCCAATAACCTTCTGCTCTTTACGTATATAATTTTTTTTTTTTTTTTTGCATAACAATACCATAACAACTTTTAACATACAATTAAATTAGGGTGAGAGGGAGGGATTTTCCACGGAGACCACGCCGAACGAACTCCCGGCGCGCCAATGCGGCGGAAGTCCCGCCCCAGTCGCTTCTGATTGGCTGATGCAGCCTTACAGGCTATGCAGGGTCACGCGGCGCTGCGGGCTGACCCAGGGAGCCTGTACCTCCCACCACAGAGCACGCGAGGGACGTCTCCTGAGACTGTTATCCCCCCCTGCTGTCAATCAAAGCCAAGGCCCCTACGACACTTTCTCTGAGGTGTACCTTGTCTTTGCCGAAAAAATCATCGGCACCGGCCGGGTCGAATTCCTTATATCTAATGGCAACGAAGCCCAACTTCAGAACGAAACTTGCCAACTGCTGGTTAATCTTCTGCCTTGATCTATCCAACCCGACGGGGTCTCACGCATTCCACCAGGATCTTCTCTTTATCATTTCCGACTATATCACGAACGTACCCGGGAACTTCTTAGTCCAGTTCTCCATGTCTCTCTTCATGACTTTTAGCATTCTTCGCATGGGAACCGTTCCTAGGTCGTTACCGCCGGCGCGAATTATTATTAAACTGGGTTGACCGCACCGCTGGGCGTATGTGTCCAACAGCCCATCCAACTGCGCCCACCGCAGGCCTCGAACCCAGAGCCACCGCATATGTAAGTACGTGACAGGAAAACCCAGTTGTGTCTTTCCCTCTGTAACTGCGGCCAACCTGTGGGCCCAGTACACGTACGAGTGACCCACAATCCACAGTTGCTTCTGTCCTCCTGAAAGCAGAAAGCAACATCCAATAGACTACTGCCTTAGTCCGTACATAGGACCGAAAACGTTCTGACTCCTATCTCCCAATCCGTTTGACCGCCGCGTCGGGCAAGCCTAACCTAGCTGCTTCGGTAGCAGCCCCGATTCTGAAAGAGTGTGTTCCAAACTCTGACTGCTCCAAACCCAAACTGTGTAGTGCAACTTTTAGCATCCTTTCAAATTGGTACTGGGATAACGCCGTCCAGTCGGCATGTATCAACAGCGAACACCGTCCCACTGGTGGCTGACCAAGTTATTCCACCATACACCCGTGGGGGCAGCATTCCGTGCCCACGCGGTGCAACACCACCTCTTTACCTTTACCCAACTGGTCGGTCATAGACCTCCGGAGCCATACCACTACCTTGCCTTCCACGAGGCAGGTATCCACCACTTGTATACCCCCGGAACCGTGTCTACTGTTCGCTACTAACTCCCCTATCTGGAACGCTCCAAAGAATGCCAGGGAAAAAGCCGTACGGAAAAGCAGAGATTCAAACCGTTAAACATGCCGCGCACCACCTTGCGCACTATGAACTCCTTTGTAAGGTCCCTCTGCCCTGCCAGCTTGAACATGAAGGCCATGGCCGTGACCTGTCTCCCAACTACTGCTTTTTTCTCGCCTTCCTCTGCACACCGCAGCAGAAACCAAAGCAGTATCCCTAGGGTCTTGTCCTCTGATGTCGACCCACCGGCCATCTTAACTAGGTCGTTCCATTTTGCCCACACGCTTTTATACGCGGACCACGTCGCCGGGGCAACAGACTGTCTGATGAGTCTCGTTACCTGGCAGCTCCAAGCTCCCAGATCTCCGCGGGAATGGCCTCCCCCAGCGTGCTCGCCCGGGGGGCCAGAACCCTGAGCCGTTCTTCCTGAAACCGAGAAAGGGCGCCAGCAATGCCATTCTCTAAATCCAGTACCTGCCTTGCCTGAAACCATATGTTCAGGCGAAGGCAGCACAGCACTAGGTGCCGAAGTAACCTTACCACCGGTATGGAAGTTGCCGTGAGGTTATTTACTGCTTGTGCAACTTCGTTTCTTTCCGTGTGGAATAACACACGCCGATCCCTAAACTCTGAACCCCATAAGTGAGCCGCCACTACTATGGGAAATAGTTCGAGGAATGTCAGGTTCTTCGTAAGACCTGCCACCTTCCATTCGTCTGGCCATACCGCGGCGCCCCATTTTCCTTGAAAATATGCGCCGCACCCAACTGCTCCCGACCGCCCGGTAAAGAGTTTCAAGTCGGCGCTAGTAGCGCTCCCTTTTTGAATAATCGCCGATCCATTGAACTCGGCCAGAAAAAATGACCACACCTGACAGATTTTGTGGAACACTTTCAAGATGAAACGGCAGGTATCTTGCCCTGCTGGGCCGACGAACAGGAAATAGTCCAGATAGTGTGTAATGCTCTTGTACCCAGCCTCCGTGTGTGGAACCCATTGCAAGAATGAACTGAACGCTTCGAAGTATGCACATGATATTGAGCACCCCATAGGTAAGCATAGGTCGATGAAATAGCTGTCATCCACGTAGCAACCTGTAGCAACGATCCTGTCGTTAACCGACCCATCTTTTGGGTACGAAAGATGCTGGATCAACCTAAATTTTCCCGTCTCTTTTTTGGGAACGACGCCTAGAGGGGAAACGATAAGATCCCGGATGGGGGGGGAAGCGAATGGCCCTGCCATCCTCCCCAGCTGCACCTCATTGTGCACCTTAGCCTCTGCTATCCCCGGGAATTCCCGTACTGACCGTAAGTTCAGTGCTGTGGACCGCGGAGATCTGTTGTGCATGGGATCCTAAAGCCTTCCTGGAAACCCGCTTCCAGGAGATGAGCCGCGGCACCGTTGCCCGCCGTTCTACCATAGCGTTTTAGCCATGGCAACATGCCAGGGAGGCGTATGGGCGTCTTGCCCTTTGGCAGAGGGCTCTGTTCTGCCCCCTTCCTTTAGCCTGGTGCATCTGGCAAGGGGGTGTTTGCCGCCGCAGCAGGAGCACGCGCGCTTGAAACTGCAGTTAGGGGCCCATTTACATACCCCTTTGTTGTAGGCAAAACAGGTCTTGAGACCTGTAGCCGGGGTAGCGGTGGGGCTCCTAACCCACGAAAGGGCGGCATGACACGCATAGATGTCATAATGTTTAGCCAGTATGCCACTGCTTTATCGCTCCATGCCATTGCTGGCCTGGATGCCAGGTACTGGCGGAATTCCTCGTCGTACCGCCACCATGCCATGACCCCGTACACTTTGTGGGCGTTGTGTATCTCGTCTATGTATACGAACAAACCCGAGCCTTGCTCAGGGTGTTGTTCGCATATTATTATTATTATTATCTTTATTTATATTGCGCCAACATATTCCGTAGCGCTGTACAAGGGTTGAGTACATAGCAGAAAACAAATTAAACACCTTGTAAAGAATGGAGGGCCCTGTTTTTGAGCATAAAATCAAATGTACATAGAGCTTGTTTCCAAGGCACTGACACAAGATTGAACACTCGCAAACTTACAATCTAAGGGTTTATTTGTGATACAAGAGGGTGACAAATGCAATTGAAAGCAGTTGGTTCAGTAAAGTGGAGGGGTCTGTGTGTTGTACTGTAGATTGTGGGTGGGAGTGTTATTAAGCTGTGGAATGTTCAGTTGTACATGTTAAGGCTGAAGGTGATAAGATTTTTTAAACAGGTGTGTTTTTAATAATTTCTTAAAGGTTTTGAGGCAGGAAGATAATCTAATGGAGCGGGGCAAGGAGTTCCAAATAGATGGGGAAGCACGAGAAAAGTCTTGAAGACGGGAGTGAGAGGAGGTGATGAGAGAGGAGGAAAGAAGAAGGTCGTTAGCAGAACGAAGGGGCCGGTTGGGAGAGTATTTTGAAACATAGATATAAGGGGGTGCACTGCTGTTGAGGGCTTTATATGTTAGGGTCATGATTTTAAATTTGATTCTGAGAAGGGGTGCTAGTACATTTGAAAATTGTTGTGGGTTGAGTGCTTGCAGGTTTCTGCGTGTTCTGGTGGCAGGATTTGAAGAAGGGTGGTGAGCGGAAGATGAGGTGAGGTTGCAAGTTAGCAGGTGGTGGGCAGATAGGGGAAGTGGGGAGATGTCAAGGTTGGAGATAGTGCAGAGATTAGTAAAAATAAGGTCAATGGAGTGTCCACCACTGTGAGTTGCTGAATCTGTCCATTGTGAGAGGCCAAGGGAAGAGGTAAGTGCAAGTAATTTTGCAGTTGTTGGGGAGGTGGGGGTGTCAGTGGCTATGTTGAAATCGCCAAGAATGAGTGAAGGTATATTGGAGGAGAGAAAGTGAGGGAGCCAGGCGGCAAAGTTGTCCAGAAATTGAGAGGGTGATCCAGGCGGGCGATAGATCACAGCTACTCGCAGAGGTATGGGAGAGAAGATGCGAATAGTGTGGACTTCAAAAGATGAGAATTGGAGGGAGGGAACAGGGGGTATGCAGTGAAAAGTGCAGCGAGAGGATAGCAGTATGCCCACACCTCCACCTTGTTTGTTCCCAGGTCTAGGAGTGTGGCTGAAGTGTAGACCACCATAAGTGAGTGCAGCAGGGGAGACAGAGTGAGATGGAGTGAGCCAGGTTTCTGTGATAGCCATTTAATTGAGGTAGTTGGAAATAAAAAGGTCATGAATGAAAGTAAGTTTGTTGCAAACAGACCTTGCATTCCAGAGGGCACATGAGAAGGGCAAAGTTGATGGTTTGTGACAAGTGATGGGTATTAGATTATGGGTGTTTTGGGCATTTGCTGCCCTGGGGACTCTGCGTGTTTGACAGCAGGTGGGAATGAGTGAGGGGCCTGGGTTAGGGGATATATGTCCACAAGCCATCAGAAGAAGGAGAGAGAGTAAAAGGAGATGGGAGTAGGACTTACAGGAGCATTTCTGCTTTTCAGCTTTAGAGGAGGGATGAAATAGTGACTGGAGGAAGGAGAGGAGCTCATGAGAGCAGAGAAGAGGAGAGGAAAGCAAGGAAGGTGAGATAGTTATATTATTGGAGACATGATGTCTAGAGACTGTATAAGAGAGTCTGAGAAAGAGGCAGCAGGATATAGTGAGGAAGATGGTGTGAGAAAACATGGTGACACTGTATTAACAAGTATTCTTAAAGGGGGGGTGGTTAGAGGTAATAATCAGATGTCACTGATTGAACAGGTGCAGGTAATTAGTATGCCTCAATATATTAAGTGTAAAGAGGGGTGGGTGGGTAGAGTGGCAGGGAGGGAGGGGATTGCTGTGTTTCTGTGGGATATTCTGTGGAGCAGTGTGTAATACAGATATCTATGAGACAGAAAGGGGGGTATTTGGGTGGGTGGAGACATAGGAGCAATACATTTGGGTGAGTGAACACAGAGTATTTTTGGTTTACAAATAAACAGTAACATATCCTGATAATAGCACTTCAATCTAACAGAAATAAGTCTATCTCAGCAATTATCATAACACAGATATGAATAATATGAAATATAAATTATATTTGAATGGATATTTTAGTATAGTAGTTTGGAATATTATTGGGATGCCGTTGGGATACTATTGTAGATCAATTTTTTTTTAATGAACGTAATGGTGTAAAGGACCAAAAGGAGATGGAAGGCCTTAGTAAGATGAAATAAAAGAAGGGTAAAAGAAGAGGGAAAGGAAAAGGAAGTAAAAGGCAGAATGATAACAATAACGTGGTTTAACTAGAACGATCCTACGTACTGTACTTTTCTGCTTCTTCATGTAACATTTCTCGTTGTTAACTTTAAAATGTAAAGAAAAGGGAAGAGGCTTTTGGTTCCAGTATATGGTTTTATTTCCTCTACCTAACTGATAAGTTGTACATGTTATTTGCTCGGGTATATTGCTGTTTCCTTCCTGTTGATGTGCAAATTTCCCAGCGGTCGGGTAGAAGATATGTTTGCTTATGAAGTGTATGTAATTTATACCTTTCTACAATAATAAAATACTTTCAAAAAAAATAAAATAATATGAAATATTCCATTGTAGATGTAGATATGGATCAGGTGAGAGGCTGTTCTTCTGAAATTACCTTGGCTTGATTTAAAACTTCATCCAGCTGTGTTTCTGTGGGATATTCTGTGGAGCAGTGTGTAATACAGATATCTTGGCTTGATTTAAAACTGCATCCAGCTGTGTTTCTGTGGGATATTCTGTGGAGCAGTGTGTAATACAGATATCTTGGCTTGATTTAAAACTGCATCCAGCTGTGTATCTGTGGGATATTCTGTGGAGCAGTGTGTAATACAGATATCTTGGCTTGATTTAAAACTGCATCCAGCTGTGTTTCTGTGGGATATTCTGTGGAGCAGTGTGTAATACAGATATCTTGGCTTGATTTAAAACTGCATCCAGCTGCGTTTCTGTGGGATATTCTGTGGAGCAGTGTGTAATACAGATATCTTGGCTTGATTTAAAACTGCATCTAGCTGTGTTTCTGTGGGATATTCTGTGGAGCAGTGTGTAATACAGATATCTTGTCATAGCACGCGTGCCATGATTGAAAAGGCCTGTAGCCACGTGTCAAAAGCTTGCGCGGCTGGAATGGGCTAGCGCCGCGGGCTCTGCAGCCTTCTGTACTAGTACCCTCGACACTGCTTGGGGCGTTACAAATTCTACCTGTGGGTCAGGATTAGTCACTTTTTGCTGTGGCCTAACCGTAACGCCCACAGTCTCGGTTCTCTGTCGTCTTAAGGGGGTGTGCGTGAATAGCAGTGGACTGTACCTGCTTGTGGTCTTCCTAGCTCTGGTGGGGCGCGCCGGCCTTGCCACCGCCGCTGTTACGGGCATGTCGTCGATCACGACCATGCTGTCCTGGCTGTTCATTTCGCTGACCACTCTGTTTCTTCTCTCCCGTGTGGTAGCCATGCCCAGCAATCTGCCGTGGCTGCGTCCCTGCAAAGCACCAAAAGCGCTGTTACTATATAGAAGTATTGGGGTAAATAGGGTAGAGAGGGAAAGGGATGAATAAGTTACCCATGGGGGAGGAGAAGGGGGGAGGGTTACAATAGAAAGTAGGGAGGTATTAATAGGGGCCTCAAATACAGTGGCAGGCACTTCACAACAGCAGAGCCATAGCAACATAAAGTGTATGATTGCTAACGCAAGAAGTTTGCCTGGGAAAATGGATGAGCTAGAAATATTAGCAGTACAAGAAAAATGGGGCTTAATAGGCATCACGAAAACATGGTGGGATAAATCTCATGACTGGACTGTTAATCTGGATGGTTATAACCTATTTAGGAAAGATAGGGGAAATGGTAAAAGAGGAGGAGGGATCTGTCTTTATGTTAAGCCTGAATTTAAGCCTATAGTCAGAGAAGATATTTATGCTGGCACTAACGGCATCATTGAATCTTTGTGGGTTGAGCTAAATAGTTGAGGAGCTAATTCTAAACGCATATTGGTGGAAGTATGCTATAAACCCCCAAATATAGCTGAAAGTGAGGAAATACAATTATTGTTACAGATTGGAAATGCAGCCAAGCATGGGCAAGTTCTAATAATGGGAGACTTTAATTACCCTGAAATAAACTGGATAAATGAGACCAGCAGCTCAGCTAAGGGGAGCAGGTTCTTGAGTACACTCAGGGATCATTATCTGGCCCAGGTTGTGGTGTATGATACACCACACAGGTAATACAAGAACCTACTAGAAATGGGGCCATCTTGGATTTAGTCATCACAAGTAATATTGATATAATATCAAATGTAAAAATAGGGGAACCCTTGGGGAACAGTGATCACAACACAGTCTCATTTGAGATTGAATAAAAAAAACAGAGTTGTAAGGGGCCAACAAAAACTCTAAATTTTAAAAGGGCTAACTTTAATGGGCTACGGGCAGCAATACAACATATAGACTGGAAAAAAAAGAACTTACAGGGAAGAATACTGAAAATAAATGGACAACATTCAAATCCTTACTAAATAAACATACTCATCAGCATGTACCATGTGGAAATAAAATGAATAGGAGTAAATCACATCCTATGTGGCTTAGCAATGACTTAAAGATCATGATGAGGAAAAAGAAACATGCATTTAAATTATACAAGAAGGAGGGAACAGAGGCAGCTTTATGTGACTATAAGGAAATCAACAAGTCTTGCAAAAGGGCTATTAGACTGGCTAAAATAGAAAATGAGAAGTCAGTTGCAACGGAAAGTAAGACTAACCCTAAAATATTTGTTTAATATATTAATGGGAAGAAGGCCAGGAAGGAATCAATAGGACCATTACAATGTGACACAGGCCATCTGATAATTAGTGACCAGGAAAAGGCAGATGAGCTAAATAGGTTCTTTTCTTCGGTATACACAAGGGAGATACCAGTGGTTGGGACACCGCAACATAATGGGGCTACACTACCTTTACTAAATAATTGGTTAACGCAGGAAGTAATACAAAAGAGGTTGGAGAAAATAAATGTTAATAAAGCCCCAGGTCCTGATGGAATACATCCAAGGGTACTGAGGGAGCTGGGTTCTGTAATAGCCAAACCATTATATCTAATCTTTCAAGACTCACTCACTACAGGGTCTCTACCAGATGACTGGAGAAAAGCAGAGGTGATACCTATATTTAAGAAGGGATCTAGAGCAAATCCGGGGAATTATAGACCAGTGAGCCTCACTTCTGTAGTTGGGAAGCTTTTAGAAGGGTTAATAAGGGACAGAATACAAGAATATGTCTATTTGAATAGGATCATAGGTAGCAGTCAACACGGATTTATGAAGGAAAGGTCGTGTCAGACCAATCTAATTAGTTTTTATGAGGAGGTTAGTAGGAACTTGGATCATGGCAACTCAGTGGATGTAGTCTTTTTAGATTTTTCAAAGGCATTTGATACAGTGCCACATGGAAGACTAGGGAGCAAACTAAGGGATACAGGAATTGCAGTAAATATCTGCTCATGGATCGAGAGCTGGCTAAAAGACAGGAAGCAAAGGGTTGTTGTGAATGGAACATACTCCGATTGGTCTAATGTGATAAGTGGGGTTCCTCAAGGTTCAGTATTAGGTCCTCTCCTTTTTAACATATTTATTAATGACATTGAAGTAGGACTCGAATGTAGTGTCTCCATTTTTGCCGATGACACTAAGTTGTGCAAGGCAATAAAATCAGATAATGATGTACTTTCCCTACAAAAGGATTTGCATAAATTAGAGAAATGGGCGGCTAAATGGCAGATGAGATTTAATACAAATAAATGTAAGGTTATGCATTTGGGAAGGAACAATAGCCAAGCAATCTATAATCTTAATGGAGCAAATCTAGGGGTATCAGATATTGAAAGGGATTTGGGAGTACTAGTGGACAACCACCTAGGTAACAGCGCTCAAAGCCAAGCAGCGGCTGCAAAGGCAAATAAAATATTAGCATGTATTAGGAAGGGTATAGAAGCCAGGGAAGAAGATATAATTCTGCCACTATACAAATCTCTAATACGTCCTCATTTGGAATATGGAGTACAATTTTGGGCACCACCTCATAAAAAAGACATTTTAGAGCTGGAAAAAGTACAAAGAAGGGCTACAAAACTAATAAGGGGAATGGAGGGGCTAAGTTATGAAGAATGACTAACAAAATTAAACTTATTTTCGCTAGAAAAAAGGCGTCTAAGAGGAGATATGCTTACGTTATATAAATACATCCAGGGTCAATATAAGGCTTTGTCAAGTGAACTTTTTGTAGCAAGAGATTTTCAACTGACAAGAGGACATCCTTTGAGGTTAGAGGAAAAAAGATTTCACCTTAAACAAAGAAAAGGGTTCTTCACAGTTAGGGTGGTTAAACTGTGGAATTCTCTACCAAAGGAGGTGGTGACAGCGAATTCGATAGACAACTTCAAAAAGGGGTTAGATATATTTTTGAATAAAGAGGGCATTCAAGGCTCTCCTAGATAACTAGCAAAGGAATATTGATCCAGGGAGAAATTTGATCTCCAGTTTCTGGGGTCAGGAAGGAATTTTGCTTTTTTTTTCCCTTATGAGACAATTGGCAAAGTTTCAATGTTTTTTTTTTTTCTGTTTGCCTTCCTCTGGATCAAATAACAATTAACAAATAATAATAGATCAAAAGATCAATAGAGATCTAAAAAGGTTGAACTTGATGGACTAACTCTTTATTCATCCTCCAATACTATACTATTAATAATTATTTAATCAATAATTTAATTCATAACTATTCCGCATATTGCAGATCAGAGGAGATCTTAACAGGTTGAACTTGATGGACTGAAAGTCTTTTTTCAACCTTAATTACTATGTAACTATGTAACTATATACTATTGGAATTAGAGGGGACCGCATGGTCGGCACTTTGGGGATCTGTAGGAGCTTTTTTAGGGCTCCCGGCTTTTTTATTACCCCTTGCGCCCCCTTTTTGTGGTGGTAAAGTGGTGTTCTTTGTCCTTTGCCTTGGCCGGGGCCCTTTGGGCAAAATAACTGGTGGTGGTCGGAGTTCTAGGCCCTCACCCTCACCATCCGTGGGCCCGGCTCTCTCTTGCCTGAGGGGTAAAGGGTCCTGGCTGACCTGCCCCGAGTTACCCCTGTCACCCTTGGCCTGGTCATCCACTGGACGGTGGTCTAATGGCTCTGCACTAAAGGGATGGGAGACTAGCCCAGTGGCACCCCCAATATTGTCTAGGCCTCCAGCTACTACATGCTGAGCCTGTCCAATGTAATGGGGGCCTCCTACAGAAGGCATGGGAGGGCCCAGCCTGTCCTGCACCCACCTGACCCCTTGGCTTAAGGCCCGGGTCCTAACATCAGCCATAAGGCCTCTAACTCCAAAGCATCCATACCCCAAGGCACAACAAGACCCCTTCCAAGACAGACAAACAGACCGCAAGGACAGGAAAACACAAAAACAAAACACACACACACACTGATAGCCACTCTCACACTGCCCCTTATGTGCTTTATAGCTGGGGAGTATTCTCAGGTTTAAACCTCCTACTTTTAATGCTTTTTTTGCAGGAGCCCTCAGACCTCCGTCCGTTTTCCACGGAGACCGCCTCTTCTGATTGGCTGATGCAGCCTTACAGGCTCTGCTGGGTCACGCGACGCTGCTGGCTGACCCGGGGAGCCTGTGCAGCCTCCGCGTCAACAGGAATGTTCAGACTTTATGGAGTCAATTCTCATGTATGATTTGCGACAAGTGACAACTCAGGCTGTGATGTTAAGGAAAAAGAGCGGACTTAACCCTCAGCTTTTTAAAATCTTATGCAAATGATCACCTTTTGTTGTGCTCTGTGGTTCAGCAGATGATATAAGTGTGTTCAATGATTGACCATACAATTTTTCCCCCTGGAAATCTATCTAATCCACAGTCTGGTAAATATATCTGATGTATAGATCTTTGCTTTTATCCCTATTTTATTTGACTAATAATCAATTGTACTATATATATATATATATATATATATATATATATATATATATACTTTTACAGATTTATTATCAATATAGTGCATATTTATAGATATATATAAAAATATATATATAAATGATATATTAATTATATAAATTAAATATATAAGTTATAAATTAATTATATAAGAATAAATATATTAATTAAATATATTAATTATATAAGTTCCATCCCTGTGTTCTCAATGACCTTCCATTACTGATGAGATGTTTGTATAGTGTATAAAGGGGTGAAGTTTTTCCATGTGACCAGATTGAAGATTTATATAACTCTTATTATTCTTGGTAACCAAAGGCTCACATAGATAGTTATATTCTTGATTGCCTTGGTGATAACAGTGTTTTATTTTAAATGTTGAGGGTGTGGCTGAGTATTACAGGGGATTTTACAGTCATTAGCCTGGATAAGATGTTTTTTGGGTAAACCTTTTATCCACATACCTACCTTAAGTGAATCTCTGTAGGGTCTCTTTTTTGCCTTCAGTAACCACAGCAAGGATGGAGATGTAGAAAGTCTGCTATCAAAGTTCAAATGTGACTTGTCAAAGCTACACTGATATATTTTTCTTCAAACACTGGTTGTATTGATTATCAATTATTAAACAAATTATGCCCTATTGTATGACCATTACCATTATCCTTTAGTATATCATGTTTATGCAGAAAACTAGAAGTCTCATGTCTCCAAGCCCTGTTTATACTGCCAATTGCAAACTTAATTAATTAACGTTACATAGATCTATAATAGAAACACAGCTTTGCCTCAGGATTTAAAGGTTTTCAGCAGACAAAAAACTAAATAAGTTATCCAGCACAAGAAAGGTGATTTATCACAGTCTTAATTATCGTTTTTCACAATTAGCTAGAAAGGAAGAATATATATACAAATGAAATGTCATATACTGTAGAACAGGACACTCAATTATAAAGTCACCATTAAAGACAAGTTAGCAACAGATAATGTATTTACCTAATACCTAATTAGCAATAAAATCTGTATTTGAAAAAGATATTTAAATGTAGCTTTTACAACTATTGTATATATTTAAACTTTAGCAACTTTAAGTCTGCTTCTGTCCACCCCTATCAGGTGACCAGGAGGTGGGAGAGCATCTGTCCAAGAACTGATAAAGTCTTTACTTGCCTCCAACCCTCCACTAGTCACTACAGGTAAACCTAGTCAGATGCAAAGTGGAAGATAGTTATATTGAAAGGCTTCCAAAACTGATGTTACTGATAATTTGTTACTAAATTTAAAAAACATGAAAACCTATTGTATGATCACTACAGTGCCCCCTTTGTTAGGACAGCAAGAATTTAGCTTACCATTGAACTTTACATCTTTTCCTCCAAATTGGCCTTTCCTAACTCCAACTTGGCATCTTTTCTACAAAATTGGCCTGTCTTTTTCTACAACCACCAGCCAACTTGTTGAGGGGTTCTGCGCTAAGCCACGCCAAGACCATTTCACTCAGTGCTCCTGCCTGTGTGAAGCTCCTCTGTCACTTTGTCAGTTATGAAGTATAGCCCTTCCAAAGTGCATGCTATAAAATAACACTTCAGTGTTCAGTTAAGAAACCAATAGTGGCTGAAACATTCCCACAGTGATTAAGATTAGAGTGTCTCCTTGGTAATGCCAGTGATAATATCACCACATTTTAACGGCACCTCATCTGGAAGCACAATGGGAACTGAGAGCTACAAGTACCAACTATCAACTGGATGGACTGAAGGATTACCCAAGGACTGCAATATCATTTTTAATTTTTAATATTATCATAGAAGCTTCAAGACTGATCCATTTGGCCTCTGCCCTCCCTACAATCATTTAATATATGAATCTAAAGATCTAAAGTATTTGGTAATCAGTGACTTTTGCCTGAGTATCACTCAGAATGTAAACTTAAAGGTCCACTTAACTGCTATATTTGAGATATACTGAGATATACACTTGAAAATAGTAAAAATATTTTTAGAACGTACAAACTTATGTTATTATTATTATCGTTTGTTTGTAACGTGCCAACATATTTCGTATCGCCGTACATGGGCTATGTTCAAGGAAAAACAATATTAGCGCATTGCAAAGATTGGAGGGCCATGTCTTTGAGTTTAAAATCAAACATACACAGTGCGTTCCCCAAAGCACCTAGCAAGATTGAAAACTGGCAAATTTACAATCTAAAAATCGACCATTCAGGAGTCTGCTGGTCAACTTCCTGGGGTGGGAGGAGACAGCATAGTAAGCTTTTATCTACACAATGGTAATGTGAAAGCTAAAACTACCAGTGATTTCAACAGGCCTAATGAAAAGATCATTAGTATAGGGGGGTTCACTCATCTGAAAAAATAGCAGACATAGTCCACTGAGAAAAATGCACATTAAAACTAATTGCATATAAAAGTTATAAATATATAGTTGTTTTTTGTTGTATAGTTGTCTCATTGTCATGTCTAGTTAATCGAATGACAGTTTAGGAACATTCCAGTGTTCTTTTGAGTGTTATTATATATAATTAAATAAAGGTTTAAAATGAGTATGGAATCTTGTCATTTTTCATAAAGGATGTTGGACCTTTATTAAAAAGCTCAGACTACACCTGTTTTAAAGGATTGGAAAATATCTTTGAAATTGTGGTTACGTCTGTATATCCTTTCAATCAACTGAAAAAACAAAGACGTGAGCGCTGGTTATTGTACACCACCAACTGTGTGTTATGACCTAGAAGGAACAGACACAGTGAATGAAAGATAACTTTATACATCTGTCAGCTAGAAACCATAAAGCTTCAACGCTCCATATAGACTTGTCTTATTATAGCCAGGCATACCGAACAGTAAAGGTTCAGCCTTCATCTATACATTTGTTCTGAATGTATATTTTCTGTTGCTTCAGCTACATTGCTCGTTAGTGCTCATTTTTGTATTATAGCTTCAGTAAAGCTCAAGCTCTGTAATTATGTGGAAGCGAATAGTTTACATACTAAATATGTCTCACCATATGGAGAAATATATTTATATATAAAAAAAGGTTTTAGTGGTATAAGCAGTATATAAATAGTAAAGGCTTGCATATTTAATGTCCTTGTTTTAATACACAGCAAGTTTCAGCAATTCAGAATACAGAAATATTAAATGAACACTGTCATGGTAAAACAGGTCGTTCTACACAATAAAAGGCCTGTCATCCAAATGATACATAGTTAAGGAATATTTTTTATTTCCCTCTGTTCCCGACTTAGGGGTGCCATTTTGGCTTCAATCCATTCATCCAACCATGCAATATAGCCCACAGTGAGCCAGGAATGAGATGTACTATAAATGTTGGGATATTCAGTATGCACTGGAAACTGCATTATGGATATTCACAGCTTGTTGCCAACCCACACTGTGATATGTTCTGAGGGACAAGGGAAGGAGGGCAGCCTACAGGACAATCCAATCAACTCAAGCAGAAAATAAATAAACTCAAATAGCAATATTTCATAATGCCTTATAATTAGGCTAATTGTGCTTTCATTATATTGAAGGGAACCCTACAGGTGTCCATCTTTCATGGGTATGTGAGTGAAAGGGTGAAAGGGTTACTACATTAAAAAAAAACGTTTTCAGTCATTTACAAAGACAATAAAAAACCTTTATTCAGTCATCTACACACCCAAAATCATTATTATAACGCACACACCATCAAGGCAATTTAATATTTTACATCCTATTCTTCATTTACCTAGAACTAGAAGGGGCTTCTGTAATTTAATGAAGCTGAGAGCTATATTATATAGGTTCGCCCAAGATAGGCAGGTCACAGCAAAGAAAAATTGTGGTTCATTGGAGAAGGAATTGGCAACCAATTCCAGTATCTTGTGTATATAGGGTCATAGAGAGTCTGACATGACTAAATGATTGAACAACAAAAATAAATGTCATAGAAATCACAAATTTGGTAATGAAGGAAAACATAACACTTTGCACACTATAAACCAGCTGTACAGTAATGTGAGGTTCTTTAGGCCACAGAGACAGGACTTAGTAGTAGTTTTCTCTCTATAAGTATACAATACATATGATCAAAATAATTATTAGTGGATTATTAATAAATAAAAACATGAACACAACCCAGAAACTGTTTTGATTTTAATTACAATTTTGTTGGATGAAACTTTTAACTCGTCATGAGTTCTTTTACCACCATGGAATCCCTTTAAAGATGGCAGCACAACAAAACTAAAATTGCAAATATTAGGGATTTTTGTAATAATGCACTTTGGAGAAAAAGATTTGCTTATGGTTGCAGGCATATTTAGTAAATTTCTGCAACAATTATTTTTGAGGAAATTATTTAAAGCAATGATTTTAGCAACACATTAATATAGAAATAAATATCTAAATATAAAATTATATATAGTACCAAGGAAATGCAAGACAATTAATTATCACATTATATTGAAAAACAGTAAAGTAATAATTCCTTCATGATTTCCAACAGATAAAGCAAATAAATTGTGTATTCCAGCAGGACGTTTTTCTAATGATGAAGTGTAATTGTTGGGAAAAATCAATATTGTGAGAAAAAGGTCTTTACTGTTTCAGAATTATTTTTCTTAGATGTTTAAAAAAATCAATTTTGCAGAAAAAAACTATAGATATGAGCAGCATATTTGTATCTAAATTTATAGAGCAGATATTCTATTTTTTTACGAAATTAGGTAGACCACTATTTTCCAGACGAACTCTTTTGCACCTAATTGTGTCATATCTTACTGCATTGCATATGCCCGTTCAATATACAAAGCACTCTAATCTATTTCAAGTATATGTTAGAACTACTGCAGCACACACAATTGATGTTTTAAATATTAAAGGTGTTTGTGGAGCAACATGAAGGGGTGGGGCAGGGGAACAGAGATGCACATGCTCTCGTGCACTCTGGGGCAGCACAGAGATTGTGTCTAGGGGTGACAAATATTGAAATTCCGGCCAGCCTAAACACACACAACACCATATTTTAGTTACCTGTTGCTGTAACTGTTCCTCTGATATTGTTCCAGGTGTCTCTCTCTCTCTCTCTTATATCTGCTGCAGTCTGTCTACCTCCACTGACATGAACATAAAGCCAGAAGTGCTAGTGTGTCAGGTCCAACACCCTGATGTCAGGCCTTTCAGTGCAAAATATAAATGGCTACCAAAATAGACTTCCTTTCAGGGTGTACCCCTCTCAAAAGTATCCCCTCTTCTAATGGCCCTGACTTTATTTTTTTACCTCATTGGTTTTGTGGAATAAGAAATTGTAGCTACCTGCTTTTTAGAAAATTTTGAAATTAAACACTTGAAATAAGAAAAACTATGGTTTTGGTTTAAGTATTTAAAGCAACTCAATAGGCATTTTTTATAAGAATGTTTTAAGCAGGTGAATTAATTATGATATAAAATGTACCCTTCATTTACTTCTAAGAATTCCCAAATGTATACCTTCTGGAGCCTACTACGGTCTTCCTGTTTTCTCTCATGTAGGTTGCCATCTGAGGCCTAAGGTACAATCCACGGTTGCAAGGTTTCATGCTAGCAGTGTCTCATGCTGCTTGGACATATAGAATGACACTGTCTGTTTGCAGCATGAATAAAGTTTATGCTCCATATGGGACACATGCATAGTGTGTTTCATTTAGAGGGAAGTCGCTTATTATTATTATTTTTTCTTTATCAGAAATTAATTTCTATAACTTGTACCCAGTAACTTGTCCTGAAACTTTGCAAATTGGCCGTGCAACCACAACTTGTCCTAGCCTCCAATTAAGTTATCCTGTGTGGGGGGATAAGGGAACCTATAAAACCTGCGGGTAGGATTGGTCTTCTTGGCCTTTTCAAGCCCAAGGAAGAGATGGTTGTGAAGTTATTTTTACCATTTGTAGATGAAAACATTGTTAATGTATAAAACCTATAATGTATAAAGGCAGTTTTGCAAGGTTATTTTCTAATAAATGCAACAATAAATCTATTTTTAAATATTATCTTTAAACAAAGACAAAGAAAAAAATTGTCTGCAGTGTCTTTTTAATTTTAAATGTACCCCATAAAATAATACATTTAATACTGTTGAGAAGAGATCAAGGGGATAAGCAGACAATGAGTATATCAACATAGGCACAAGTCTGTTACCATAGAAACAGAATTATCACGACTAATGTATATGTGGTTAGGAAACAGCTCCCCAGGTAGCATTTAATGCCTAATTATTATTATTAATTTGCTATTAGTTTCATATTACAAAGAATACATTTGTTGTGTTTTTTGTTCTCAGTTTCTTGAATGTATTGTGATTTGTAACTGGCAGAGTATTTTCTTTTAAATATGCACATTTAGGAATCAAGTCTGTGTTTACAGACAGCCTATAGAGAAACTCTTTATCCCAACAGCAGTTTGGATTTATCCCATAGCTCGCAGGATTGCCAAAACACAAGAAACACTTTAGAAAATACATCAAGTTACTATGGGAAATGTTAAACTATATCCAGTGGATGTATTTCATGTGCACATATACTTTTACTTAATTGTAAGACTTTAATTGTAAAAATGTGCAATATATACAGTTCTAGTTTTGAATGTCTCTATTCTGTATGTAATTAATGTTTGGACTTTCTCTCTCTCTATGTCCTGATCTCTCTCTTCTCCATACCCTCTTCTCTCTCTCCTACTATGACCCCTTCTCTCCCTCCCCATCCATAACTTCCTCTCTCTCCTCTAATCCATGTCCCCTTCTCTATCACCACTCTATGACGTCTATTTCTCCGATCCATGTCCTCTTCTGCCTCATTCCCCATGATCTCTTCCCTTTTTCTCCTCCATGACCCATTTCTCTCTCTCCCCTCAATGACCTCCATTCTCTCCGTCCCCCCCCCATGACTTCTTTAACTCTGCTAATTGGCTCTCTACTGTTTTTTTGCCACCAACTGCTCCAATTTCTCTTGCCCACACATGTTGCTGAGAAGTGAAGAAGGGTGGGAGATCTTTTTTCTGCCCACACTCTTACCTAGGTCATCTCTCTCATGCTTAGATTTCCCCTCTTGGGTAGTCAAGGAACGCATAAGCCTTCTGTGCATTTATGGTAGCTTGGCATGAAGTGAAGACGGTGCAGAGAAGAGAGAGAAAAAAGGGAGAGCTTAGAGGAAAGAGGGGAGAGACCAGACTTGGGTAGATGAGAGAACATTGAAGGAAAAATGAGAGAGGACACAGATACACAGAGGGGGAAATAGGAAACCTGTGGAGTGAAAGAGGAGGGTGTTGACACAAGCACTGGATAGATACATCATTTAATAACTAAGATGGAGGTATGAGCTTTATGCTAATCTCAGTGTCCATCAAAGCACTATGAGAGCATCATCAAGCATTAAAGGGCAATAGTGGTCAAAAATGAAAAATAGCCCTCTTTGAAGAACTGCACTTCAAAATAGGCAATATGTTTTTAGAATTATATTTCAAATGTATTAATTTTATATACCATTACGCTGCAAATCATCTATCATTTTAGTTTCCAGGAATCTACCTCCTGAGGTGGAGGGAGACTTTGAATCCATAGGTTTGTATGTGCACAAAGAAAATGCAGCAGTTACATTAGCAAGTGCATTTATTAGCTTTAATTAAATGTTTATTACTTTACAAGGATATGTACTGTTGTGACAGAAATTGCAAAAATCACTGAATAAAATGGAAATCTGCAGTATTGACTCTTTTTTTGAAGAAGAAGAATGGCCCGGGCATTCTCCGTGCTTCTTGTGCTCCATTGTATTTTTGCTAGTGAAGCCTTCAAGTCCCCCCGCGGTGAGGGCTTGAGGATCCCCTTTGATCTTCCAGGCTCCGGCCCAAAGGTACAGGGAGTCCAGTCAATTCTCATACCCCTCCACCCTAGGAAGAGGGGGGGGGGGTCTTTCCTCCATTTTCAGGTCGGAGCCCTCCGTTGAGGATAGGATCTTCGTTGGGGGGTTAGCTGCCACCAGTCCACCCAGCTCAGACTCCTGGGGGACACCTACTACACCTAGGAGCTTCCAAGGGGTCCTGGGCCAGAAAGCCCTCTCCCTAAGACAAGAAGTCCCTTTCTGTCTTCACTGGTGTGAAGAAACCAAATGTATCCAAATAAAAGAAAAAAATGCGACAATCCATGAATCCGTCCTGTGGGTCGAGTGCCATAAATCAAAAATGTGTTAGATAGGGTACCTGCCACAAACCCTATGTAACATTAGGTGAGGCCAGAGGGAATGCCCTCACCAGACCCTCCGACTAAGTGCTGGGGAACCCCCCATGAACCAAAGGGTCCTGGCCGTGGGGTCCAAAATGCTAAAAAAGTTATTGGTGCTCTGATGGGGGGAGTGCTGCAGGTTGCTCCCCCTAAGCCCCATTCAGACTTACTCAGCCCCTGACCAAGGCTTCCCCCCCTTTTACTTGACAGGTGCTAATCTTTACCTGCCATTTCAGAGGAGGAACTACATTTGATCTTAGCCAAAAGGCTGAGAAGCGATCATTGCATATGAAAGTGAAAATTGTAAAAAAATATATATATTTTCCACTTTCTAACAACATTTTACACTTACACATACTTCATTTAGCAAGAAACAGTATATTTGTATATATATATATATACAGTGTATATATATATATATATATATATATATATATATATATATATAATACAATTAAATAAACCTATTTCCTTCTCAGAATGTAAAGAAATACAGTGTTTGCACAGGACTCTGGGAAACTGGGCAGGGAAATGCAAATGAGCACATAATGCATTTTTACTTTTTAATCCCAAATCATCTAAAACTTGGCTTCTTTATAGCATATGTCTGCAATTATAACAGAATTTTTGAAAACAACATTCAATAGATTTGAGTCAGGAAACCTACCCACACACAGTACTGTTTCGATCTTTTATGAACCAGAGCCACACTGATTGCATCCTACCCATGACTAAAGAACATAACTGCAAATCCATTCTATGCTTTACTCATATCTTGCCATCTGCCTATTTAGGTTTCATGCTGCCCTAGGGCATTGAGATTTGTGCACCCCATGCCCCACTTGCAGCTCCCCCTTTCCTCTTTCTATATCTCAAATCTTAAGTGAATGCGAATTTCTAAAATAAGTAAAAAATGTATTCCCTGCTCATAATTCCAAGAAATACAGTTATACCACTGCTTTCTGGGAAACTACGCAGGGACATGCAAATGTGCACACAAAGGCTATCTTCTTGTAATCCAATACAGTTTCAAACATGGCTTCCTTTAAGCAAAGCTCAAGATGGATTATGCACAAGCCAGGAAACCTACCCACAGTTAGCTGTTTCGTGGTTACTGCCTCTCATCAGTGTTCCTAGCATGTGTAGTAGTTATAGGGCCTTATTAAATTAGTCCTCTTAGTTCTCTCGGTCCTCGCAAAAGGCAGTTTTTTGCTGTTTGCAAGGACCGATTCCCCAAAATGGCAGAGAATAGAGAGAGCTACGGAGTCACACGCAGCCTTAAATCTATGAGGTGAATCACGCACCTCGGAAGAATCCCTACAGGCACAAAAAGTGCTAGCAAGGGATCCTAAAGCCTCTACATGCTGCCTCGGAGCAGCCCGAGACAGCCGTGTGATGCTTTCCCTGCTCCCTAAACACATCCCCATGCTGCAGCCCCGCCACATTAACCCCTTGCAGCGTGGGTCCCCGATCGGCATAGATCAGGCCCCCGCTGCATTTAAAAGTTTTAAATTCCCTTAAAGGGCCCGCGGCACACTATTAGCAATCCTGGCGGCGGCACCTAAAATTACCCGACCTCTATGCTGGGGGTCCCCATTGGGACCCCCGAAGTGTCCCCACATTAACCCCTTGCTGCAGGGGTCCATAGGGACCCCCGCAGCCCCCCCACATTAACCCCTTGCAGCGGGGGTCCCCGATCAGCACCGATCGTGACCCCGCTGCATTTAAAATTTTAAATTTCCCGCCTCGCGAGTCCTTAAAGGACCGTATAGGTCCTGAAAGGACTCACGCTAAAAAATATTAACCACAGGCAACTAAAATTATCCCCATAACTCATGGGGGTCAATACAGACCCCCATGAGCACTTAATTAACCCTATAACTCATGGGGGTCAATACAGACCCCTAAAAGCACTTAATTATCCCTGTCACTCATGGAGGTCAATACAGACTCCCATAAGCACTTAATTAACCCTATAACTCATGGGGGTCAATACAGAACCCCATAAGCATTTAATTAACCCTATAACTCATGGGGGTCAGTACAGACCTCCATAAGCCTCTATTTATCCCCATCAGTCCAATAAGGGTATATTATGACCCTTATGGGGCTGTTAAAACCCTAACATTAACCACATAAGTGCCATGACAGTCCTCAAGGACCATCATGACACTAACTACAAACACTACACTGCACTATACCCCTCAATAAACCATTAAATCTAAGCTAACCCCCCTCTACACTAATCTATTAACACCTATACTACCTACCTACACTACCTACCTACCCCCTAATAAACCCCCCACCACTCTAATGACATAAAATAAAATAAAAACTAAGTCACAAAAAATAAAAAAATCTACATTACAGAAAATAAAAAAAACATGTCACAAAAATAAAAAAAGGAACATTACAAAAAATAAAAAAAATACATTACAACCCCCCCCACTACAGAAAAAAAATCACACACCTGAAAAGGAAAGACATATACAATACATGCAATACCTACAATACAATACATACAATACAAATAAAATACAATACCACCTATTTATCTAACATACAATCTATTTAATATACAATGAATCCTAACTATCTAAAATACATCCCCCTATCTATCGAATATACAATAAATCCTAACTACATACAGAACCCCAAATTCTAAGCTAAAATAAAATATTTAAGACCACTTACCTTTGCAGATGTCTCTTCAGACCACCAACCTAGAAAAAAAAAAAAAGAAATTAGTGCAACACATTAACATAAAATAAATAACCATTATAAACATTCTAAATATTCTACTCACCTTTCCAGCATGTCCCCGTCCTTCTTTTTTTCTTCTCCGGCGCGGCCCCTGTTAAAAAAAAACACATTACATTAATACAACATATAGACACAAAATAAAGTAAAATAAACATAATATACATTCAACCTCAATACCTCCCCGCAATGTACCCGGCTTCCTCCTCTTCTGCTCCGGCTGGGCCCTTAAACAATCCGCGCTCTAAAACCGCCCTGACACTAATGAGCCTCCTAGAGCCTTTTCCGGAAGGAAATTGGCAATGGCGGCTTCTGATTGGCTGAAAACGCTGTCTATCAAATTCAGTCAATAAGAAGGTCCCGTTTAGGACCCCTGCAGCAATTGATGAGGTGTGGGAGCCTACAAGATCATCTCGCAGGCTGTCACTCCTCATGTACATTTTCTGCGTGTTGATACGCATCACGGTTAATTTAATAGCGTCGTAACTTTGAGAAATTTGCAACACGTAGGATTTAAGTAGAAGCCTCTTATCTACGAGGCTGGAATTTAATAAGGCTGTTAGTGTGGAGGTAGTTTGTTAGGATGTGTCAGGCAAACATTCAAGCATGACCCATGCATGATCCATTTAGGCTAGTTGATGGAATAACTGACACGACAACTTGAGTTGGGAGAAACAACGGGCCACAGCTTTATTTTGAAACAATGTAAACAACAACCGTAACTTATTTAAATGACTAATTTAGTCCTTTCCTTCCGGGGGAGGAGCCCGGCCACGAACAGTGACCTCACGCTTTGAGCCCTGCTCAAAGCCCCAATGCTTATCTTTAAGCACGCCCTGTGAGGTGGGGCCATCGCCCCCTTAGGCCAGTGGGCCGGGCAACTCACCTCCCGCCACGGAGCATGCGAGGGACGCCTCCCGAGGCTGCGATCCCCCCCTGCTAGACATTAAAGCCAAGGCCCGCAAATCACTCTCCCTAAACTCCAACATCATCAACTCATACCCTATTTCCGTAAGATGAACCTTATCCTTTGCGAAAAAATCATCTGTGCCAACCGGTTCGAAATCTTTATACCGGATGGCAGTGAAACCTTGTTTTCTCACAAAGCTCGCAATCTGCTGGTTAATCTTCTGTCTAGCCTTATCTAAGCATACTGGGTCGCGCGCATTACGCCATGATCTTCTCTTAATCATCTCAGACCAGATAAGGAACGTGCCAGGGAACTTCTTCACCCATTTCTCGATGTCTCGCCTCATCACCTTTAGCATTCGTCTCATGGGAACTGCCCCCAAATCGTTCCCGCCGGCATGAAGAATTATAACACTGGGCTGACCGTAGCGCTGCGCGTACGTTTCCAAGAGACCGTCGAGCTGCGCCCATCGCAGACCCCGAATGCCACACCACCTTACGCGTAAGTCCGTAACAGGAAAGCCCAGTTGTGCCTTTTCTTCGGTAACTGCGGCTAACCTATGGGCCCAGTACACGTATGAATGGCCCACAATCCATAGTTGCTTCTGTTCCCCTGAAAGTAGAAAGCAACACCATTAAACCACTGCATTTGGCTGTACATAGTAACGAAAACGGTCTGAGTCCCACCTCCCGATGCGCTTTACTGTCGCGTCGGGCAACCCCAACCTAGCCGCTTCAGTGGCAGCTCCAATCCGAAAGGAGTGTGTCCCGAAGTCAGACTGCTTGAAACCGAGCCGATGCAGTGCGCATTTTAAAACTCTTTTAAATTGATACGTAGACAGTGCCGTTCCATCGGCATGTACCAGCAGCGAACACCGTCCCACCGGTCGCTGCTTAAGGTACTCCATTACACATGCATATGGGCAACACTCCGTGCCAACCTGATGCAGAACCACTTCTCTTCCTTTACCCACTTGGTCGGTCTTTGACCTCCGCAACCACAATACCACCGTACCTTCCCTGAGGCAGGTATCCACCAATTGCAGACCCCCCGAACCGTGTCTACTGTTCGCGACTAACTCCCCTATCCTAAACGCTCCGAAGAACGCCAGGGAAAAAGCCGTTCGGAAAAGTAGAGATTCAAAGGGGTCCCTGCAAACCACCACCAACTCCTGAGCCAATCTCAGCAACAGCGCAAATGTTATTGGCCGCCTACTATCTGGCCTTTGCGCACCGCTGAACATTCCGCGCACCACCTTGCGCACTAGAAACTCCTTTGTAAGGTCCCTCTGCCCAGCAAGCTTAAACATAAAAGCAAGCGCCGTGACCTGTCTCCCTACTACGGGTTTTGATTCGCCTTGCTCGGCGCACCGCAGCAGGTACCAAAGCAGGATCCCTACGCTCTTGTCCTCCGTCGTGGCACCACCTGCCAGTGCCACTAGACTATCCCATTTTGCCCACACGCGTCTATAAGCGTTCCACGTCGCTGGGGCAACAGACTGTCTCACGAGTCTCGTTACCTGACAGCTCCAATCTCCCGTAGCTCCTCGGGGATGTGCTCCCCCAGGGCGTTCGCACGAGGAGCCAGCGCCCTGAAGCGATCCTCCTGAAACCGAGAGAGGGCGTAAGCAATTCCGTTGTCCACATTTGTCACGTGTCTTGCTTGAAACCATATGTTCAAGCGAAGGCAACATAGCACAAGATGCCTGAGCAATCTAATCACTGGTACGGATGCCGCCGTGATGTTGTTCACGGCTTCATCCAACCCCTTATTACCCGAATGGAAAATGACTCGCCTGTCCCTGAAACAAGGACCCCATAAGTGCACTGCTACCACCATAGGAAACAGCTCCAGGAATGTAGGGTTCAGCAGTAAACCCGCCTCTTCCCATTCCTCCGGCCATGCCGCAGCGCACCATCTCCCTTGGAGATACGCCCCACTTCCGATCTGTCCAGAACCATCGGTGTGAAGATCTAGCTCTGCGCTGGTGGTGCCCTCCTTTTGAAGGACCACCCGCCCGTTAAAATCTGCAAGGAACATCACCCATACCCTTGCATCATCACGCATGGCCCTAGAGACTGTTAGGAAATGATGCGGCTTCGCAATCCCTACCGTAGCCAGCGACATCCGTCTACAGAATATCCACCCCATGGGGATAATTCTGCATGCGAAATTCAACTTCCCCAATATTGATTGCAGCCGCCGCAGGGTCACCTTCTGTGCGCCCCGCAGCGCCGTAATCTCGGCTCGCATGTCCTCCACCTTCTCTAAGGGAAGACTGCACTCCATTTTGCAGGAGTCGATCCGAATCCCTAGAAAAGTCAATTGTTCCGTAGGGCCCTCCGTCTTGTCATGGGCCAGTGGTACCCCGAATTCTGTACAGATTTCGGTGAACACCTCCAGCATGAAACGGCAAGCGTCGTTTCTCGCTGGGCCAACAAAAAGGAAGTCATCCAGGTAATGGGTAACACTCTTGTACCCCGCCTCGATGCTCACAACCCATTGTAAAAATTTGCTGAAGGCCTCGAAGTAAGCACAGGATATCGAGCATCCCATGGGTAAACATAAGTCGACGAAGTAACTTCCGTCTACGAAGCACCCCAGCAACCGATGGCTTGACGGGTGTACGGGGAGCAATCTGAATGCTGCCTCGATGTCCACTTTTGCCATAAGGGCCCCCTGGCCCTCCCTCCTCACCAGGTCGACCGCCCGGTCAAATGACTCGTAAGACACAGTAGCCTGGTCTTTTGATATGCCATTGTTTACCGAACGACCTCTGGGGTAGGAGAGATGCTGGATCAATCTAAATTTACCCTTCTCCTTCTTGGGGACCACCCCAAGTGGAGACACGACTAATCCCTGGATGGGCGGGGCCGCAAATGGCCCAGCCATCCTCCCCAATTTTACCTCATTAAGCACCTTAGCTTTAGCTACCCCTGGGAAATCCCTAGCCGACTTCAGGTTTGGGACAAGAAAACCTTGAATGTCGACCCCGCATGGAATCCGGAATCCTTCACGGAACCCGTCCTCCAACAGGCGCGCCGCTTCGGCGGTGCCTGCCAATTTACCGTAGCGCTTTAGCCACGGCAGCATGGCGGGGAGGCGTATGGGCGTCCTGCCCCTTTGCGGGAGGTTCGCCCCTGCCTCCCTCTTTGGGTCTACCGCATCTAGACAGGGGGTGTTCACCTCCGCAATTTGAGCATGTATGCTTAAACCTGCAGTTAGGTGCCCATCTGCAGACCCCCTCGTTGTACGAAAAACAGGTCTTAAGACCTGCTCCTGAGGCGTGGGTGGGGCCCTTAGCTCCACCGGCCCCGCTCCGAAAGGGCGTCGTGACTCTCATGGGTGTCATGATGTTTAGCCAATACGCCACCGCTTTGTCACTCCACGCCATACTTGGCCTTGAGGCCAAGTATTGCCGGAATTCCTCATCGTACCGCCACCAGGCCGTACCCCCATAAACCTTGTGAGCATTCCGAATTTCGTCTATGTAAACGAACAATCCCGAACTCTGTTCAGGGTGCCGCTCACACAGTACGCAAGCCCAAATAGAAAATGCTTGCAGCCAGGTATCAAACGTCCTGGGTAGCCTAGCAGAGGATTTCCCCTCCCTGGGGCCCCTCTCGGCCAGGTCTGTCTGCCTAGACATAGGGAGAAGGGAAAACAACTCTATAAATTCCCTCCTCCAGATCTTTTCCTTTACATCCTGTGTAAATTATCCAACGAGCATAGGACTATAGGTCTCATGGCTGCGTCAGTAACTCCCCCAGTGTTATTCCCAACTGCTGAAATCGCGTTGACTACCGGCTCTGGCGCGCGCAAGCTAGCTAGCGCCTCGCTCGCGCTCGCTGGCGCCACTACCGCTGCTGGCTGGGACCATGCACCCTTTGCTAGCCCCCCTATCCAAGCTCCCATTTCGTGTTCGCTAACCGCAATGTTATGCGCAGCTAATAGAGTCTTTAATGACCCAATAAAACCACCCTTGTCTGCTGCGCAGCTCAATTCTGAGCGCTCACCTGCTTCTGGAAGCTTTTGAGTAGATACGGCCAACGGAGTATCCCCGCGTCTCTCCTGACGCTCCGGGGACTCTGACCGTCTGGCCCTCCGCGGGCTCCTCCTCTCAGATCCAGTGCAAGCACAGCTGCACTGACAAGATCTTCTGCTTCTTGACCTGGATCTCCTTCTGGATCTGTGGGTACAAGAAGAACAGTCACTAGCTCTCCGCGACCTGCATGCCCGCGCCCATACCGCCCTTTCCTCGTCTGAGGAAGGGTCCTGGTCAGCTAAGCTTGCGCGGCTGGAGTAGGCTAGCACTGCCTCCGCCGCCCCCTGTAGGGGTTCCCCTGAGACTTCCTCGGGCGTTGGAATATCCAGCTGTTGGTCAGTCTTAGACCCTTTGCGCTGTGGCCTAACCGTATCGCCCTCAGTCTCTACTCTGCTACGCCTTAGCGGTGTGTGCGTAAATAGCAGCGGACTGTACCTGCTCGTAGCCTTCTTAGCTCGAGTGGGGCGTCCTAGCCTCGCCACTGCCGCTGTCACAGGCATGTCATCAATCATGACCATGCTGTCTTGGCTATTCATCTCTCTGATCACCCCGTCTCTTCTTTCTCTCGTCGTCGCCATGCTCCTCTCACTGCCAGTTGGGCGTCCCTGTAAAGTACCAGAAGCACTGTTAATGAGGGAAACCCCAGGGACCGTCTGCTTGGCACCGTGAGGGCCTGTAGGAGCCTTTTTAGGACTCCCGGCTTTTCTCTTACCCCCTGCACCCCCCTTTACGGGGTGTTAGAGGGGTGTTTCGCGACCTTTGTCGCGGCCTAGGACCTTTAGGCAAGTTGGCAGGTGGTGGCCGGAGTGCTAGGCCCTCACCCCCACCGCCCGTGATCCTGGCGCTCGCCTGCCTGGGGGGTATGGGGTCCCGGCCGCCCTGACCTGTAACCCCCCCATCTCTAGTGTCTCTGCTACCTGATGGACGTGGGTCTGGCAGCCCTACAGTGGTGGGATGGGAAAAAATTTCTCTGGAGGCATCAGAATTGGCTAGGACACCAGCCACCGCAGGCTGTTCCTGTTCAATGTGCTGAGCTCCAAGCGCAGAAGGCATGGGAGGTCCCAGCCTGTCCTGCACCCACCTGACCCCTTGGCTTAAGGCCTGGGTCCTAACCTCAGCCAGTAAGGCCTCTAAGCCTTCTGGATCCATATTAAATACTAACAGGGGGACAAACAGGGGGAACAACAAGCAGAAACACAGGCACACACAGACACAGGAACACACACAGAAACAGCACACTCACCATGAGACAAGGACACACACACACACACAAAACGGAGGAGGAAGAAACACAAAAACGAACAAAGATAGCCTCAACAGTTATATCCCCTTATGTGCTGGTAAGCTGGGGTGAAATCTCAGTAATTAAACCTTCCTACTTTTAGTTTTGGCTGCAGACCTCAGACCTCCGTCCATTCCAGTCGGGAGACCGCGCGGCTGTGTTCAATGGAGCGAAACGGGCTTCCGACACGCCCCCCGACGCTCCTGATTGGCTAAGAGCCTCACAGGCTCCGCTGGGTCACGTGACGCTACAGGCTGACCCAGGGAGCCTGTGCAGCCTCCGCGTCGTTCAGAAACATCACTGCATACAAACATTTCTGTGCATATACAAACATATTTCAAGTTACTGCAATGCATCTTCAGGCGGCCAGTTGCCCCTTGAAAATATGTTGTCCTAGGCCTGGGCCTAGGCAGAAACACACGCAAGTATCTTGCTACCCATTCACTTCACACTGTGACTTATTCACAAATGTCAGATGAGGAAATCTAAAATGCTAAAATTTTCCATAACTTTAAGTAAAATAGTAAACATGATGCTCATTAAGCTAGAAGCAATCTATAGGACCCTGACTTGTTTTATAATTACAGTATCTCTGAAGAAAAGCATGTGGGCTGTACCAGGTATTTATTGATTAATAAAAATTTTCATTCAATGACACATTACATGTATTTGAAAAGCACCCTCTGTCAATTAGATACCTACTTTTCGGTGGCGGCAATGCCACCCCAAGGTGTATCCCCTTATTCTCTTACCTCTCAATGGTGATATTAACAATCGTGTTTAAGTCCAGCTAAATTTAAAATAAAAACAAACAAACCTTAAACTCACCACAACTCATCATTATACTCACAGAGGCTGTCCTTAAAGGCATTTGTTCTTAAATTATGAGTGCATCTGATAGAGGAAAATCAGTAGTGTCTGAAAATATTCGTTTTTGCATGAAAAAATACCAAAATAAACATTAACAAACTCACCCTGATGTTTGCTCAGTCTCTTGAATTTGCAAACATTTGCTTTTGTGACACCCCTTGATATCCCTGATAAAATTAGCACAAAATGCATAATTCCTTTTGGCCAATTACAGGAAGCTAATATATTTTTATAGCAGTTAGTGTAGGAAGGAATCATGGGAAGTGTAGATTTCTGCATTGAGCTGCAGCTGGCTTGAAGGTTAGTAAACAGTTAAAATCTGTACCAGATGCAGTGTTTCTATTGGGAGGTTCACTGTGGCAATGTAAGCAGCTCTAGAGATGTGGAAAGTTTTATTTTTAAATAAAATAAGTCTGTATGTGTATAGAATGACTGTAAGCATGTGTTAGATTAGAAAAAGGTAAAAACAGGGACATTTAAAAATGCATTTAAATCCACAAATCATTAGTCTGCTCTCAGAACCTTTCACTAAATTACCAAAACTCATCAATATCACATCCTTTAAAATGTTTGGTCATATTAAATTTAAAATAAAAACAAATATCCATGCAATTTATAATCTTAATGGAGCAAATCTAGGGGTATCAGATATTGAAAGGGATTTGGGAGTGCTTGTGGACAACCACCTAGGTAACAGTGCTCAAAGCCAAGCAGCAGCTGCAAAGGTAAATAAAATATTAGCATGTATTAAGAAGGGTATAGAAGCCAGGGAAGCAAATATAAATCTGCCCCTATACAAATCTCTAGTACACCCTCATTTGGAATATGGAGGACAGTTTTGGGCACCACTTCATAAAAAGGACATTTTAGAGCTGGAAAAGGTACAGAGAAGGGCAACCAAACTAATAAGGGGAATGGAGGGGCTAAGTTATGAAGAAAGACTAACCAAATTAAACTTATTTTCTCTAGAAAAAAGGCGTCTAAGAGGAGATATGATTACCTTATATAAATACATCCAGGGTCAGTATAAAGATTTGTCAAGGGAGCTTTTTGTGCCAAGAGGTTTTCAACTGACAAGAGGACACCCCTTGAGGTTAGAAGTAAAAAGATTCCACCTCAAAGAAAGAAAAGGGTTCTTCACAGTAAGGGTGGTTAATCTGTGGAATTCTCTACCAGAGGAGGTGGTGACAGCGGATTCGAGAGATAACTTTAAAAGGAGACTAGATTTATTTCTAATGAAAAAGGGAATTCAGGGTTATCATGGATAATTAGAGAGACAGTATTGATCCAAATTTTTTACATTTCCCTTTGAGACAATTGGCTAAGTCTCGCTTGTTTTTTGTTTTTGTTTTGTTTTTCTATTTGCCTTCCTCTGGACTAATTAATAATAAAAATTAAAAAAAACATTAAATAATTGATTAATAATTAATTAACAACTAATGAATTAATAGTTAATCCGCATATTGCAGATCAGAGAAGATCTTAAAAGGTTGAACTTGATGGACTGAAAGTCTTTTTTCAACCTTAAATACTATGGTCCTCATTCAATTGCAATTTTGCCAATTGAATAGGGCTATATATAAGCACATAACATATTTTTTGACCGAAGTTTTTACTTAGTGAAGACCTTGATTTTGGATAGAAGTTCAGTAACTAAAAAGTTCTGTATAAAAAATATGTTATGTGCTTATATAGAGCCCTATTCAATTGGCCAACTCGCAATTGAATGAGGCTCTATGTAACTATGTAAAATAAACCAGAGATAATGCTCCATACTTCTTACTTCTCAGAGGGGGATCTGTTGAGGGGGGATTGGGTGTAGTTTTGAGGGGTCCCAAGGGAGGAGAGTTTGCTAGGAGGCTTATGGGGGCAGGCTCCAGCACTTGGGCCCCGATCTAGTGCACCGCATGCACCGGCGGTAGCTCCGCATCTGCTGCTCTGTAGTCATGTATTTGCTAAATTCAAGACTTAAACCGTAAGTACAGATATTAACGATGGCAGCCACTAAATCCTAAAGAAATATTTAGTATTCCATAATACTGATCTGCTAAAAACTGGATTATAAACTGTAGAATCCGACTTGTAATGTTACAGAACAGATTTATGTTTCCTATAATGTGCACAGCACAGGAACACATTTTTGCTTTGACTGGCCAATTGGAGTATAATCTGCTTGTGCACCTGTTTTTACCCTAGCCAAACATATTATACAAATCTGCAATTTCTCAGAAGATTAATTCACTTCTTAGTGTTGATCTGTTTCCCAGTTCTGTATATTTTTACAACTTTGGCTTGTACATATGCGGACTAAGAGTGTATTTTAAAGGCACACTGTACAATGAAAAAAATATGTTTGAAACCATTGTCGGACTAAGAGCTTGCTTTGGTCGGGAAGTCAATTTATCAATTCTATCTAATGGAATATTCAGCTTTAAGTCCAAACAACAATGCACACTTTTTCTCAATGTTTTTCCTGGTAAAAATGTTAAAGAAATAGGCAGTTGAAGGAAATCATCTGAAGGCTGTTTCACAGTAAGCTTTAGCACGAAGATGCTGGGGAAACCAGCTAATTTCAATGTCCCTTATTTATACTGATCGCCACAACTTAAAGCGGCCCTTGAAGTGGTGTCTGTTCTTGGGCGTGTCTCTTACATGTTCTTGAGTTAAATTCACCTTGAGTTAATCCAACCTACCCACACTGGGATGAGTGATTGACTCTGCCACCAAGTGTCACATCCGTGGGTCTTTGTGCACTATTTCTCCCCAATCAAGAGAATGTTTAATAAATCATCTTTTAATAATGTAACCTGTATTCACATTGAAGAGAAACCTTATGGGAAATGTAAATTATGAAAAAAAGGCTTTCCATGAGACTTTTTTATACTTCCTAACAATCCAGTTGTAAGATAATGGCAGAATGAACAAACTGTTTTTATTGATTTATCGATTTCTGTGAATTGTGATGCTTTATTGTTAATGTTCTTAAATAAATATTTTTTATTTTCATGCCAAAGAGATGCTTAATATATAAAACGTGTTTTAAATGCACAACAGAAGATGCCCATGGCATTGAAAAGCTTTCACCCTAGGGAGTAACATAAGGATGCTTGGCTTGAAGTGATTGATTACTAGGAGGGGATAGAGGATGGGCTGAGAAAGGAGTTATAAGGGAGTGCTTACAGGGTAGGGGCACATTAGAGCTGGAGCACAAAACAGAAGGGTTGTCACTGCTGCCCCCTGTACTTACTGTGGCATCCAACGCTGAATTTGATTCTCTTACATCTCAGCTACGGGAAGGTACTGTTGTTAATGTCTATGACTGGCTATCACACTTTGTGGCTTCATGGATCCCTACTATGTCCTCCCATGTATCTTCACTACATCTCTTCACCTGCATTCCCCCTCTCCTTGTCTCCTGTCCTTACCTTCTCCACTGTCCACAAGCACCCCCTTACCCCCTGTTGAACCTTGAACCTGGTCGTCACACCCTTAGGAGATTAAGGCTACTAGTCAGGCTGAGCCATGGGCCTCCTGCTGCTGCAAGGACAAGGATATGTCCTGCAGCCCCCTACTCATGCAGGGCTGCCAGGAAGCCTTCCACCAAATTCCCTCCTGCCCTGAAACCTTCCCCAGTTGCTGCAGGTTCCCGGTCACCACCACCATCTAGAAGAACCTCTCTGTTTTCTCCTGCTGCTGGACTTAGGGCCAGAAGCATGGTCAGCCATGTGTCTGCTCCAGTGCGCAAACCATGCAAACTGGAGTTGCACTGATTCTGACTGGAAGTGACATCATTGGCAAGAAGGTGAGTCACGGTTCTCCCATGAAATAAGGTCTGATTAACCTCTCACAAGCTGGGCAGGAGGAGCAGCAGCATGGGGAGGTTGCCCTGGATCTGGGATCTGCCCGATCTGAGGTCATGGCCAGGGATAAGACCATTAAACCACCACTTGCACAGGCTAATAGGCCAAATACTAGACCTTTATCACAAGAGGAAATTAACCCTTTCATCATACAGGAAGCATCTCAACTCCTTAGGACTGTGGAAGTGGGGGATCAAGCAGCACCTGGTCCCGCTGGAATAATATAATAGGCAAGGCCAGGGGCAAGCCCCCTGGGCCAAAAAGGTCACTGCAGGAGTCATGCAAGATTAACTCTGGTATGGAGGAAGTACTTTAGACATCAGCACATGGACCTGCAGAGCGACTGTACAGTGATGGCTCAGATTTTGAATGTGACCGTGGGGTAGGGACGCTGTCACTGACCCCTTTTTCTCAGCCTAGGTGTTGAGCTCATTAATAGACAGACAGTTTGGCTCCAGCCAGTGGATTATGTGCGTGAGCACCTCCATTATAGTTATAATCCACTCTGGCCCAGTGATGGCGGATTCGATTTTGGACCACTTAGACGCAGAGACAGCAGGTTGTGTATTGAAGGCTAATCCTTTTCTTCTCAGGAAGCTACTGTTGGACCCCATGTGGAATTTATCTCTTGTGTTTGTCTGTCACACCTCTCCTCTCCTTGTTGTGCTGTGTACACCCCCTCTATATCTATCCCCGATAAATATTGCTGTCATTTTCAAATATAAATCAGTTTACTTGGAGATATATAGAAATCGTGTATCTCTGATTATGTTCATGGTGGCTGCTATACTGAAGCTATCTCCACCCTCTAAGTAACCTGTCCTGGTCACTATTACAGGAAGGTTACTGTGACTCCTGGAAGCACTGATTCCTGATGGAGAGACTCTGACTGATACAAAAGCCAGATATCAGAGTGCTGGTGCCGAGATATCAAAGAACCCAACAGTCCTTGTGGGTAGATAACCTGTAGTCTATAGCAGGTGGCTCTGGGCGTGTATAGCCCATACTCACGGATCATCACAGATGGCTACTGCAAGGAGCCTGGCGGATCATCATGCATTTCAACATTGTAACAGAGTCGTGCAATTTTCTCCCACAGATTATCCATGGGCTAGATCTGGCTCATCATCCCCTTCCAGTTGAGGCTATGGGGGAAACACTCTTTCCGAAGGTCGGAGTCAGCTGCATAATAGGAGCAGGTGTCATGGATCCCAATGTGCAAACAGCAATGAGATAAGGAGTCTAGAAAGTGATCCCCAGCAGGATATGTAGCGCCCATATACAGATAGGTATGGAACAAGGAACAGAGGAGCTTCTCAGAGGAACGGAAGGCTTAGCATTGATTACCCTAGGAGCAGGGGGAGAAGTCTATCTCATTCCATGCCTGATCTTCTATGCCAGCATTCTGGGAGACATCATGCGGACGGCTCTACAGCGGCAGGATCTAGGCAGGCATGCCAGTCGGTGCCAGGTTTTTAGCTTCTCTGGGGCAACAAGTTGGGGTGTCACATCAGAGAACACCAGCAGCTGGCGCCTACGAGGCTATTCAATCACCTGCTCCCAAGCCGCATGGTGAGTTTACATCCTGTAACTCATCTGCACAATTAAACACAACTCAAAACACTGATACACTAGACTCAAGCTTAACTGTTGCACAGGGATCATGGGTAGCACGACTTCAGCGCGCGTGCTGAAGTCTCGCCGACGTATGGGCGCAGACAATTGGGCTCTACAGAGATGAGCGCTGCACTAGAAGCGCTCACGCGCAATAGTGCCCCCCTACAAGCTTTCCTTCTCTCTGTCACTGTCTATTAGATACAATAATATAATAAATATAATAAAACCCCTACACTGCCTATATTAAAACCCCTTCACTAAATAATACTAAACTACTACACTACCTATACTAAACCCTCTTTCTCTTGCCTGTACCCCTGCCTGTTCTCTCTCCCTTCTTTTACTCGCTTGTTCTCTCCTCTCTGTCTCCCTCCACATTTTTCACTTAACGCATCCCACGGGCCTGGTGAGGAGCAGTAACATGCAGATGTAACAAGCAGCTGTTGGGGCACAGTATTGCCCCTGGGATGGGGTAAGTAAAAAATGTGGATGGGAGGATGGAGAAAGAGAGGAGAGAACAAGCTGGTAGAACAAAGAGAGAACAGGCAGGGGTACAGGCAAGAGAAAGTGGGTTTAGTATAGGTAGTGTAGTAGGTTAGTATAGTTAGTGTAGGGGTTTTAATATAGGCAGTGTAGGGGTTTTATTATAGGGGTTTAAGGGATGTCTCTAATAGACAGAAAGAAGGGAAGCTGGTAGGGGCGCGCTATTGCGCCTGAGCACTTCTAGTCCAGCGCTCATTTCTGTACAGGCCGATTGTCTGTGCCCATAAGTTGGCGCGACTTCAGCACGCTCGCTGAAGACGGAGTGCAGGGATCAGGGGTGGTGGGAGTAGCAACTCCAGTGACCCCCTGTTAAAGTGTTTGAGCTTGAGGGACATCCTGACTAGGTTAGAGGGCAGAAGTCAGTTAGCTGGTTCTATGTTAGCTCAAACTTGGGTGTGGGTCCCACCTTCTCATTTTCCACCATCATTATTATTCTCTTCCCCCATTCAGCCTCCACCTGCTCAAGACAAAGATAGCTCTTTTGCTAAGGCTAACAAATTGGATCAAGGGACATCTCTGGTCTTAGCAGATACAGCATTAGCATCCACATCCTTAGGTCGCATTGGTCTGCTAGGTGTTTCACGTAGCTCAGCATTTAAAGGAAAAAAGTTTGGAAAAGGGAATTCATCAAGCCATTTGCCCTACTCCTGCTAAACCAATACTTTGAGTTGAAGGAGTATTGTACAAGGGATGAGAGTAAAAAAGAGGAGGAAGAGAGGAAGCAAAAATATTATTCTTTTCTAATTGGCTCTAGGCCTTTTCTATTTTAGTGAGTATCACTGGGGAAATGTGCCCAGAATTCTGTTCCTCTCTCTTCTGCCATCAGGATGAGCATTGTTAGCATTTTTGGGAAGAAAATATATTGCCGATCAGAGAAGATCTAAAAAGGTTGAACTTGATAGACTAAAAGTCTTTTTTTTTCATCCTCAATTACTATGTATCTATATAATTATGGATAAAACATATGGGGAATATCCTGGAGGGCTTACAATGAGCGGTTTAGGCAAAGCATGGTGATGTGCAAAGAGATGATAGGGACATGGGCATATGGATTTGCGCTTCCAATGCTAGACAGCAAACATGGACAGCGCTACAAAAACAGGGTGCTGCTTTCTTTTTAATGAATTTGCTTGCAAGTGGGGACCCACTTGCAAGTTCAAGCACAAGTTCTTGCAGTGTAGTCACCCCATCCACTCTTCCGATTCCGTTTCAAAAGGCTACTAGCAATCACTTCCCAATTCGATCCTGCCAAGGACAAGGACCCCAGTGCGGGTAGAAATCTTTTTTTAAATGTTATCCTCGCATGCTAAGGTTGTTATAAGAAAGCTCTGCTGTTAAGTTTGGATTTTTATGATGGTTTTTTGATCCCCTCCAAACATAACAGCTCCACATCCGTTGTGCCACCTAACTAAAAATTGGCTCAACAGTATCCAGTCTGGCAAAAAAGCTTGCTATGGGTAGAATGGCAGGGCCTTTCAAGAATCCACTCTTCCATTATTTGAGCGTTTCCACATGGGGTTGGACTCAAAGAAGGAACCTGAAAAATGTAGACTTTTTTCATCATCTATCGCTTCCAAAAATGTATTCTGTTAATGACTGCATAGATAGAGTGCTTTCATTGATCAACTACACATCTTTTAACAAGGATATTCAATCAGTTTATAAAGCAGGTTGAAGTGTCCTATTAGTGAAGGTCAACATTGGGTCCACATTCTGACTTCTTCTGGGTAACACAGGCAAGTTATCATCTTCTTGCAGTTTTCAAATGGAATAAAGGACCTTTGTTTACCGATGGGTAGTTCCATCTCTTGCGCTTACTTCAAGACATTTACCTGCTTCATAGAGTGGGTGGGTGAAACAAGTTCGGGGATCAGATGATCCATTCATTACTCGGATTACTTTAGTAGATTTTTCAGAGTTTTTCCCAATCAGGGGGGGGCAGTTTGGGGATCAGCAGGTGTTGTACTGTGAAAATTTGAGGGCAGTGACAGCGTTTAATAACTTTACTGTCACCTCCATACCGGTAGTAACACTATTGAGACAATTAGTATTACGTTGCCTGCAGTGCAATATACTAGTTAGGGCTAGACGTTTACCAGGTTTGATTGCAGATGCCCTTTCTATTTTTGCAGTGGGCCTGTTTCTGGCACCACACGCAAGTTACCTGGGGATGCTATTCCCACAAGATCTGTAGCAGATGGAGCAAAGACTTAGGAACTCTGATTAAGACATCATTAGCTTCATCTATATGGAATGCTTACAGGACTGGGATGCCTTTAAAGTTGAGTTATCCCAGAAGCTCAGTTCTGAAAGAAGGAACGAGTTTGGGTTTTTGGTGGCATTTGTTCTCCATTGTCAAAAGGGCATATTCCCATCAGTGGTGGAATGTAGATTGTCATCTTT
Source organism: Discoglossus pictus (assembly GCA_027410445.1). NCBI lineage: Eukaryota > Metazoa > Chordata > Amphibia > Anura > Alytidae > Discoglossus > Discoglossus pictus. The sequence goes on from CM050168.1 coordinate 100,455,467, forward strand.
AGCATTTCTCATCAAGTTGCAGGGAAAACAGGATTATATGAGAAACCTTTTGATTAGGCAAGCCCTAAAGGGTCTTAAGAAGGGGTGGAGAAGCAGACATGCAAGAAAGCTTATATCATTCCCAATTTTGAATAAGTTGTACCCAGAACTAGCCTGCATATGCAACTCTTCTTATGATTTTACCCTCTTTCAAATGGCTTTCTCCCTGGCCTTCTTTGGGGCTTTCATTTTTTCTAAAATAGTCCGTCCCAGTAAAGCAGTGATGGGGGGTATTCAAATTGAGGAGGTAGTGTAGTCATAAACTAATAGATTTGGAAAACGTATATCCATATTCTTAAATTTAATCCCTGAGCCATAATGTCCCTTTGATTTAGTGCACCAATCAGATTGGATCCCATTCATTCCGGATAGGGGCTTCAACAGAGGCCTCTAGGCTAGGGCTTAGCGATGAGTGGGTAAAACGGATTGGAGGTGGAGTTCTAAAGGACTTATAAGAACATATATCTGGCTTGAGTTGAGTACTAATTAATATTTTTTTTCCTTTTATGTTAAGGCTTCTTGCTACACCTCTGGCTCACCGGCCACTATTACATACACTGGGTGAGAAGAGACGCTGGTATAACGATGACGTTCTGCAGTTGGGCTTCTAATCGCACCAGGTTTCACTTGATGGCTTGGAATCAGAGTTTTTGGCCAAGTTGTTGGCTACACACTTTTTTTCACCACCTATTTTGCTTCTGATACATGCGAGAAATGACCTAGGTTCCAGGCCATTTAAAAAGTTACTTGGGGCCATGTAACGGGACCTTCAGAAATTGTTAATCCTTCATACAAATGAAGTTATTACTTGGTCAAAGATAGTGCTAGGGTTTATTTCCAGAAGGACTGTGTGCATTTCAATGAAGTTGGCTTAAAGCTTTTTAACTTTACCTTGAGTGAGGGAATCTTGCAGGCCATGGCTTCTTTGGGTGTAGTGCTTGTTCTCTCATTATTAAAGCCAGAGGTTAGCCTCCAGGGGCACGGGGTCCTCTGAGTGGATGTGTGTTTACTTTGGTATGGGCAAGCACTAAGTTTTATTCATTTATTTTAAACCATAACTCATTAAAGAAATGGGGGGACTAAAACTCCAACCACAACAAGACTTTTGTGCTTTATGTAAGAGAGACTTGGCAGGGGGGATTGGATTTAAAAGGAATCCCAGGTTGATGATCAGAGGGTCAAGGTCTTGGACTTTGCCCTTTAAAACCTGTGCTCATAAATGCATATTTGCAAATGTATAAAGTTGGTGTCTTTCTAAGGAGAATGTTAGGGGAATGAATGGTCTAAGCTAGAAAATGGTATCTATGCCTCATATAAATATATCCAGGGTTAATATAAGGCTTTGTTGGGTGAACTTTTTGTGCCAAGAGGTTTTCAGCTGACAAGAGGACATCTCTGGAGGTTAAAAGGAAAAAGATTCCGTTGTAAAGAAAGAAAAGGGTTCTTCAGAGTAAGGGTGGTTAAACTGTGGAAATCTCTACCAAAGGAGGTGGTGACATAGGTTTCGATAGATAACTTTATAAAGGGATTTTTTAATAAAAAGAGTTCTTCAGGGTTGAGTATTGATCCAGGGAGGAATCCAATCGCCAGTATCTGGGGACAGGAAGGATTTTCACCCATTTTTAAGGCAATTGGCAATGTTTCAGTTATCAGTTAACAATTAATCGACATATTAGAAAGATTAGATGAGATTGAAAATGGTTGAACTTGATGGACTAAAAGTCTTTTTCAACCTCAATTACTATGTTTAGTTATTTTACTTTCCTTACTGTTTAATTTATTTATCTAAAATTAATTATTAAATAATCTACACAGCACTGCAGTCAAAGATCCATTCTAGCATTCAGAATATATTCCATGGAGAACCCCAAACTAATACAGACTCTCTTTAAATGTATTGTAAAATTACCAAACAACTCAGCTGTCAGCTCCAGTACATCTCTGCCATAAGAGACAGACATGGCAGAGATGTACTAGGGCTCCCTTGAAAAGACACGGAGGTTACAGTTTTACTATCACACATGTAAAAGAGCATGATACAAGTTTATGGCTGCTGGAAAAACTGGCACTGAAAGCTTTAAAAATGTATTTTAATCCTTGTACAAACCGCATTTGGAACAATGTCAGAAATCCTCTTTATTTTTAGCATTGTCATGTTTATCTGATTTCTGTTCCAAAATCAGTTTGTAGACAGATTAAAGGGCCAGAGATATTTAAACAGCCACTGAAGTCTAAATATCTCTATCATGCACTTACAAAACTCATATTTTAAACATTTGATATGTTTTCTCCTCATTTGTGCTAACATTTTATTGGAAATACAGGTGTAGTGAGTCTTGTGGATATCTGGACTGTAACAATATTGTGTTTGTATTGATGATATAAGAAAAAACATTAACAGGTTCACTGTGAGACTTTTTAATACTTCCTTTCAATTCTGTTGTAAGATAAAGGCAGATGAAACAGACTTGTTTATCCATATATGTGATGTTTTATTGTTAATATTCTTAAATTAATATAATGTATTTTTAATGCAAAAGAGATGGGTCCTTTCCCTCTTCAAATTCGCCAAAAATTCACCAGCAGTGGCAGCAGCAGTGCCACCCACCAACCGTTAGATGACGCTGCCGATTTTCAGTACCCATACCATAGAGTTAGGTAAACTTTCAGGGTTACGGTGAGGGTTGGGGTAAGGTTTAGGGTTAGGGTGAGGGTAACCGTCAAAGATTACAACTTGTGTGAAATATCGACAGCGCTGCAAAATATCCACAGCGCCATCTAGCGGACACTTGCTGGCACTGCAGCTGTCAGTGCTGGTGAATTTACAAGGGATAGATCCAAGAGATGTTCACTGTATAAAATATGTTTTTTTAAATGCACAACAGACAGTTTTGGACGTTGGCCTTTATAGGCTGTGCCTATAAATGCATATTTGCAAATGTATAACTGTGGTGTCTCTCTACTAGGATGTTTGGTCATCTTACTTTCCTTACCGTTTCTTTTCTATATCTAAGATTTATTCATTATTAAATAGTTTACACAGAACTCCAGTCAAAGATCCATTCTAGCATTCTGAATATATTCCATGGAGAAACAAAAACTAGTACAGACTCTCTTTAAATGTATGGTAAAAATACAAAACAAACTCAGCTGTCAGAATCCTTGCCAGCAGTTGGCTTTAGGAGACAGACATGGCAGAGATGAACTGAGCCTCGGACCAGATGTTCTCAAAAGGGATCCAAGTGGATTATATATTGACGGAGGAACGTGAACACTCGCCAACTTGGTATAACATTGTATTTTGTGTTTGGAAAAAACAGTTTAAATAGTGTTATAACTCCACTAAGGTAAATATTATAAATCCACATTCACCCATAACTTGACCAGACGGATACACAAATATTTGTAGGATGTTTTATATCCTGCAACAGTGCAGATCAGCATATAAAGGATCATGGAAAATATGTTTTTCTATGCTGTGAGCTTATTTGGTATTGTTTCATATGTGATTGTTTTAACAAAGATTCTGGAGCAGAATAAACTGCTTTGAATATTTCACAATGTTTCCTCCTGCCTTCTTCTTCCTCACATCCCCATGCCTTTTCCTCAGACTCTTCTTCTTAACTTTTCCCCTTCTCTTCTCCATTATAACCATCTCACCTTTTTTACCCCCTCCACTCCCCTTTTATTCTCTCATGAGCTAATTCTACTCCAGCTGTGGTTAAATATGCATCTCTTGACATTCCCATCTCCAGGTTACATTATCTCCCCACTAGGGGCAGATACCATATTACATAATAATGCCATTCACTTTAAAATTGATCCCCTCTCCAACTAATGAATAACCATATGTAAACTCTCACTTCCTTCCCAAACTTGCTATTCCATATGTGCTCCACCCAAGATTTCTGCCTCTTCCATTGCCTTTAGATTGTACGTAGCGAGTTTCCAATCTTGTAGGGGGCTTTGGAAAAAAACACTTTTTACAAGACTTAAAGCTCAAAACAGGGCGTTCCATTTTATGCAGTTGTCAATATTGTATATTTCCTTGTTCTTATCCCCTGTACAGCGCTACGGAATATGTTGGCACATTACAAATAAAATATAATAATAATAATAATAATAATAATAATAAATAACTGCCTTTGGGAACTTGTCCATGTCAGCCAATGTGCAGGAATGTTGCTGTATGAGTGATTATGTTCTGCCTATGAGACCTACAGACAGAAGTAGTAGTCTGTGTGTACTGCATACTGAACTATTTGCTTTAGCTTCAAGGAAGTTTAAGTTATCAATGATAATTTTTGTAAATATTTCAAACATGTTTGAGAAAGTTTTCTGTGTCATTTAATTAAAACGACTGCAGCACAATAAAAATATATATATATTTGTTTGAAAACCCCACTTTCCACTGTCCAAAATGAACACCCTCATTGTTTAGCTCTGAGGAAGTGATGTAACAATCACAAAATAGATTACAGTGCTTATTAACAACGGCCCATTATCAGTTTGAAGGCCGCAACTCGAAACAGAGACATTATTACTGCAGTAAAACATGGAGATTACATGTCAATCAATTAGGTTCGATATGCAATCAGATTCGCAAACCTGTAAATTACAGAATTATGAAAATGAATGCCAATACTGTTCTAGTCCATATGGGTGGCCTGATATGTATTAACTCATTGATACCAGAGATCCATTTAACTCCGAAATGAAACATAAAAAATAAAGTTTATTTCCTGACGATTTGCGAGCTTGAGACTGTTGTGCAATTAATTCTTATCTTCTACATCGCTGTTATTTACAGTGCAGTATTGATTTTTTATGTGCACTTACAGTGCTACGAATAGGTGTTTAACCCCCTTGCGGGTCCTCTCGAACACAAGTAGGATTTTCTCCCTCATTTGGCGTTTACGGGTGTGAAAACATGTGCGGGCTTGGGGAAGTTGAGCATTTGAATAGCAATTTGCGATTTTAGCCTTGCGGCCATGACAGATCAAAGGCTTCTGCGACTGTAAGTTACGTGTTTAACCATCGCAGAGTATTCAAGGCCGTAACTCGGAAGCCGATTGGAGCCCCCAAAAAGATGCCAATTGAATAGCAAAGTAGCTTGCAACCTCACTTACAGGCTACCTGAACTCCTGAAAGCTCAATTGAATGGAAGCCAAAGTCTTCAAAAATCCAGCTTTTCCCAATAGATGCTTTATGTCGCTGGCTTACACAGCTGCTTATATTGCTAATTTGGTACATACCTGACAAACAAGTGTCATTGTTCTTGACCTGGAGTGGTTACATTAAAGGGTCAGTTCACTGCTACAGCACTCTATACTATCCTGTATAGATCAAAGGTCTTTGTCCTTCTCTAGTAGAGAAGGTTTATCTCAGAGTGCCTATCTTGATGATTAATTATTATTCATATGCGTTAATTAGCAATTATTAATCTAAGGTGGGCTTTACCATTTAATACTTGCAGCAACATTTAATAGCAAAATGTAAGACTGAGACAGGACAATCACAAAGGCATTGTTAAAATGTAAACTCAGACTAGACGAGGTATTTTATTATACATTGTGCCAATGTTCTGATGCAATGCTAACATGCTTGGGTGAGTAAAAACTTTAAGAAAAAGTAGATAACACCATTTGAATTTTAGAAGAAATAAATATGCTCAAAGTAAATGTCAGTTATCAATACAAACAATATGTGTGGTTTATTGTTAATGTGCATAAAAAATCCAAGAGTGAATGGTTAACAGCTCAGTGAGTTTTGGACACTCTCTTATATTCACATGTAACTTGGGGTGAATCAAAGTTCTCTATCCTCCTCTCATTTTGGCACAGTCTTCTTTATAAACTACTGTTTTCCTTCTCTAGAGGTCAGTAGTATTCAACTGCCTCAACTTGCTTTACACACACTGTTACAACACACCGGGTTGCAGTCAAAATATGGGCTACTGTAATGATTTTACATTTGTTTTACGGCAATGACAAACTAATGCAAAACAATCTTCTGTCTATTAGTTTATTCTTTAAAGTACCCAAGAACATTTTGAAGAATCTTTTAAATATCTCCATAGAACAAAATCTGGTGCAAAATTACAGCTACTTGTAATTAACATAAAAAAAGTATTTTCAGCAGTCATGATCATAACACTTATTAAAGCCAAAATCTATGAATAATAAATGCTTGTTCTATTTGTAATGTGTAGGCTTAATAATATTTTACAAAAGACTTGCCAATGTGTTTCTGCTGTTTCTTATTTGTTTGAGTGTCTAACTGCCTGACTGCACGGCTAATGATGTATACACAAAGGAGCAGTGACTGTGAAATAATATGTTGTCAGTATATGATTCATGTATTAACACTCTACTGCAGGCTCATGTGAGACAATGGGTCAGATCCCCTAAGCTTAGGCTATATAGTGAAGCAGCTAAACTATATTCACAATTACCTTGGCACATCTTTGGAACGGTAACTTACACTGCATTCAGCGTATGAAAGTTTTTTTTTAATAAAGCTATACTGACCATGTAGGCAGTATGACAAATAATGGGAATTGTGCATATTATTAAATACAAATATTATATTTTTATTCCAAGTGATTCCATTTGCAGCTGTCCTCCTTTGCTGTGTCACCCTAGGAGGCTCATATGCTGTTTCTGGGCTCACTCACAGTGCCTTGAGGAATAGAGTGCACAAAAAATTAAATAAATCAAATAAAAGCACTAATCTATATTAACAATAGTGATGTCATGAACATAAAATTTTCGGTTCGCGAACCGGCGAACCCGGCGATCCGCCATAGACTTCAATGGGCAGGCGAATTTTAAAACCCACAGGGACACTTTCTGGCCACAATAGTGATGGGAAAGTTGTTTCAACGGGACTAACACCTGGACTGTGGCATGCCGAAGGAAAATTACATAGTTGATGCAGAGTCTGGTTTTAAGCCATAAAGGGCATAAATTACCTAACATTGCTAAATTGTTTGGAATAACGTGCTTTAAAACATCAGGTATGATGTTGTATCGATCAGGTAGTGTAAGGGTTAGGCCTGCTTCACAGTGACAGACCAAACTCCTCGTTTAACGCACTGCAAACAACCGCAAACAGTCCATTTGCACAACCGCAAACTCCCCATTTGCACAAGGTTGGATACCAAGCTAGCCATGTCCCGTTCCTTGTCCTCACTGATGTCATTGAAGGTCTCTTCCTCCGCCCAGCCACCAAGGGTCCCCGAAAGGTGACAACAAGTCCCCTGGGACGCCTGCTGTGTTTGGTCTTCCACCTCCTCAAAGCCACCTTCCTCCTCTGACACCTCTTCTTCAGACTCCTCTCACTGCGTTACCTCTCTCTGCATTATTATAAGGTGTGTTAAGTAGTACTACTCTTATCAGTTTAATACCTGTTACAGCACATATCAGGGGGCGTGTATAAGGCCTGGATTTTTAGAACCAGGAGATGGAAAAAGATGCTTTGTTGGTCGTATCACTTCAATTTTGGGGCACGGCACGTGCAGTCAAAGGTGCCACCAGATAGGAGTGGCGTGTTTGTAAGTACTACTCTAATCAGTTTAATACCTGTTACAGCACATATCGGGGCGTGTATAAGGCCTGGATTTTTAGAACCAGGAGATGGAAAAAGATGCTTTGTTGTTCGTATCACTACAATTTTGAGCACGGCACGTGCAATCAAAGGTGCCACCAGATAGGAGTGGCGTGTTTGTAAGTACTACTCTTATCAGTTTAATACTTGTTACGTCACCTATCAGGGGGCGAGTATAAGGCCTGGATTTTTAGAACCAGGAGATGGAAAAAGATGCTTTGTTGGTCGTATCACTTAAATTTTGGGACACGGCACGTGCAATCAAAGGTGCCACCAGATAAGAGTGGCGTGTTTGTAAGTACTTCTCTTATCAGTTTAATACTTGTTACGTCACCTATCAGGGGGCGAATATAAGGCCTGGATTTTTAGAACCAGGAGATGGAAAAAGATGCTTGGTTGGTCGTATCACTTCAAATTTGGGGCACTTTGTGACATTAGCTTCTTACGCTCAAACATGTCCTTTACAGGCACCTGACTATGGGCAAATGAGCAGGAACTGCTCAAGGCGAGAGACGGAGTGGCGGATGGATGAGAGGGGGCAAGGAGGACAGCAGTGGTTGATGTGGCTGATGATGCTGGACCAGGAGGAGGATGGCGGCTTTGAGTTTGTGTGCTGCTTGTACTCATGTGTAGGTCTGGAGTCACCCAAACATTATGTCTCAACCTGTAGAGGATAAGGGAACCAGGCTACTCTAGACCTCATTCATCATTACAGGTTTTGACAGATTGGTACTATGCGTGCAAGCTACTGTGACAACAGATATGAGTGGCACTGTGCACTTGCAGAAGTTATATCATCCTCATCATCCTCCCCTGTATCTCTTTACCCCCTCCCTCATCATCCTCCACTGTGTCTCTTCCCCCCCCTCCCTCATCATCCTACCCTGTGTCTCTTTCCCCCCTTCCTCATCACCCTCCCCTGTGTCTCATCCCCCCTCCCTCATCATCCTCCCACCTCCCACATCATCCTCCCCTGTATCTCTTCACCCCCTCCCTCATCATCCTCCCCTGTGTCTCTTCCCCATCCATCACCATCCTCCCCTGTGTCTCTTTCCCCCCTCCCTCATCATCCTCCCCTATGTCTCTTTCCCCCTCCCTCATCATCCTCCCCTGTGTCTCTTTTCCCCCTCCCTCATCATCTTCCCCTTTGTCTCTTCCCCCTCTCCCTCATCATCCTCCCCTGTGTCTCTTTGCCCCCTTCCTCATCACCCTCCCCTGTGTCTCATCCCCCCTCCCTCATCATCCTCCCACCTCCCTCATCATCCTCCCCTGTATCTCTTTACCCCCTCCCTCATCATCCTCCCCTGTGTCTGTTTCCCCCCTCCCTCATCATCCTCCCCTGTGTCTCTTCCTCCCTCCCTCATCATCCTCCCCCCTCCCTTGATGATAAGGGGGGGAAGAGACACAGGGATAAGTGTGAGGGGTGTTAGGGTAAGGGGTGTTAGGGATAAGGGTGAGGGGGTTAGGTGTTAGGGTGAGGGGTATTAGGGCTAAGTGTGAGGGGTGTTAGGGTGAGGGGTGTTAGGGATAAGTGTAAGGGGTGTTAGGGTGAGGCATGTTAGGAATAAGTGTGAGGGGTGTTAGGTCTTAGGGCTAAGTGTGAGGGGTGTTAGGGTTAGGGTGAGGGGTGTTAGGGATAAGTGTGAGGGGGTTAGGTGTTAGGGTGAGGGGTGTTAGGGCTAAGTGTGAGGGGTGTTAGGGATAAGTGTAAGGGGTGTTGGGGTGAGGCATGTTAGGAATAAGTGTGAGGGGTGTTAGGTCTTAGGGATAAGTGTGAGGGGTGTTAGGGTTAGGGTGAGGGGTGTTAGGGATAAGTGTGAGAGGTGTTAGGGTTAGGTGTTAGGGATAAGTGTGAGTGGTGTTAGGGTTATTGTGAGGGGTGTTAGGGATAGGTGTTAATGTGAAGGGTGTTAGGGATAAGTGTGAGGGGTGTTAGGGTTAGGGTAAGGGGTGTTAGGGATAAGTGTGAGGGGTGTTAGGGTTAGGGTGAGGGGTGTTAGGGATAAGTGTGAGGGGTGTTAGGGTTAGGGTGAGGGGTGTTAGGGATAGGTGTTAGGGTGAGGGGTGTTAGGGATAAGTGTGAGGGGTGTTAGGGTTAGGTGTTAGGGTTAGGTGTTAGGGATAAGTGTGAGGGGTGTTAGGGTTAGGGTAAGGGGTGTTAGGGATAAGTGTGAGGGGTGTTAGGGTTAGGGTGAGGGGTTTTAGGGATAGGTGTTAGGGTGAGGGTTGTTAGGGATAAGTGTGAGGGGTGTTATGGTTAGGGTAAGGGGTGTAAGGGATAAGTGTGAGGGGTGTTAGGGTTAGGGGTGTTAGGGATAAGTGTGAGGGGTGTTAGGGTTAGGGTGATGGGTGTTAGGGATAGGTGTTAGGGTGAGGGGTGTTAGGGATAAGTGTGAGGGGTGTTAGGGTTAGGTGTTAGGGTTAGGTGTTAGGGATAAGTGTGGGGGGTGTTAGGGTAAGAGGTATTAGGGATAAGTGTGAGGGGTGTTAGGGTTAGGGTGAGGGGTGTTAGGGATAAGTGTGAGGGGTGTTAGGGTTAGGGTGAGGGGTGTTAGGGATAAGTGTGAGGGGTGTTAGGGTTAGGGTGAGGGGTGTAAGGGATAAGTGTGAGGAGTGTTAGGGTTAGGGTGAGGGGTGTTAGGGATAAGTGTGAGGGGTGTTAGGGTAAGGGGTGTTAGGGATAAGGGTGAGGGGGTTAGGTGTTAGGGTGAGGGGTGTTAGGGATAAGTGTGAGGGGTGTTAGGGTTAGGTGTTAGGGTTAGGTGTTAGGGATAAGTGTGAGGGGTGTTAGGGTTAGGGTAAGGGGTGTTAGGGATAAGTGTGAGGGGTGTTAGGGTTAGGGTGAGGGGTGTTAGGGATAAGTGTAAGGGGTGTTAGGGTTAGGGTGAGGGGTGTTAGGGATAAGTGTGAGGGGTGTTAGGGTTAGGTGTTAGGTTGATGGGTTTTATGGATAAGTGTGAGGGGTGTTAGGGTTAGGTGTTAGGTTGATGGGTTTTATGGATAAGTGTGAGGGGTGTTAGGGTTGGGTGCTAAGGTGAGGGGAGGATGATGATAAGGTGGGGAAGAGACACAGGGGTGTCCTTGCAGCAGAGATCAAACGAGTCCTTCAGGACTGTATTGCACACTGTGTACAGTAGTCTAGCTATGGTTTTCCCTATTGATGCAGTATCACCTACACTCAGCCTCCTCTCAGTCAGACTGCAAGTTAGTTATGATTCCAAAATGGCTGCTGTTCATGAGTTAGAAGGCTCTGGAAGGGAGTGTATGCTGCTGATTGGCTGGAATGTGTCTGCTGACTGTGACATGCAGGGTCAAAGTTTGCTCAATGATAAAGTATAGGGGGCGGGTCAAATATTGCATATGTTCGCAGTCCGCCGGCGAACTATTCGGGACATCTCTAATTAACAATCTATTATAAGGCAATTGTCATCAAATCCATAATACCTTAAGAAATTCATTTGTGATTTGTATTATAACAGAAGCTGTAGGGTGAATTTCTTCCTATGCTGGTCATGAGTGGGCATTCGACCAGTTTTGCATCATCAAAGCTCATCCTCAGTGTCAATTCATAGTAGCGCATTGCATTGTCAGAATAGTGTGCATCATCCCAAGATGGTACCAAAGACTGACAGAGTTTGGAGCCAATATAAGTGGTAATGGTCCACGAATTGGAGCTTTGCAAGTAAGAACATATTATGCAGCTGTTATAATTGTAGTGTGCCCTCTGCTTTTTAGCCTTATGCTTAAATTCCTTAACTGCGTGTGACTCTACCACTTCTACTTGAAGGCTGTTCCACTTATCTTCCACTCTTTCTGTAGTACTTTCTCCTATTACTACTACATTTTGTACCTGCCAATTTCACATTATGACCTCTTATTCTTGGTCTTCTGTTCTTTTGGAAGACACTTCTCTCTTGAACTTTATTAAATCCTTTTGATATTTGTGAAGGTTTTTATCATAAAGATGTCCCAGTAATAGGGCACTGAAATAATCAGTACTTGATTCAAGCGGAAGAAAGATTTTTGCGTCTGATGTAAGTGATAGACTTACACACCAATATTTTCCCTATATTCTGAATTATGTGCTTAGGGAAAGATATCCATAATCTCTAGGACATTGGTGAGGGCTTGAAAACTAGGGTTGCAACCCAAACATCATTAAATGACTACTTTAGTGCTTACACAATATTGATTATTTAATTACTGATGATTACTGAGTAATAAAATCAGTATTTGAATAAAATATATTTGAATGCAGCTTAAAAATAACATTTGCATTTTAGATCTTTAGACTTCAGCAGATATGTTTCTCTTCAGTATCTATGCCTGAGAGGAGTCTGCTTACTTCTATGCATTGACCACTACAGGCAAGCCGAGACTGGTCAGAATAAAACTGTGTGGAGAGACATAGCTCTATAAGTGCCTGAAACATTAAAGTTCAAAAGCAACTTTGATTGCTAATTAAACACATAAAACTCAATTATATGAACCCTAAAGTGGCCCTTTATTAGTTGGATCATTAGTTCATGTGTGTGATGTTATACCTCATACTGAGCTGTGCTTTGTAAATAATGATTAGCAGTAACAGCTGGGCTGAGGTTGGAGCACTTCCTGTCATCCACTCTCCTGCACACCTCAGTCCATTTCTGTGCCAGGAAGGTTGTTCTCTGCATTCTCCTGCCTCAGGCTTCCCAGAGCCTTCTCTTGTTGCTTTTGTTTCCATATTTTTCATAAAGTATTTGCTATTGTTTTGGAGCTTCACTAAGCAAAGGGAGCTTTTTAGCCTTCTCTCACTTCACATTTCAGCCCACATCATCACTTCGCTTCGAGCCTCCAGCTTTCCATTAGTCCTAACTTAGCCTAATTTATGTATTGTTTCTGCTTCATCTCAATTGCTGCCTCAGCCCAATCAGCCTCCTATCTAAGCCTTAAGCATCCTAAGCCCACTAAGCCGCCACTCTTCATTTCCCCCTCGTCGCAGCTCCGGCCTTCTATCAGCTGACCCATGTAAGAGTTTACCCTTATCTGTCTATGTTGCCTAATACAGTCAGAGACACAGTTTACTCCAGTTAGCAGAGGGACTCTATCCTGTTATGGGTCCCGGTGCTTTGCACCTGTGTCACCAGCAGTAGCTTTGCCACTGCTTGAGAACAAGAGCCAACAGGTAGGAACAAGCAGGTATTGGACTGGAATTCAAGGACAGGAGGCAACAGTTTTTGACAGGACCTCCAGGGCAGGAGAAAGCAGATATATGCTCGAACTCGAGGACAGGATTCAAACAGGAGCAAGCAGGATACAGAGACCGATAGTATCTTACAGGAGCAAGCAGGTTCAAACTTGGACAAATAGGCTCTCACATGTAGGAACACCATAATCCCCCCAGAGAACTTCAGGAGAAGCTTTACTAAATGTCATTAAGTTCCCCTATGACCTGCCGGAGGGTCTATGTTTTTTATTAGAAAACACTGCTAAGGATGCTCAGCTGCTCTGACTACAACAGGTAGATTAGCTCTTGAGAGTCTGACTTCAGGCGCAGTGTTTGGCTTCCGCAGGACTTTTCGGCACATGTGTCCTGCTAATCCGTTACGGCAGATCCCTGACACTGTATCATCATTAATGATGGAGTAACTTTAATATTATAATGTTACAGATTCTGATATAAAAAAATAGGGTATTACTTTATAATCACTTGTGCTGTTTTATGAAAAGATGTTCAACTAAGTAAACACTTATCCTCAGCACAACTGAAAGGAAGTGGAAGATTTCCACTGTGGTTGCCCTGACAAGACTTGACTAGTGTTATCATAGTTTAAATCTTCCACTTCCTTTCAGTAATTCTCAAACATTTTCTGCATAATTGGTAAGTGCAATGTTCCAGCTTCAATAAAAAATTAAATTAACTGTGAGTAAAAAACATTATATTTTTTAAGAAAGCTTACACTGAAATAGCTGTCTTTCTCTCATCTTAGGCAGATGCTCCTCATGTTTTTTTTTTGCCAAACTGCTTATCTGTGGTGGCAATGCGTAATTTTGACTATGCTGCACAGGGAAACAATGAAACATTTGGAGGAAAGTGCTAGTACACTCTGCCATTAAAATGGGAAAGTCTAAGAATCCAGTCTAAACATAAGAGAAAAAGTTTTTTTCACAAAAAAAAAATGTTTTGCCTTGGGGTTATATACTTTTTCATGCATTAAGTATACATTAAAGGGGTACTGAAGGCACCGCTTTGGTAAAATATAGTTAGGATCTATCCTGTTATGGTGTTGGGACAGGTCTGCCACTGCAGTGCAGCCTCCACCTGCCAGATGGCGCTGCCGATATTTTGCAGTGCTGCCGATATGTGAGATCATTTTCAAGCTTATAATGTTAGCCTAACACTTGAACTAACCCTAACCCTAATTCCAACCCTCGCCCTAAACCTAACCGTTTACTTAAGCCTTGGCACCGGAATATCGGCAGCACCATCTAGCAGATGCTCACCGCCACTGCTGCTGCCGCCTTGTGCTGCGCTACCATAATAGAATAGAACCTATAGTTAAACAAGCAGGTTTTAAATATTATAAATGCTTAATTTGAATAAAAAATGAGTGTTGCAAGGGTTAAACATGTTCTCTCATTCCCTGCACTAAACTTTTTTAGGTAAAAATCAGGACTCCTTCTGACTAGCTCTAATTTGGGTGTGTCAGGGAGCTGTACCAATGGAGTTATTTGGTCTATGGAAAACTCAGCTACTCCCCCTACTGGCTGAGCCTCATAAACAAAAATCCAGGAAGCATCTCCAAATTTGTTCCAGCCGTACAAACTGTTTTTACAGAGACTAAAATATGTGACATTGGTATGCATACCGATTTGGTTCTTGTCTATTATGTCTAAAAATATCTCAATTCAAGGCACAGAATATTGTTAATACTCAATAAGAAGCTGAAAGTCTTCCAGCTCTGGAACTAGGTATCAAGCAAGGAGCTGCCAGGAAAGAATAAACATGCTAATTACATCCTGTAGACATTTTAAATATATGTTAATACTTGTCAGTGGCGGCTGGTGACATTCCAAGTTAGTGAGGCGGAAGACAGAGACCTGGCCCCTCCCCTTACATTGACTACACCCAACTGTATAAACCCCTCCCCTTCACAAAGTTACCTGTATAGGCCCTGCCCACCGACACAGACTCCACCTACTTACTTGATTTTTCTTTTTCTATGTCACCTTACTTACTTGTTATCTTGATGAGTGTGAGATGGTGCTTGATCTGCTCACTATTCTTATGCTGGGAAGTGCCTGCATTTTCTTAATGAGGGTGAGAGAGAGGAGGATAGGGAGAGAGAATGATAGAGAGAGAGAGAGAGAGAGAGAGAGAGAGGGATAGAGAGAGAGAGGAAGGGATAGAGAGAGATAGATCCTATACCTCTCTCTCCCTCTGTCTCTATCTCTCCTATTCCTCTCTCTAGCCCTTCCTCTATCTCTTTCTATCCCATTTCACTATTAATTGCTTCGGTTTTTGTATATAGAGGTTTCAAAGATATGAGAAATAGCTTGAGAGTACACGCAACGGTCTTGTGACTTATCGGATATCCTCACCAATCTCTGTGGGTTATTTACAACTAGCGACTTGCCCGTCAAAAAATGACGGCAATGTTATGTATATGTTTGTCAAGTTGTTTAGTTATTAACATATATTTTTGACACTTGTAAGTATTTTAATATGAACGTGTATTTTTGTAAAATGTTGATGTAATGGTTTTTTAAAATGTAATTAGTATCTGAAGAATTGTTAACTTGAATATACATTGAATGAATAGGAAAGCCAAAAGTAAAAATCCTTTTTTAAACGTTGCAAATTTTAAGATGAAGTTTAAAATATATGTAAGCAATAACCATCAAAGTATATATTTTTAAACTTGAACTTTATTTTTTATGTAAGTTTAGAAGTTGACAAAACATTGGTATAATTTTGAACATTATAAACATGAACATAGTGAATACATTTTGTAAAGTAATTTTTTATTAAAAGTATTAACATTTGAATGTAAAAACAATTGACATTTAAATTAATCAGTATTAAAATTCAATTTCTATCACAATAATTGTTAACTTGAATATACATTGAATGTAGAGGAAGGCATACAGTCAAACTCTTCTTAAAACGTACGTAATTAAACTAATTTATTACTGAGCACATAAATTGGCGATAAACATTAATGTAGGTAGTAATCTTAAGATAACAGACAATATTTACATTGTGACTTAAAAGGTGCTTGACCTCTTAACATCCACTTTGTAATATGTTGAATGAAATAACTTGAAAATATATTTTTTAAACTTGTAACATTAGAAACATTAACATAGTGACTTAACATTTTAACATAATTTTTACTAACAATGCAAGGCAAGTATTTTGTGAGGCGAATCATTCATAAACATGACTTCCATTAATTATGACTGAATTAAACAACCAATTGTTATGTATTTTGCAATGCTTTTAAAAAATCTTGGCATCTTTAATTAGTATCCTTCAAAGTTATAGTACTTCATAGTAGACAATGTTTTTAGTAAAAATACGTCCATCTTCTAATAAATCACCTTGACTTTCATTGTTTTCAATGTAAACTTTAATAGCCTGTGGATTTTTGCACCTTGACAATGCAACGTACAATTGACCATGTGCAAAAACTGGTTCTTCCAAGAAAATACCCACAGATTTGAAAGTTTGACCTTGTGATTTATTAATGGTCATGGCAAATGCCATAATAATGGGAAATTGTCTTCTTTGAAGTATAAAAGGGAGACTACTTTCACTTGGTGCTAAATCTATTCTTGGTATGAAAACTCTCTCTCCTCTATGGGTCCCAGTTAAAATTTCAGCATCTATAAAATGGTCCTTTAATTGTTGAACAATTAATCTTGTGCCATTGCATAGGCCTTTTTTGGGATTCATATTTCGCAGTAACATGATAATTGCACCTTTCTTTAGCTGCAAAATATGTGGTGGCATTCCAGAAGGAGTTAAAGAGTTTATGAATTCAGTCGAAAAGTTAGCCTGACTTTCATTGTCATCAGCAAGTACAGAATCAGCACTGTGATAATTTCTTTGTGGTGCATAAATTTTTTTTAAGATTTTATTATTGAGGATTAATGCATCTTTATTTTTACACGTCAGTATGACTTGGTTGGCAAGCTCGGAATATTCTTCGTTATTTATGCTCCCTTCAAATATAGCCGATATAATATCTTGTTGACAAATCATATGAGGTGGGATCTCTACAGTGTCGTCAGGTAAATGTAGTATTTTTTCTGTTCTGCCTTCTCCAATTTTAATAAGCCAATCATTGAAATCAGTTTGGCCTTCTGATCTCATATTTTGTTGCAGTTGAAGATGGGTAAAATGTTTCCATACTGTACTTGACTTTATACATGTTTCGATAATGTCAGTTCGATTGCCATGTACAACAACAGGTAATGTTTGTCTAAAATCGCCACCCAACAACATTACCTTTCCACCAAATGGAAAAATATTATCCATGACTTCACGAAGCAAACGGTCAATACATTGGAGGGCATAGCATGACATCATTGTGGCCTCATCTATTATAATTAATTTACATTTCTTCAATTTCTTTGCTTGTAAGGATGTCATGCGAATATCTGACACAGAATTTTCTAAAATAGGCACTGGCAGTTTAAATCCACTATGAACAGTTCTTCCACCTTCTAATAAAAGTGCAGCAATTCCAGTAGTGGCAAACGCCATTGCTATTTTTCCTTGTGCTCGTACTGAACTCATTAATAAATTGTACAAATATGTTTTTCCTGATCCGCCAGGTCCATCAAGATAGAAATAACGCTCTGTCACCATGTCATCATCTATAGCATTTTTAATGGCATGAAATGCTTGCAATTGTAGTGTATTTAAAGTTGCAAGTCTTTCTTCTGTTCTTTCTGCTTGTAGTTGAATGTCATAGTCTTCAAAGTTAATGTCATCTATAAGACCTGGATCAGGCAAATTAAAACTTGCACAACTTAATCCATGAGTTAAAAAGACTTCTTGGATTTCCATTAACGCTTTTAAGTGTGCAATGGGTTCATTGTATCGTCGCATAAAGTCTTCAGCCATATTACTTTTAAAAGTCTCCCACAAAGCTAATGCATTTGGAGCATTTGAGAAGATACAAATAAAAGCAAATTGTTCTCTCATCTGTCGCGGCATTTGACATTGTGCTGCTTCTTCTAAGCATCTTTCCCACTCTGTATCATCAGCGAGTAAGTTTCTATGTCTTGCAGCTAAATGGAAGGATTCATATACAATGTCATTAACAGTTCTTAAGTGTTCAAAACTTTGTGCTCCAGGAACATTTAAAAGTAATATCCGTAAGCAAAAACGTTCAACATCTCTTGGACTGACTGTGTAAATTCTTGGAATAATTTTATTGCCTCTGGTTTTTCTTGGTCTCCATAATCCATTCACAAAAACATAGTGATATGGAATTTCAATATATAAGTATTGTGTTGCTTCAGCATCAGTGGAATTTAATGCAAACCATGCAGTTAGTGTAGTGTGACGATCTTCACTTTGGGCCAATGCATTCATTTCATTTCCAGCATGGAAATAGACTAAATGTCGTTGTGGCAAATGTACTGCTAACCTATATACTGCATGTGATCTATCATGCATTTCAAATTTTAAAAGCCGCCACATAGCTTCTGGCGCACTGACATAGCGAGCATCTACATGAGATGCAAGTTCATCATGTACTAACTCACTACTTTCAGGGTTGTCTGCACTTTTGACGACTACAGTAGCTGCATCGTAACCTTTGTAAATATATTTATAGACATATTTAATTGATTTGATGGAAGTGCAGGCTTCTACGTTGATGTGGGCGTTGTACTTCATGAGTAAATGTGGATTGTAAGGTACTACATATCTATTGTCCACTTTTTTCCCACGAATAATGGCACTATCTCCTTCTCTTCTTTTATAAAGTGGATATCCATCACAATTGGCATAGGTTTTGTCTCTATAATCTTTGGGAAATTCTTTGGAACATTTATTATTTTCCATACATGGTGATTGTGGATTAAGGTCACCACAGGGTCCATGAATCATGCGATGAGTAACAATCTCATATAGTCTACCATATAGTTCTGGATCTGGTAGTTCAGCAACAATGACTGCATCCACTTTGTCTGAAGTATCTAATTTATCTTTTTCTTGAAGTATTATTAGAAGATGTGCATGTGGAAGGCCTCTTTTTTGAAATTCAATGGTATATACATAAGCAAGACATTTGCCAAATAACTGATTTATAGTGAAGTCACGTATTAATTCATTTAATTTAATCTTAAAAACTCTGGCTACTAAATCTGGTCGATCTGAAGCAGTTTGTCCAAGAAGTAGATTTAGTGTAATTTCTGGCCATTGTGGATTACATGTAAATGTCACAAATAAATCGGGTTTGCCAAATTTTGTCACAATAGCCATAGCATCATTGTATCTTTCTCTCATATTCCGAGGAGATCCTTGAAAGGAAGATGGTAAAATGATGGCTTTGCCAGCTGTCATGTCTCTGCTTGTAGCCACGTCAGCAACATAGTCCATGAGTCCAGAATATTGTTCTACACGGAGTTTATCTTGTTGATATTTGATAAAGTTTAAATTATTTGCCTCAACTTGCAAATATGAATCAATAATCCATTGTTGTGTTAGTTTCCCACCACATAAAATTGGATTAAATACATTGCGAATGGCAATTTGAGCTACTTTAAATTCAAGCATAGAAACATTATTTCGGATTCTGCCTTTAGCATTTGGGTAACTGGGAAGAGTTAATTTTGGTTGCCAACCTGCTTCTCCGTGTGGGAAAAAGATGGGATATGTCATTGGATCTAAATTTGGACTTAAGATACTCATATTAATAAACGGTTGGTCCTCATTTCTAGGATATATTCGTATGTCTCTTTGAAATGGTGGTTCTCCTTCATCATTGTGAAACACCATTGCAACCTCATTTGTTGTTGGCAAGTTATAACGACGTTTATCAGTATGTCTGTCTCTTTTAAGCACCATATTAACCTTCGGCATTGGTAATTGATGTGTTTGTGAATGAAGTAGTTGTTCATTTTCTACTTCTGCCAATTTTTTATAAGCTTTACTGTAGGGATTGTTGTCCATAATATTATTTAGCTCTATGAAAACAGTGGGTAAGCATTTTTTATTTTCTTCCATCTGCATACGTTGGTCAACAGCTTCCATTGTATCTAGGACATATAGTTGAGCGAATTTTCTTTTATTTCCTTCCTCTGGATGTAAATGGGAAGTGCGATGATAAATTTGTCCTTGGACTTTAAAACAGTAAGGACCATGTCCTGGTACATTAGCAGCCAATGTTGCCCCCATAGATGCAAATGATATGGCACTATTGTAGGATCTTATGTTTGTCTTAAAATTTTTGTAATTTGGAAAAGTAGGTTCAGTCAGAATATTTAGTAAATAGGTTGGAAATTGTTTCCTTTCTGGAAGTTTGAACTTTCCTTTTTGACAACAACTAATAAATTGTCCATCTCGGGGTCTCTCCTGTTTAAAATAATAAGCCTCACAAAATTGACATTGAGTAGTCATGTCCCCACAACTATGAACCTCTACTGCTAAAGACTTCATTAAAGGACAATTTGCAATGCATATTGGATGTTGACTTTGATATTCATCAGATGAAAAGTCATGAAATGTTTCAACAACAGGTTCTAAATGTTTAGTTTTTTTCGTACATTTTCTTGGTATATGTTGGACTTGTTCGGTTGAAATTTCCTGTAAGTTTTTAGTAAGAGTTTGTAAATGCTTTTTTTTGGTAGTTTTTTTTTTTTGGTCTGTCTTGACTGGTATGTTGTAAAATGTCATCTGATGTTTTAGGAACAGTTTGTAAATGCTTTATAATTTTTTTATTTATTTTGGTTGTATGTTTCATTTTTGCAGCGGATATTCTTTTATTTGCAAGTCTTTTGCGTTCTTTTTCTCTTCTAATTTCTTTCTCCTCCGGTGTCTGCTGGGCGGCCCATCTCTCTTGTCTTTCTCTAGTTTGACGTCTTTTCTTCTCTTCTTTGGTCTCGTTATCAGCCATATTAATCTGTAAACGGAAACAAATAAATGTAATTGTGTATATTTAAATTTGTAATTCCTGTTAAAGATGATTGTGCACAATTGTTGAAATAAAAGGCAAATCATGAATGTATCATTGATATTTAGTTAAATTTATAATTCCTGTCTTCAGTGGCTCAGAATTTTTTTAATGGAATACTGCTGTAAATAAGCATGTAACATATTTATTTAAAATAATGGTTGTATTTATTAAAAACTTTGTTTGTGGATAGATATTTACCACTGCAAAACTTCTTTGCTGAAAAAAAAAGTGATGTGGTTATTGAGCTATGTATTGCATAGTAGCAATTTAAATAAAATAAGTGAGATAGTAAATTAATTAATTTATTTTTCTGTTGAGACGGATGCAACTGAAACCAGTTTCTTTAGTGTTATTCTTTAGTAGTTATTATAGTTTACCTTGGTTGAAGTGTGATTTAAATCCGAATGTTTGTTGCTCCTCGTTTCCAAATCGTTGTCCAATGGTGTGGTCCTCTGTCGGAAGTCCTCGTCCGATGGTGTGGTCCTGTCGCGATAGCCCCTGTCCGATATTGTGGTCCTGTGGCGATATTCCTCGTCCGATGTTGTTGTCCGTTGGTGAAAGTCCTCGTCCGATGGTGTGGTCCTGTGTTGAAATTCCTCGTCTGCTGGTCTGGTCCTGTGTTGAAATTCCTCGTCTGCTGGTCTGGTCCGAGTCCTCGTCCGATGGTCCGGTCCGGTCCTGTGGAAAAAGTCCTCGTCCGATTGTCTTCACGCAGTATCTGTTGTAATGTAAAATAGAAAATGTTGTTTGAGTGAAATGTCTTTTAAATAAGTAAAAAATGTATTAATTTTGCTGTATTGTATCAGTTATGTTTATTTTTTTTAAAAAATTTTTTTTTAACTTTCTGTACAATCCCAAGACTTTTGTTATTCTTATTTAAGGTTCTTAGTAAGGCTTGTGGGTTGTGATATATTACATAAGAATATGAATTTATTTTGCTATGTGTTTATGTTAGTTTTTGTACAATCCTGTTTTGTGCGCACCACTTGTGGTATACTTATTTAACCTTTATTTGGATGGTTATAGTTAGTGAAACATGAAATAATATAATTAATGTAGTTTGCTATGTGTTTGTGTTAGTTATTGACAATCCTGTTTGGTGCACATCACTTGTGCAAAACTAATTTCTTCTTGATTGTACAGGTTATAATTTGTTAAACATTAAAGAAGAATGTTAATATAGTTTGCTATGAGTTTGTGTGTTTTTTTATACAATGCTATTAGGTGCACAACACTTTTGTTATTCTTATTTTTGGTTATTTGTAAGGCTTATAGGTTGTTAAACATTTAGTCCCTCATTCAATTGCGATTTTGCCAATTGAATACGGCTCTAAATAAGCACATAATATATATTTTTTAAAGAAGTTTTTAGGTATTGAAAACCGTGCTTTTGGATAGATGCTTAATAACTAAAAACTTCTTTAAAAAATATATGTGATGTGCTTATTTAGACCCCTATTCAATTGGCAAAATTGCAATTGAATGAGGGCCTTAATAAGAAATTCTGTTTTGTGTGTAGCAGTTTGTGTGTCATTGAATTGCGATTTGGCTAATTGAATTGTGCTGTAAATGAGCACATAGCATATTAGCATATTAGTTAAAATAATTTTGTAGTCATTGAAAAACTGTATTTTTGATATTTTTTTATTAACTAAAACCTTAGTTTTAAGCTATTGTTATGTTGTTATTTAGAGCCCTATTCAATTGGGCAAATTGCAATTGAATGAGGGCCTTTGTGTGTACCATATGTTGCATAGTTTGGCCCTCATGCAATTGCATTTTTTACAATATAATAGTACTGTAAGGCCGTAATTGAATTGCAATGTAGAAATTTGAATAGGGTTCTAAATAAGCACATCACATATATTTGTTAAAATAGCCATATTTAATTTTCCAAAATAGCAATTGAATAAGGGCCTTTGGTTACTGCATTTGTTATATTGTGAGCTACTTATTCAATTGTGTTTTGGCCAATGGAATAGAGCTCAATATCATCACAGAGCATATGTTTGTACGGAATTTTGTATTTAGTGAACTTGTATCCAAAAGGAACGTGTTCACAAAAGAAAAATTTCCTAAAAAATATGCTCTGTGCTTATATAGAGCCCTATTGAAATGGGCAAATCACATTTGAGTGAGGCCCTTGGGCATTAAAGACATATAGGTCCTCATTGAATTGCAATTTTGCCAATTGAAGAGGGCTCTATATAATCACATAACATATTTATTGAGCAAAGTTTTTAGTTATTGAAAACCTTGATTGTGGTTAGAAGTTCATTAACTAAAAAGTTCTGTTTCCAAAATATGTTATGTGCTTATATAGAGCCCTATTGAAATGGGCAAATCACATTTCAGTGAGGCCCTTGGCCATTAAAGACATATAGGTCCTCATTGAATTGCAATTTTGCCAATTGAAGAGGGCTCTATATAATCACATAACATATTTATTGAGCAAAGTTTTTAGTTATTGAAAACCTTGATTGTGGTTAGAATTTCAGTAACTAAAAAGTTCTGTATAAAAAAAATGTTATGTGCTTATATAGAGCCCTATTCAAATGAGGAAGTTGCAATTGAATAAGGCTCATGGTTATTTCTTGTTTATACTTAATACTTTACCTTGATAGAAGTTTTGAATGACAGACGGTCCCCTCCTGCCAATCTTAATCCGCCGGTCTTCTTTTAGTGTCTGTTTGAAAAAGAAAGTGAAATAGTTATTTGTATATTTATAATTTGTCATCTAGCAAAGCATGTCCTTTTGAGCATGTAATGTGTTCTTGTATCTTACCTCTTCAAATTTGTTGGTGTTCTTTAAAAGGGATTGTGCTTCACAGTGCACGGTGCAAATTGTTGAGAGACGCTGTTGATGCAGAGTCTGTTTGAATATGAAACGAAATAGAAAGATTCAGCTTTATCTGATGTATTGAATTGCAGTAAATTAATTCAATTAACCTTAATTTTTGTTGGGGGCTACACACATATCTCACATACATGAAGCACATTACATAGTTTAATGTAATTATTTTGTGTACGTGTGACATATCAGTATACATGAGTCAAATTTAAATGGTTAAATTAACATTATATTTATTTGTTCCAACACACATAAATGTGTGTGTGTGAGATGTAACTATAGATGATACACATATATGTGCATGTGACATATCAGTATACATGACATATAATGTCATTAAAATGTAGTTGTTTACTGATTTTGTTGTAAGCTAATTTTGTTGCATTGGTAATACACATAAATGTGCGTGTGACATGTCACTATACATTATAGACATATATGTCGGTGTCAGATGTCACTATGAAGGGGCAATACACAGAAATGTGCGTGTCACATGTCACTATACATTATAGACATATATGTGCGTGTCACATGTCACTATACATTATACACATATACGTGCGTGTCACATGTCACTATGAAGGGGCAATACACAGAAATGTGTGTGTCAAATGTCACTATACATTATAGACATATATGTGCGTGTCACATGTAACTATACATTATAGACATATATGTGCGTGTCAGATGTCACTATACATAAAGCTCTGTTTAATTTTGTTTGGGAGCCTATACACATAAATGTGCCATACATGATGACTACATAAATCCTAGTTTATTTTTTTATTTGTTTGACCTGACCTGATAATAAAATGTAATATATTATAGCTTACCTGTCAGTTGTAATTTGCACAATGTAAAGTAGTAAATTAGTAAAGAATTGTCTTCTCAAGTAAAAGCAGCAGTTATCTCAGAAGTCACTCCGTTGATCACCTGAGGAGAAATGTATTTTTTAGTTGGAAATAGGCAGTATTTATAAACTTGTAGAAAGTTCTGGAAAGTGAGACCGTTAGAACGCAATACGCATGCGCTATTTGCGTTCCAGCTTACAATTTGCGTTCCATCCGCCATTTTAGGCGTATTACTGTTCAAAATGGTGTTTAATATGATTGTGATACGTTCCGCATAGTATGTGTTTCATTATTGCGAGTAAGTGTAGTGTAGTTACGTCTGAAGCCTCGTTTTCGTTTTGTTCGTCGGCCATTTTTTCTCTCGCTTAGCGATGGTATTACTGTCTAAAGTGTTTATTTTGATTTAAATGTAGGTGTAACTTGTTTTTTTGAGGTGCTGGCTGGTTCCTCTTGCTGTAGGTAAGCTTTTTATGTGTTTGTTGTGTGTCTTTGTTAAGTTTTAAATGTTTGTATGTCGGCGTGTTGCGTCCGATGTTTGCGAACTCGTAATGTGTGGTAACGTGTCTCGTATGGTGTTTGCGTGTGTAGCATGGTGTTTGCGTGTGTAGCCTCGTTTTCGTTTTATTCGTCGGCCATTTTTTTTGTCGCTTAACAAAGTATTTAGTGTCGAAACTCTTTTATTTTGAGTGCAATTAAGTTCTAAGTTGCATTTTTGAGGTCCTGGGTGCTTCCTGTTTGTGTAGGTAAGGTTTTTATGTATGTGCTGTGTGTATGTATTGTGTTTGTAATTTTGTAATGTTCGCGAGTTGCGTCCGAGTGTTGCGAGGCCGTAATGTGTGTGAACGTGTGTCGTATGTTGTTTGCGAGTGTCGTAATGTGTTTCAACGTGTGTCGTATGTTGTTTGCGAGTGTCGTAATGTGTTTGGACGTAAACTTTTTTTTTCAAGGGTCGCAGTTGCTGCAACTGAAGACCTCGCTTTGCGAGGTCCTCAGGTGCTGGCATGGAGCGCCTGCGGCGCTCCAAGCCAGCAACTGAGGCCCTCGCTTCGCGAGGGTCCTCAGTTGCTGGCAAGGAGCGCCTGCGGCGCTCCATGCCAGCAACTGAGGCCCTCGCTTCGCGAGGGTCCTCAGTTGCTGGCAAGGAGCGCCTTCGGCGCTCCATGCCAGCAACTGAGAACCTGGCACAGTGCCCTCGCTACGCGAGGCCCGCGACTCGCTGCGCGAGTCGCGGCCCTCGCTTCGCGAGGCCCGCGACTCGCTGCGCGAGCCGCGGCCCTCGCTACGCGAGGCCCGCGACTCGCTGCGCGAGTCGCGGCCCTCGCTTCGCGAGGCCCGCGACTCGCTGCGCGAGTCGCGGCCCTCGCTACGCGAGGCCCGCGACTCGCTACGCGAGCCCGCAGCGTTAGCAACAACTCGTACGCTCACAACTATATATGTGATAGAGTTCCATTTACTGAGGAAACTCCAATAATATAAAAAAAAAAAAAATCACTCAGATGTTATGTTAAGGGGCATAGAATAGAGACAAGAAGATAGATAGATAAGAGAGAGAGCATTTATCTTGAAGCAAAGTCTAGGATAGATTATGCATAATGGTATTGGATTACAAGAGCAAAGCCTTTGCGGACATATTTGAATGTTCCCAGTTCCCAGAATGCAGTTGAATAACTGAATTGAATTTTTGGGAATTCTGAGCAGGAAATATGTTTCATAATTTATTTTAGACATTCTTTATTTATTTTAGGCTTCTATCGCTCTATTGCCCACAATAAATTAAATGATATACGCAAACGCACACACATATTATATATACAAACATAGATATATATAAATCCTCAGAGTATTGCAGTGAATATTGATACCTTTTTTATTGGACAAACTTATTCATAATAAAGCGACGAGCTTTCGAGAGATAATGCCTCTCTTTATCAAGTCAAAAAGCGATACCTATACAAGTACAATTTTTTTTTTTTTGGGCCCATTTGCCCCTATGCACCAGCCGCACCTGATACTTGTTAACTAATTACATAAATACTCAAACCATAGAAGGCTGTGACATGACAATAACACTTATTGCTATTTTCTTTATTCTTCAATAACTACATTGTATTGCATCCAGTTTTGTTCTTGTTAGTCAAAATAAAATTGAAATTCTTTACTTTCTTTCTTGCATCACCACAAACCCCCATTACCTCCTTCACACAGTATATTTCCCACCACCCACCCAAAACCTTTACAAAATTCTCCCTTGCAACTCAAACCTTTGCAAAATTCTCCTCTCCTTATTCTTGTTGAAAATGTATCACCTTTTGGATATTGCTAAATATATGGATTGTTACAATAAAACATATTGAAACTAAAATTCGAACCTCTATCTCCATCTCAGCAATGCAACTACTAATTTACTCTCTTTTCTTTACCAGGACTACTGAAACTCACTCTTCATTGGTTTTTTTGCAGCACCCAAATTCACCCCACTCATACAAATCCAAAATGCCTCCTCACAATTCCAATGACTTTCCATCTAAGGTCTCTCTATTGTTCTTTCTACCTCCTTGTATCTCTTCACTGGAAGAATATTCACTTGCACTATTCACACTTGTACTATTTACTGGAGTAAATGAACACTGCACATTAGCCAATCTCCAATTTTTTTTTTACCTCCCCGAAGATTCATCTCATTGCTCTGTCCAACCCTTATTAAACTGAGATCCTTTCACTATACTTGTCTTGATCTGTCAGCTTAATCTATTATCTAAGAATTTATGAAATTTGCACTTCTGACCACCTTATAATCTACAGGATATGGGGTCATCTCCAAGAGGAACCCAAAACAGGAAGTTATCACTTTAGAAACTTGTCCCTAAATAAGCTATTTCTGAACCATTCTCATGCAAAGGATCTAGTCATGTGTGCTCCTATTTTTTTCCTATTGGATATGTTGAGCCTGACCTGTCTTGTTCGCTTTCCCACCTTCTTTTGCTGTCTGCAGTGACCCATTATTTCTGACCCAGAGTCCTAGAACCGGTGCCGTCTCTTGGACCTAATCTGTTGGTTCTCAGAAAGAAAAAAAAAAGATGAATCATTTAAAAAACAAACATGAATCTGGTGTGAAAGACAATCAGGAGTGACTGACCCTTTAAACATGTCACATGTCACTTTTAACAATTGGTTTAGATCTCCAAGGTTGTGCTTATTTGATCAGCAGCCAGTTCTTAGCTTCATAAAGGTGGTGAGCCACCAATTTAGATTATTTTTATTACCACAAGCCTTCACCTTTGACCTGTGACTCTAATTACCCATCCTCTCTTTGAGATCTGCCTACTCTTCTGTATACAGCATGTGCCTGCATTTTATAAATTAATTGTACTGATAAATCTATGTATCTCATTAAAAGAATCTTGTTTTTGTCAAATAAAATAGTTTTTCATGTATGTATGAAATTGGCATTTCTTACCACAAACTGTTGTAGGCTACAAAAAAAGACAGATTGTGGGAACAGATGATGTGATGTAATACACTAAACTGGTGACATATTGTACAGCAGTGTTTAAATAATCTTAGAAATATTGTTAAACTGTGAGGGATAAAACTTAGATCAGCCTTTGCTGCCAATGCTAGACTGGAATAGACAGCGTGTTTGAGAGCAGCTGATGGTATTGTCTGTGAACAAACCATTATGATTCATTACAAATTGTAATGCAATGTAATGTGAGGCTGTGTGGGAGGAACATAATATAACTCTCTAATAACACAACACTTTCAAAGGACACTGTACGTTTTTAATACAATATTATGTTTGCCAAGTATTTGGAAGATCAAGTAAATTAAAAGCATGTAATGTTTTACAATAACACTGTTCAGATTACAAATTTAAATCTGCACTGCTCCCCCTAGGGCTTCTCCATTTTGTTCTTTTGATCCCCTCCCTCCTCTATATGTGCATGAGTCAGAGAGAAGAGGGAGGAAACGAAAATTGTGCTACTTGTAATTGATACACAGCAGCCAAAGCACAAGTACAGATGTGCTAAAACTCACCCACCTTGCTTTCATCAACACAATATCTCAAATTGATAACCACCTCTATTGACTTGAATGTAAAGGGGAATATGTTGTTTACTTTATGTCACCATTAACTAACATTAAAAGTACAAGTGTGAATACAGGAGCAAAACAAAAGCTTTAGCCATGAAATATTATTTAAAAAACACCTCCCTCTCCCTTACGGTATCCCTCCTCACCTCAGTGTCTTGTGCACTGCTGAAAAGAAAACATTTTTTTTTTCTTTTTTTAACATTCACTTTTTATTGAGCATAGATAACGCTCCGGCAGTAGCTTTAGTACATTGTTTACCAAATCTAGAATACGTTTTGTGTACATAGCATCCATTGTAAATATAACAATCCAAACTACCTAGCCTGTTAGATTCTCCTGAAATTTACACAATTTCAATATGTATTCTGACCTTGTTACACCTTCTCCTCTCTCAGATATTTGCCTAAATTTAGCTCCTCCACTATGGTTAATTAATTTGAATATATGATCTGCCAGTGAGATGCTACCTTCTCTGAACACCTCTACAAGGTGCCCTATTAGGCTATATTCTATGATATTATTAGCGTTATGCATTTTCATAACTTTACGAATGACAACTTAAAAACAATAAACATTACATTTAACATACTTGATCGTTGACTGAACCCCTCTCCCCACTCCTATCAACTTTGTTGGATGTCTTTCCCCACTTACTGATTCCATCCCTAATCTCCCAACCATCTCCGCCACACCTCTGGCTCCTCTATATTCTGTTTTTGTTGTCTTTAATAGCCTCTGAATATCCATTATCACCACACTTTAAAACCGGAATGCTCCACCCATGGTCCCCAAACGTCCAGGTATTTATGTATCTTATCTGCTAACAAGTGGGTAATTCTTTCATTTGTGGCAATTAAATTAATCTTTTTTCCAATCATTTGGAAGTCTAGTATTCTAGTTTTTCCAGGCTCTTGCAATGTGGCTTTTCGTTGCAAGGGCCAAGAATTGAAGTACCGTAAATGCTTGAGTAGAAGCCGAGTTTTTCAGCCCTTTTTTTAAGGCTAAAAAGGGCCCCTCGGCTTATACTCGAGTCACTCTCCCTCGTGTCTCTCTAACCCCCTCTGTCTCTCTAACCCCTCGTGTCTCTTTCCCTCCCCTCCTAATCCTCAACCCCCCCTCCTCATTATAAACCCCCCTCCTCATTCTCCCTCCTCAACCCCCCTCCTCAACCTAAACCCCCCTCCTCATTCTACCCTCCCCTAAATACCTCCCCCTCTCCCCTCACTTACCTGCTTCTGCTCCGGCCTCCTCTCCTTCTTGACCCGGCGTGCATGTGACCTCACATGCGCGCTTGGTCAAGGAGCGGAGGCCGGAGCAGAAGCAGGTGAGGGGAGAGGGGTAGTATTTAGGGGGATTTAGGTTGAGAAGGGGGGTTGAGGGGGTTTAGGTTGAGAAGGGGGTTGAGGATGGGGGGGTTGAGGAGGGAGGATGAGGAGGGAGGTTGAGGATGAGGAGGAGGGGTTGAGGAGGGGGGTTGAGGTTGAGGAGGAGGTTTGAGGGTGGGGGGTTGAGGAGGGAGGATGAGGATGGGGGGTTGAGGAGGGAGGTTGAGGATGGGGGTTGAGGAGGGAGGTTGAGGAGGGGGGTTGAGGAGGGGGTTGAGGATGGGGGTTGAGGAGGGAGGATGAGGAGGGAGGTTGAGGTTGAGGAGGGAGGTTGAGGATGAGGAGGGAGGTTGAGGATGAGGAGGGGGGTTGAGGAGGGGGTTGAGGATGAGGGGGATTGAGGAGGGAGGTTGAGGATGAGGAGGGAGGATGAGGAGGGAGGATGAGGAGTGGGGTTGAGGAGGGAGGTTGAGAATGAGGAGGGGGGTTGAGGAGGGTGATAAGGGAGGGGGGAAGAGACACAGGGAAGGGAGAGGTTGGAAGAGACACAGGGAAGGGAGAGGGGAGAAGAGACACAGGAGAGAGAGGGGGACACAAGAGGGGGACACAGAGGTCACAAGAGGGACACATTGGTCAGCACATTTTCCACCCTCGGCTTATACTCGAGTCACTCATTTTACCCAGTATTTTGTGGTAAAATAGGTGCCTCGGCTTATACTCGGGTCAGCTTAGCAGTAATCTATTCTGGGAAAACAAAATTGTTCCAACTGGAATTCCCAATAGCATCATTTCAGCACTTGGGGTTATATGGGTGCGGAACATTTCAGTGGCCAATTGTGCGATCTTACCCCATAGTTTCACTACCTGGCGACAGGTCCACCAAATATTTATGAATGTGCTTACCTCTTGGCATCCCCTAAAGCAGTTTTGACTTTATGTTTTTTTCCATTTGGCCAACTTTACCGCGGTAATGTATACCCTATGTCTCTAGGAGACTGTAGTTGAGCGAGCCCCTATAGATATTGAATCATGCCAACTTCCACTTCTCAGATTCCTACTTCGAAGCCAAGTCAGTTTTCCAATCTCTAGTATATTTCGCATTCATGCACACTGTAGTGGAGTAGAATGCTTGGCATAGTACTTGCCATTATTCTGAATCAGAGAGTGAGTAAAATGGCCTCTAACTACCTAGTCACCAAACCTGTCAAGTTTTTTCACCCTCCACCAGTTTTGGGATATGTTGCTCATGTCTTTCGGGCCTGCGGGTGGGTTAGAATGAGGTCATGTGGGCGGATTTGGGAAACACTGAAGTGCATTTGACAGCCCATCTCCAGCACATTATAGTATATGTCTGATCATCGGGTTTGTGGAATTTCTTGTCTCCATTTAAATCTAAAGATCTGTCTTTGGATGTTTGATATCTCTTTTGTCATTATTGGGTTCTGTAGCATTCTAAACAGATAAAGCAATCTGGGTATAACGTTATTTTTATAGTATTGACTCTTCCTAACCAAGATAGGTGATACTTTGTCCACTTACCCAGGTCCCTAATTAAGCTTTTTTAAAGCGGGACATAGTTGG
Source organism: Discoglossus pictus (assembly GCA_027410445.1). Lineage (NCBI taxonomy): Eukaryota > Metazoa > Chordata > Amphibia > Anura > Alytidae > Discoglossus > Discoglossus pictus. Next base: position 100,486,992 of record CM050168.1, read on the forward strand.
CCTTATATAGATCCTCTATTTTGGGTGTTAAAAGTATTTAATATGTCTAACCTCCAAATTAAAACTGTATATATCGCTGAGAGCTTGTGTCTCTGATGCTGTAAAGTCAATTGGTAGGGCCTCACTCTTCTCTAGATTTATTTTGAGGACTGATAAAAGGCCATATTCCTCTATGGTCTGCATTAATGCTAGGCACGGATCGGGAAGGGTCTGATAGGACACAGCAGATCATCTGCAAAAATACATATTTTGAATTGATGGCAACCTATTTGTATACCCGACATCTCCGGCTTTGCCCTAATTGCCTGTGCCAAAGGCTCCATGGCAGTGGCAAATAAAAGGGGAGATAAAGGACAACCCTGTCTGGTTCCCCTTTGTATATTGATGGAAGGTTTCTCCCGACGAGGAAACCTCCTTTGGAGAGTTGTAAATAGATTGTATTAAATGTATGAATTGCCCCTTAAAGCGTGGCATCGAGGTACAGCCATTCAAGGGAATCGAAGGCCTTCTCAATATCGAAGGCCAATAGACATGCCTGCTTTTTGGATCTTTTGGTGTGGTTTATTAAATTCAATATCTTCCTAATAATATTGCCTGCCTATTTGAAATAAAACCTACTTGGTCGTTATGTATTAGTTTTGGCAGAAAAGTTGTCAGGCTGTCAGCTATGATTTCAGATAATATCTTAACATCACAGTTTAAAAGGGAAATTGGCCTATAATTTTTGGTCTCTACAGGATCACGCCCTTCCTTGGGAAACAAAACTATGTCTGCTAGATTTAATTCTGTTGGCGTTTGCTGACCTTCTAATATGTTATTGAAAAGAGTGACTAAGTGTAATTTTTTTTTTATAATAAAGGTTAGTGGACCCATCTGGGCAGGGGGATTTACCTAATTTAAGTTTTTGGACAGTATTTCTGACTTCTTCTAAGGAAATTTTGTTGATTGAGCAGGTCCAGATCTTCCTCAGATACTGTAGGCAGATCACCTGCATCAAGAAAAGATTGCATTTTATGTTGATCTATGTTATTTGTTGCTGTATAAAGTTTGCCATAAAATCTTAAAAATGTGTCGTGAATTTTAATGGGACATGCTGTAGTTTCCCCTGAGGGAGTTTTTATTTGATATAGTTATATAGTTTATATAGTTTGTGTAAACGTAGATTGTAATTTCCAATCTTGGAATTCTCCCGGTTTGTTGGCCTTATCAAAGAATTTCTGCTGATTCCACCTAAGGGCTTTCTCAGTGTGTTCTGAGAGAATTAAATCCAATTCTGTTCTGTTCTTGTCAATCTGTTGTCTAATGCCTTTATCTGGATTAGCTTGGTTGATCAGCTCCCTAGTGAGTCCAGTCTGCCTGATTTTTTTTTTTTTTTTTTTTATGTTGAGCGCCATTTTAATAAAGGATCCCCTGATATACGCTTTATGGGTTACCCATACTAGTCCAGTCTTGACCCTTGGGGTCATATTTGTTTTAAAAAAGAAGTCTAGATCTTGAGAGATACGAAGATTAGCGAGAAGCCCCTCATTAATCCTCCAATGAGATCTTAACTAAGGAGTGGTCGGACCAGGCACAAGGGATTATCTTGGCCTTGTAAGTTTTATCAATTAATGAAGAATCCAACAGGATGTAATCAATCTGGGAATATGACCCGTGTACATGTGAATAGTATGAATATTCTCTACTATTAGGGTTCAATTCCCTCCATGAGTCTATCATATTTAGTTTAAGGAGGTATGTCCTTATTTGCTTCAATATTTTGGTAAACCTTTTCTTTCCCCCTCCCCCCATTCTATCTTTTTCCATATCTAGTGCTAGATTGATTTGCCAACTATAATCAGTTTTCCATATTCCAGATTATTCAGGAGATTAAGCAATCCCATTAGAGTTTTATGTGGTTCAGCTGTTGGGGCATATACTGATACCAAGGTTTTTTTAATCTCCTGAACCATGCTCATAATAATAATAATATAGTTGCCTAAAGGGTCCACCTGTTTGTTCTCCAACACAAATGAGAAGTTTTTGTGCAACAGTATGGCTGCCCACCTTTTTTTCGATTTCTGATTGGCAGTGTAATATAAGGGTAATTCTTATGCATACATTTGGCATGTTTATTTTGTTAGAAGTGTGTCTCCTGCATAAATATAATTGATGGGTTATGCTATTTGTAAGTTCTAAATGCCTTGCTTCTGTTAAACTGGGAATTGAATCTCTTGACGTTGTGTATTATGAAAACAAAATATAAGCTATTCATGATGTCCTACATAGGTGAGTGCTGGTGTAGTTGAACATTTACCCCAAGACTCTCTACTGTGAACCAGGAACTCCCAGAACCCCCAGGACTTTGCAGAGGAAGGTGTTATGGGTAGCAGAAGCGGAATGCCCAACAGACATCTTCTATGTAAATGAAAGAAGCAGAGGTCAGCCAACGATCTTAAACCATCACACTTTTTAACCCAAACAGAAACAAAAACATTTTCATTATCATTAATCCTCATTTTAACTGCCATGTGCACCTTTGTGCCAAGGGCAGAGGGATTTAGTTAACCCTTAAAATATCACTAGAATGTGGAAAATATAGACTTTTAAACTGTTATCCAGTTACTTTCTTGAGCCTTTCCTTAACAACAGGCTCAAACCTTCTAAAAGTAATACAGATAATGATAAATCAATAGAGCCAAAGCACATGTATCGACCCTGTCAAACACAGCATTTTTATATGCACATAACTTTTTAGACTAGCAATTATTAGGAAAATATGCATTTTCCCAAGTTCATCAGTACACATTTGGTTACTCATAGAAGTCCTTTGTGTAGCCAAAATATCTCGACCTGGACCTTAGGACAGTAGAGCGTCCTTTGAAGCTGGGTCCAAAACCTCATTCCCCTGTTGGATTTGCAAGCTTGAGGGGCCTTTCTGGCCCTTAGTGGTATGTCAGTCGACTATCTTGTGGGTCTTTCTTTCTGTCTTGGCTCTCTGGTTCCCGCAGGCTCCCCTTCTGAAGAAAGATTTAGATGAGCTGGAATGTGTGTTTTGTCAAGGTTAATGGAGCAATGTCTGCATACATTTGTATATGGGAGCCATCTGGGCCCACTATTTTAGATACATTTCTGGAGGCATTCAAAATACGTTCCCTCATCTTTTGATGAAGAAAACAGGCTATCTTGTCTCTGGGTAAATTCTGGTTGGAGGAAGCTCCAAGGTCCCAGTGTGCCCTCTCCATTTCAAGTTCACAGTCTGCAACCCCTGGTAGTAGATTGTGAATGCCCTCCATTAAGTATGGAACTAGATTTATGACTTGTTTACATATTCAGCGAAAGCGGATATTATTCCTGAGTGATCTATTTTCGGTGTTCTCCAATTTGTTCTCCAGTGAGGTAATCCTTGCTGTATTTGCTGCTATAGTTAGTCTATCTTGTTCTTGGGTATCCAGTATTTGGTCCATCAGAGATTCTAAAGTATGTGTTCTCTGACCCAGATCCTGCATCTCTTTCTTAAAGTCCTGGACCGCCTATGACAGTTGCATTTTCAATAATGTCTCAAATGTTGCCATCATCTTCTCCACAATATCGGGGTCATGCAGGGTGTCCCTTTGGTCCCCTTCATTGTCTGATGTATCTGAGAGGCCCAAAGTAAAACCCATGTGGAGGTGACAGATGCTTTGACAGAGCTTTGAAATGTTCAGGGATTTCTTTAGACGTGGTACTCTTACGTGATCTATCCATCTTCTCCAGTTTGATTCTCTAGCTTGAACAAGAGCCTACTAGAAATGGGGCCATCTTGGATTTAGTCATCACAAGTAATAATGATATAGTATCAAATGTTAAAATAGGGGAACCCTTGGGGAACAGTGATCACAACACAGTATCATTTGAGATTGAATAGAAAAAACAGAGTTTTAAGGGGCCAACAAAAACTCTAAATTTTAAAAGAGCTAACTTTAATGGGCTACGGGAAGTTATACTACATATAGACTGGGACAAAGAACTTACAGGGAAAAATACTGAAAATAAATGGACAACATTCAAATCCTTACGAAATAAACATACTCATCGGCATGTACCATATGGAAATAAAATGAATAGGAGTAAATCATATCCCACGTGGCTTAATAATGACTTAAAGATCATGATGAGGAAAAAGAAACATGCATTTAAATAATACAAGAAGGAGGGAACAGAGGCAGCTTTATGTGACTATAAGGAAATCAACAAGGCTTGCAAAAGGGCTATTAGACTGGCTAAAATAGAAAATGAGAAGTCAGTTGCAATGGAAAGTAAGACTAAACCTAAAATATTTTTTAAATATATTAATGGGAAGAAGGCCAGGAAGGGAGCTATAGGAACATTACAATGTGACACAGGCCATCTGATAATTAGTGACCAGGAAAAGGCAGATGAGCTAAATTGGTTCTTTTCGTCGGTATACACAAGGGAGGTACCAGTGGTTGGGGCACTGCAACATTATGGGGCTACACAACCATCACTAAATAATTGGTTAACGCAGGAAGAAATCCAAAAGAGATTGGAGAAAATAAATGTTAATAATGCCCCAGGTCCTGATGGAATACATCCAAGGGTACTGAGGGAGCTGGGTTCTGTAATAGCCAAACATTATATCTAATCTTACAACACTCACTCACTACAGGGTCACTACTGGTTGACTGGAGAAAAGCAGAGGTGATACCTATATTTAAGAAGGGATCTATAGCAAATCCGGGAAATTATAGACCAGTGAGCCTCACATCTGTAGTTGGGAAGCTTTGAGAAGGGTTAATAAGGGACAGAATACAAGAATATGTCTATTTGAACAAGATCGTAGGTAGCAGTCAACACGGATTTATGAAGGATAGGTCATGTCAGACCAATCTAATTAGTTTTTATGAGGAGGTTAGTAGGAACTTGGATCAGGGCTACTCAGTGGATGTAGTCTTTTTAGATTTTTCAAAGGCATTTGATACAGTGCCACATGGAAGACTAGTGAGCAAACTAAGGGATACAGGAATTGCAGTAAATATCTGCTCATGGATCGAGAGCTGGCTAAAAGACAGGAAGCAAAGGGTTGTTGTGAATGGAACATACTCTGATTGGTCTAATGTGATAAGTGGGGTTCCTCAAGGTTCAATATTAGGTCCTCTCCTTTTTAGCATATTTATTAATGATATAGAAGTAGGACTCGAAAGTAGTGTCTCCATTTTTGCTGATGACACTAAGTTGTGCGAGGTAATAAAATCAGATAATGATGTACTTTCGCTACAAAGGGATTTGCATAAATTAGAGAAATGGGCGGCTAAATGGCAGATGAGATTTAATACAAATAAATGTAAGGTTATGCATTTGGGAAGGAAAAATAGCCATGCAATCTATAATCTTAATGGAGCAAATATTGGTGTATCAGATATTGAAAGGGATTTGGGAGTGCTTGTAGACAACCACCTAGGTAACAGCGCTCAGAGCCAAGCAGCAGCTGCAAAGGCAAGTAAAATATTAGCATGTATTAGGAAGGGTATAGAAGCAAGGGAAGCAAATATAATTCTGCCACTATACAAATCCCTAGTACGCCCTCATTTGGAATATGGAGTACAATTTTGAGCACCACTTCATAAGAAAGACATTTTAGAGCTGGAAAAAGTACAGAGAAGGGCTACAAACCTAATAAGGGGAATGGAGGGGCTAAGTTATGAAGAAAGACTAACCAAACTAAACGTATTTTCGCTAGAAAAAAGGCATCTACAAGGGGATATGATTACCTTATTTAAATACATCCAGGGTCAATATAAGGCTTTGTCAAGTGAACTTTTTGTAGCAAGAGATTTTCAACTGACAAGAGGACACCCTTTGAGGTTAGAGGAAAAAAGATGTCACCTTAAACAAAGAAAAGGGTTCTTCACACTTAGGGTGGTTAAACTGTGGAATTCTCTACCAAAGGAGGTGATAACAGCGAATTCGACAACTTCAAAAAGGGGTTAGATATATTTTTGAATAAAGAGGGCATTCAAGGCTATCCTAGATAACTAGCGAAGGAATATTGATCCAGGGAGAAATTTGATTGCCAGTTTCTGGGGTCAAGACGGAATTTTGCTTTTTTCCCCTTATGAGACAATTGGCAAAGTTTCAATGTTTTTTTTTTTCTGTTTGCCCTACTCTGGATCAATTAACAATTAATAATAAATAGTGCACATTAAAAAGATCAATAGAGATCTAAAAAGGTTGAACTTGAGGGACTAACTCTTTATTCATCCTCCAATACTATACTATTAATAATTATTTAATCAACAAATTAATTAATAACTAATCCACATATTACAGATCAGAGGAGATCTTAACAGGTTGAACTTGATGGACTGAAAGTCTTTTTTCAACCTTAATTACTATGTAACTATGTAACTATGTAACTGTTACCTAGGTGTTTGTCCACAAGCACTCCCAAATACCTTTCAATATCTGATACACCTTGATTTGCTCCATTAAGATTATAAATTGCATGGCTATTTTTCCTTCCCAGATGCATAACTTTACATTTATTCGTATTAAATCTCATCGGCCATTTAGATGCCCATTCCTCAATTTTATGTAAATTCCTTTGGAGGGAAAGCACATCATTATCTGATTTAATTACCTTGCACAACTTTGTGTCATCAGCAAAAATGGAGACACCACACTCCAATCCTACCTCTAAGTCATTAATAAATATGTTAAAAAGGAGAGGACCTAACACTGAACCCTGAGGAACCCACTTACCACATTAGTCCAATCGGAATACGTTCCATTTACAACAACCCTTTGCTTCCTGTCTTTTAGCCAGCTCTCAATCCATGAGCAGATATTTACTGCAACTTCTGTATCTCTTAGTTGCACAATAGTCTCCCATGTGCCACTGTATCAAATGCCTTTGCAAAATCCAAAAAGACTACATCCACTGAGTTGCCTTGATCCAGGTTCCTACTAACCTCCTCACAGAAACTAATTAGATTTGTTTGACATGACCTATCTCTCATAAATCGATGTTGACTTCTACTTATAATCCTGTTCAAATAGACATATTCTTGTATATTATCCCTTATTAACCCGTCTAAAAGCTTCCCCACTACAGAAGTGAGGCTCACTGGTCTATAATTCCCCGGATTTGCTCTTGCTCCCTTTTTAAATATAGGTATCACATCAGCTTTTCTCCAGTCATCTGGTAGAGACCCTGTTTTGAGTGAATCTTGAAAAATTAAATATAATGGTTTGGCTATTACATAACCCAGTTCCCTTAGTACCCTTGGATGTATATCATCAGGAATTTGTAGGATATTTGTGAAGAAGCTGCGTCAGGATCAGCGAAATGCCTTTTAGTACTCACATTTATCCTTTTTATATCATCATTGTATTATTTATCTTTATCCTTTGTTTTACAGATATCCTTATTAAAAAACATTTTTGACCATATTAAGCCTCAAGTGGAGCTACTGTGTAATTCACCATATACACAGCACTGACATTGTCAGATTCTCTAGGCTATTCATTGCACCCATCCCATTAATAATTTGTAGATATACTTTACCACATTACGTTATACTCCATTTTTTATGTATAGTGTATACACTTTAATTAATGTACACTAGCAATAAGGAGACTATTTCCCGGAGGTGAAGAAGATTGACATTTCACTTGGAGATTATATTGAATTCAATCTCTTTATCTCAAACAGTTGAAAGTAAAAACCACAGCAATTTTTTCTATTGATCTGCACTAGGAGTTTGTGTGCCCTCTCTCCCTTCCCTCTTGTTTTTTTATTAATGAGGTAAACTGTGTTTTTAATTTATATTTTCTAATGTATTATTAATGATAATGTATTATTAATAAAACAAAAAATTAGATGCAATATGAAAAGTGCAAACACTTGCCATTTAAAGCCTATTTAAGGGAACACCTGTTAACCATAATAAGTGCAGATAAATGAACTAACATAATAAATCTGAAAAGTTAATTAATGAATAAGAAATCAGATAAACTCTTTACATAACATTGAAGGACCACTGTGGTAAAGTTATTTGGACCTTTGACTTAATTAAGCTTAAGCATTTTTTGTTTTTTTTTCCAAATTGTTTTTATTATTTACTTATTTAATAAAAAAAAATTAAATTGTAAAGACTGTGTCATTGTATACTAATGAGCTTTGCTTTCATCATAATTAGTGCACTGGCAGCTGTAGATGACACATTCTGATTGCACAGATATAAACCTTCCGTGCAATCAAAATTTCCTAGTACCTCAGGGAGCTGATCAGCAGAAACCAACATTTTAGATACAGCAGCATAATTGCATATAAAAGGTAATAAATTAAGGCTGTATTATTTTATATTTTATTGTGAAAACAATTTATTTATGTTTATCGAGAAAGTAAGTTTACTATAAGAAAATGCAATTTCTTAATAATATTTAATTGACACAGTACTTGACATTCCCTATAGATTTCAATTATACCAAATTTGGAACCTCTTTAATAAGTCTAAATGTGATTAAGGCCTAAGGAGGCTTACAAAACCCATCTCAGTGGTCACTTTTGTTACTGGAAAACACAAGGGTGGTACACTAGCCAAGATAAAGGTCATAGTCCAGTCCCAATAGTCCAGGCAGTTGGCAAGCAATGGAGAACCAGGTAACAATAGCACAGGTCAGCAAACTAGATACAAAGCCAATGGATTGGTGCCAGAAGGCAGAGTAGTCAAACAACCCAGGGGTTGAGCGCAATAAAATAGAAGAATTCAATAAACAAGTCGAGAGTTGTAGGTGCCAGAGAGTGGAGAGGTCAAATATAGCCAAGGTCACAACAGGTAAACAGAATCAGAATATCACACAGTAAAACATAGATTAAGCACTGTGGCAAAACTGAGCTTTGCTGCTCATTTGCCTGCAGGCTAAATATGCATACCATCAAAAGGGGCGCAATATGTGAAATCGATGGTTGAGGAGACTCAGGCCCAATTTATGGCTTAATATGGCGAGAATGCAGATCAGATGAGAGCAACAGAGTGGTCTAACAGGTTGATCTGTCCTCTATATTGTTTTTATATTTTTGCTAATTTTTGTATGTATTTTTTGTGATATTTTTCTATTATTTTCTCCTAAAAAGAGAATGGTGCAAGTTCCCATTTATCATCATACGTACTTTTATGGGAAAGAATAAACTAAGTACTTCTGTTTAGATAGAATATACTAAATATCCTGAAGTCTCTGATATGGAAAATTCTGCTATGAGTCTATTGATCGTGGTATGGTTGACTTTTACGATTATTTCATGACCTTAGGTTACCAATAATGTACATTTTCACATTTACTATATTTCCCCAGTGGTTGTACAATGGGATGATATTACAACAAGCGATTATTTAATAGTTTGAGTTGTTTACTAGCTGGTTATTGCTAGCAAAATGCTCCGTGTAACCAGTAGTTGTGAAAGCTTACTGTTAATCTCCACACAATTAGTGGGGGGTCCTTATTAATCACGGATAAATAGCTTTTAAGTTTTGTTGCTCTATAATAGGTTAATTGCTGAGCCGTCATGTGGTAAACCAAGATCGTTTAGCTGTGCAAATCTTTCTCTCTACGCCTGCCGTTTGTTCCTCTCTCACTAGGCTCAGAGAACATATTGATTTTCTGTACTTGAGTACAATTCCCTGGGTGTTCCAGTGAATAAATATATGAAGCTTGTAAATTAATTGTCAAAGATTTTTAAATGAAACAAAGAGTAACTGCCGCTTTGTAATAAGATATCAAATATTACCATTTCCTTTAGGTAATTAAAAATAATTTTCATCATGTAGGAATTTGCAACAGGTGGTTTAAAAAATAAACAGCAGCTATTAGTACAGTATTATGTTTATAATCTGCTATTTTGAGGAATTACATTAGATAATGAGAAAAAATCTCTTTAAGAAAAAACAGCAGCATTTATGAATGGACCAGTGTAGTTTGAGGATGTCTTATGTAAATTATTTGACAAACTAATAACATTAGCAGTTAGGTAAACCATGTGTAAAAAAATATTTATAGAGAAAATCTTTATTTTAGCAGTCCCTGTTTGTGCCTACGGGATTCCATCTTTAAGTCATCCATATTTCTGGTTGAGCCTGATGGAATATACTCTATATTTTGGCAGCTTGCATGCACTAGCAGAGTCTGCTAACATGGAGAGATTATCTGGAGATGTTTCTCCTAAATGCTGTATTTATTTCACATTTTGTCACCTGTCAAATTTTAAATTATATTATATACTAAGTGGTTCCAAAATGTATAGAATGTTGTTTTTATAATTTTACAAATATAATTATTGCATTATAATTACCTTTAAAATTACATTGACTATCTGCAATGTTCACACAAGAGCAGCCCTTTTAGTTGCAATAGAGAATATGTATTGCTTAGCAGCTCAATCATAACTGCACCTCCTCTATATCAAAATTCTCTGTCCTGCTATTACCATCCTCTTTGATTCCCAAAACATAAAATTTAGCAACTTTCAAAGTTAGACATTGCAAACCTAATGTGAATTTTGTTCCACTAATTTAAATTTGGTTTTACAAAGAAAAAGTGAGAAAAACAGAGGGTATAGCAATTGTATTTGAACTATTCATACGTCTCATCTGTCTCTCATTTGGTGGCTCAGACCTTAAAGTAAAAATGCCTGAGCTCTAAAGTAAAAATTCAGATCCTAAAGTAAAAATTCCTCCTCACGTTCAGCCATCAAAGTAGTATCATCATTGTATCTGATGTTCTTGATATTTCTTCAGCAATTTTGATTCCGGCTTTGGATTCATCAAGCCCGGCCTTATGCATGATGTATTTTGCGTATAAGTTGAATAAATAAGGTGACAATATACAACCTTGTCGCATACGTTTCCCAATCTTAAAATATTTTGTTGTTCCATGTTCGGTTCTGACCGTGGCTTCTTGGTCCACATACAGATTTCTCATGAGGCAGATGAGATGATCTGGCACTCCTAACTTTTTCAGAATTTGCCACATTTTGTTGTGATCCACACAGTCAAAGGCTTTAGAATAGTCTATGATGCAAAAGTAAATGTTTTCCTGGAACTTTCTCGCTTTCTCTATTATCCATCGGACATTGGCAATTTGATCTCTTGTGCCTCTTCTTCTTCGGAACCTGGCTTGCACATCTGGTAGTTCCCAGTCCATATATTGTTGGAGCTGAGCTTGATTCGCCCCCTATTCTTTATCATTGAGGAAACTTTGACCCTGCACCTCACAGTCAGCAGACACATTCCAGCCAATCAGCAGCATACACTCCCTTCCAGAGCCTTCCATCTGAAGGACAGCAACCCAAAAAGCCCATTTTAGGGCTAGAACATAATTTATTTATTTATTTATTTATTTTCTGTGTAATCTAATTACATATGCCTGCCTGCCAGCGTGTGTGTGTGACAGGCTAACACCTAACAGATTATATTGTGCTCAGTGAAATAAAACAACACTTTTTTGACTGTAATAGATTGAATATCAGTTGCCTGCCTACAGGCGTGTGTGTGAAGCCTATTGCATCTACTCTGCCAACTTTTGCCAGTGCACAGTGATACGTCATATCTGGTGCAACCGTAGTGTACAGTGACATAAAACAACACTTTTTTGACTGTAATAGATTGAATAGAAATTGCCTGCCTACAGGCGTGTGTGTGAAGCCTATTGCATCTACTCTGCCAACTTTTGCCAGTGCACAGTGACACTCATATCTGGTGGCACCTTAGATTGCACGCGCAGTGCCCCAAATTTGAAGTGGGAGGACCGACCAAGCATCTTTTTCCATCTCCCGCTTCCAAAAATCCATGCCATATACACGTCCCCTGATAGTGGACGTAACAGGGATTAAACCGATAGGAATAGTACTACTTAACAGTACACACCTTATAATAATGCAGACAGAGGCAACACGTATAATATTCCATGCTGGGCAGTGGAAGCCCCCAGACTCTGACCTGTGTATAATATTCCATGCTGGGCAGTGGAAGCCCCCAGACTCTGACCTGTGTATAATATTCCATGCCGGGCAGTGTAAGCCCCCAGACTCTGACCTGTGTATAATATTCCATGCTGGGCAGTGGAAACCCCCAGACTCTGGGAGTTTGAAGAAGAGGAGTCAGAGGAGGAAGGTGGCTTTGAGGACGTGGAGAACCAAACACAGCAGGCGTCCCAGGGGGCTTGTTGTCACCTTTCGGGGACCCTTGGTGGCTGGGTGGAGGAAGGGACCTTCAATGACATCAGTGAGGACAAGGAACGGGACATGGCTAGCTTGGTATCCAACCTTGTGCAAATGGGGAGTTTGCGGTTGTGCAAAGGAACTGTTTGCGGTTGTTTGCTGTGCATTAAACGGGGAGATTGGTCTGTTACTGTGAAGCGGGTGTAACCCTTACAATACCTGATCGATACAACATCATACCTGATGTTTTAAAGCATGTTATTCCAAACAATTTAGGAATGTTAGGTGATTTATGCCCTTTATGGCTTAAAACCAGACTCTGCATCAACTATGTAATGTTCCGTGGGAGTTTTGCCATGGGTCCCCCTCCGGCATGCCACAGTGCAGGTGTTAGTCCCCTTGAAACAACTTTCCCATCACTACTGTGGCCAGAAAGAGTCCCTGTGGGTTTTGAAATTTGCCTGTCCATTGAAGTCTATGGCGGTTCGCCGATGTTTGCCCATTTGATGAAGTTCGCGTTCGATGTTCACGAACCCAAAATTTGATGTTAACGACATCACTATGTCAGATGAAAAAATAGACACATGAATCTTCAATCTTTGGTAATGGCTCTTGTATTGAATTATTTTTAATGACATAATATTTGATTTCATTTGGAAAATAAGGGATTGATATGTTTATATCTGGAGGGTTATGTCATAAGGTATATATTGTGACAGATTCACTGTCACGCTCAGGATCCGTGCCTTGTTTTTCAGCACCACAATGGAGTACTCTGGAGCCTTTTGTATGGTTTAACATATTTTATTATTGTTTATTTGTCAGCATAACAGAAAACAGAAAATAAATCCTAGTTTCTCTTTGAAGCACTACCTACACTTTTTTTCTGCAGTTCCCTCACTGCTCTACTGTAATGCATAATACAGTCCAAAACACAGGCCTGCACACTTGCCTGTTTTAGAGTCCACTCCCTTCAGGGTCTGCAATCCATCTACAGAGGAGCTGTGTCTCTTTGACCTCTCCGGTCATGCTGGACACTCTTCTCAATGTCTCTGAACTGTGCTGGCTGTACACTTCAGCCAGCCTTACTGGATTTCCAGGTCTCAATGACCTCTCTCTCGCCACACAGAGCTGTCTCTGGTTTTCTCTGCCTCTTCACAGGCTCCACACTTCCAAACAATCATCCGACTGGAGCTAACAGCAGGCCTTGATTGCAGCCACACCCAAGCTTTTTAAGGGGCTTCCTAATCATCTCACTCCTGGGGGGGGGTCTTAAAGTGCTCTCTACTCCCCTCTGGTGACACACCATCACAATATTGATTGTTATAGATGTTTTCAAGCCTTGACAAAAGTCCCTTTTGCATCTAAAATGTCAGCATTTTTGAATATGTTCAAATATTCACTGTGCAACTTTTTGTATATATATATATATATATATATATATATATATATATATATATATATATATATATATATATATATAAAGAAAAAGAAAACAACTTAAATGCCTCTCTCAACAGGAAGAGAGAGTGAATGGCCACAATACTTCTGTGATTTTACTACTACCAACACTTCACCTGAACACAGTTCAGACAACACAGGCATTATGAACCTATCAAACCACCGACTGACACAACTAGACATCTCTGTTCTCTTTAAATGACTATCATTCTAAGCTCAAAACTGGATAAAATTCAACTCTATTCAGAATTGGAATAATTCTTCAGGAGGCTGATGCTCACAGAATATGTTTACAACAAAGAGGATAACACAAACTCATTGGATTATGATAGCAAGAAAAAGGACACTCAGTTCACTTCAACACACACTCATAACCAGAAATATAACCCTGATACCATTGCCAAAATACTGTAGTATATCCTGACCCACAACTACTACACGTTCAACCAACATGTTTACCAACAAATAATGGGCACTCCAATGTGTACCAAAATGGCATCACAATATATATCCACAAACTTTATAGATACTTCCACTATATAGGTGATCTATTCATCACATGGACAGAAGGTGAAAAAAACCTCAGAGACTTCCACAATTCTTTTAATACCTTCCATTCATCTATTAAACTTAGGTTACTCTGCCGAACATGTGAACTTTCTGGACACTACCATTTCCATCACCAATGGCAAACTTAACTCATCTTTGTAGAATTACCTCCAAAATTCTAGTTTCTGTATTTCTAGACACTAGGGACCTATGTCTTAGTTCACCCCATACAATAACAATTTTATAAAAAAGTGTTTTTTTTAGAACTCTTTAATGCAGGCAGATAATTTAATGCAGGCTGGAAATGGACCTCTCGGCATAGATCCCAGGAGTTGGACAAGTAAGTTGTGGGGAGATTGGATGGAAATCGTCCAACCTCACGCTAAAACCTAAAAAATGATGCCTGGATTGGGCAAATTTTGTGGAAGCCCACTCATAGTAGTTATTTGGTTTAATTTGCTTTCATTTCATAATTTAAATGATATATAACTCTTACGTTCTTTTTGTTTTACAAAAATGGAAAAGTTGAAGAACCACATGATACAAAATCACTAAAGTTTATTAACAAATTGTTACATTTCAAATGATCATAAAAATGATCGTTACAATCTTTGTACATGGCAATACAAAATATTGAAAACAAAATTCTAGTTTCCATCCCTCCCACACTAAACAAGCAATTATTCATAGTCGAGCCCTCAGAAATCATTGCATATGTACAAGGACGGTGATAAACACTTAAAACACTGTCTTACTCCTTCAGGCAAAGGGGTTTCAACCTCTGGACTATCACACAGAAAGTAAACTCTGCTATTAAAACATACCGGGAACACCTGTTGCAATACAAAACTAAAGATCAACTTCACGTACACCACCGGTTACCACATACCACACAAAATATACACAAAATATTTAAAGATTTGCAGCCACTACTAACAGAGGATGCAGAATTGAAACATATATTGCCAAAACCTCCCATTCTTGCATTTTGACAACCAACGAGTATGAGACAAACATTGGTCAGCAGGAGATCGGACAATGAAGAGCATAACAAAGAAAATGTCACCAACCCTTGCAATAAAATGTGCTGCAAACTATGCCAGCTCATCTGTAGAGAGGATACAGCCACACATAACAACATGTTATGTGTAATATCAGGGGCTCCTATACAATGCACTGTATGTGAAAAGGGCTATTACATTGGGGCCACCAGTTAAAAACTACACCTGAGGATGAATTTGCACAGACTTTCCATCAAAAATAAAAGTGAAGACATTTCACTCTGAATAACCACTCCATCTAAAACCTACTCAGAGGACATTTTAAAAATATCCAAGAGCAGAAAACTTTTGATTTAAAAATGATTATATTTTTTGATTTAAAACATACAGGGTTAAATATAAATTTAGGATTCTTGTCTCATTACCAAAATGTTTTGTGACTCATGTTTTCTAACACATTTCATGTATTCAATTGACATTTATGCCCTTAATTAGGGCTCTGCTTTGTTCTCATCTAAACCTGATCTGCAGACTCATAGGACATTATTTATGGTGCTTGTCTGTGTCCCATCCTAAACCCTGAACAGATATATTGCCTTTTTCTGGTATATCCTTCCAGTACTGCCCCAGACTTGATAAAGAGAGGTTATCTCTTGAAAGCTTGTCATAATAAATGAATGTTCGGACAATTAAAAAAGTTTAGCACTATATACTGCAATATCCTAATTATTAATATATATATTATATGTATGTTTTAGTTATGATGACATTTTTACTATTGTGATATTAAACATGTTTATTTTTGTAAAATTTTCTTTTGTTCAACAGTAACTGTTAAAGCATTTTGTATTAAAAGTATTAAAATTTGAATGTAAGAACAGTTGAACTTTAAATTAATCAATATTGTAAACTTGAGGTAATGTTTTTTTAACATGCAAGTTCTATCTCAAGAATTGTTAACTTAAATATACATTGAATCCAGAGGAAGGCAAACAGTAAAAACCCTCCTTCAAACGTAGCCAATTGTATTAGAGAGGGGAAAAAATGAATTCCTTCCTGACCCCATTAACAGGCGATCAGATTACTCCCTGGATTAATGTTTAACATAAAAGACAATATTTACATTGTGACTTAAAACGTGGTCGAGCTCTTAACATGAACTTTGCAATATGTCTAAGTAAGGAACTTGAAAGTATATTTTTTTAAACTTTAACTTTCTTATGCGTCTAAGTAAGTAACTTGAAAATATTTTTTTCAAACTTGTAACATTAGAAACAGTAACATAGTTAATTAACATTTGAACAGAATTTGTCAAAATAATGCAAGGCAAGTGTTTTGTGAGGCTAATCATGCATAAACAGTACTTCCATTAATTATGACTGAATTGTTTATTGATTTGTATTTTTCAATGGTTGACCTTTGTTGCTGTAGTAATTGTTTTAAATCGCACATATAGTTTCGTCTGTGTAAAAGTGGTTCTGTAAAAAGAGAACTCAAGAACTTAAACTTGTACGCTGTGTAAGCAGTGTTCTGTATGTGTTTGACAATTTAATGTAGTTTAACAGGAAAATATTGTTTTTGTGAATGTAATTTCTGTTGCGTAATAATAACCATTTGAAGGGAACGGACATTTATGTGTATTTGTTTTTAAAATTTGGTGGTTATATTGTGTTTTTTTATATTTTTGCATTTGTTTTTAATTTGGTTTTGCATGGCTTTTGTTTGTACTTCATAGTAGACAATGTTTTTAGTAAAAATACGTCCATCTTCTAATAAATCACCTTGACTTTCATTCTTTTCAATGTAAACTTTGATAGCCTGTGGATTTTTGCACCGTGATAAGGCAACGTACAATTGTCCATGTGCAAATACTGGTTGTTCTAAGAAAATACCCACAGATTTGAAAGTTTGTCCTTGTGATTTATTAATGGTCATGGCAAATGCCATAATGATGGGAAATTGTCTTCTTTGAAGTATAAAAGGGAGACTACTTTCACTTGGTGCTAAATCTATTCTTGGTATGAAAAATCTCTCCTTTATGGGTACCAGTTAAAATTTCAGCATCTATGAAATGGTCCTTTAATTGTTGAACAATTAATCTTGTACCATTGCATAGGCCTTTTTTGGGGTTCATATTTCGCAGTAACATGACAATTGCACCTTTCTTTAGCTGCAAAATATGTGGTGGCATTCCAGAAGGAGTTAGTAAGTTTGCCTGACTTTATTTGTCATCAGCAAGTACAGAATCAGCACTGTTATAATTTCTTTGGGGTGCATTAATTTTTTAAGATTTCATTATTGAGGATTAATGCACCCTTATTTTTACAGGTTAGGATGACTTGGTTGGCAAGCTCTGAATATTCCTGGTATTTATGCTACCTTCAAATATAGCCGATATAAGATCTTGGTGACAAATCATATGAGGTGGGATGTGCACAGTGTCGTCAGGTAAATTTGCTATTTCTTCTGTTCTGCCTTCTCCAATTTTAATAAGCCAATCATTGAAATCATTTTGGCCTTCTGATCTCATATTTTGTTGCAGTTGAAGATGGGTAAAATGTTTCCATAGTGTGCTTGACTTTATACAGGTTTCGATAATGTCAGTTCGATTTCCATGTACAACGACAGGTAATGTTTGTCTAAAATCGCCACCTAACAACATTACCTTTCCACCAAATGGCATATTGGTGTTACCCATGACTTCACAAAGCAAACGGTCAATACATTGGAGGGCATAGCATGACATCATTGTGGCCTCATCTATTATAATGAATTTACTTTATTTTTATTTTTTTTGCTTGTAATGATGTCATGCGAATATCTGACACAGAGGTTTCTAAAATAGGCACTGGAAGTTTAAACCCACTATGTACAGTTCTTCCAACCATCTAACAAAAGGGCAGCAATTCCAGTAGTGGCAAACGGCAGTGCTATTTGACCTTGTGCTCGTACAAAACTCATTAATAAATTATTTCGATATGTTTTTTCTGATCCGCCAGGTCCATCAAGATAGAAATAACGCTCTTTGAACATGTCATCATCTATTGCATTTTTAATGGCATTAAATGCTTGCAATTGTAACGTATTTTGAGTTGCAAGTCTTTCTTCTGTTCTTTGTACTTGTAGTTGAATGTCATAGTCTTCAAAGTTTATGTCATCTATAAGACCTGGATCAGGCAAATTAAAACTTGCACAACTTAATCCATGAGTTAAAAATACTTCTTGGATTTCCATTAACGCTTTTAAGTGTGCAATAGGTTCATTGTATCGTTGCATAAAGTCTTCAGCCATATTACTTTTAAATATGCCCCAGAAAGCTAATGCATTTGGAGCATTTGCGAAGATACAAATAAATGCAAATTGTTCCCTCATCTGCCGTGGCATTTGACATAGTGCTGCTTCTTCTAGACATCTTTCCCTTTCTGTATCATCAGCTAGTAAGTTTCTATGTCTTGCAGCTAAATGGAAGGATTCATATACTATGTCATTAACAGTTCTTAAGTGTTCAAAACTTTGTGCTCCAGGAACATTTAAACGTAATAGTCATAAGCAGAAACGTTCAAGATTTCTTGGACTGACTGTGTAAATTCTTGGGATTATTTTATTTCCTCTGCTTTTTCTAGGTCTCCATAATCCATTCACAAAAACATAGTAATATGGAATTTCAATATGTAAGAATTGTGTTGCTTCTGAATCTGTAGAATTTAATTCAAACCATGCAGTTAGTGTAGTGTGACGATGTTCACTTTGGGCCAATGCATTACTTTCATTTCCAGCATGGAAATAGACTAAATGTCTTTGTGGCAAATGTACTGCTAATCTATATACTGCATGTGATCTATCATGCATTTCAAATTTTAAAAGGTGCCACATAGCTTCTGGTGCACATAGCAAGCATCTACATGAGATGGAAGTTCATCATGTACTAACTCAGTGCTTTCCGGGTTGTCTGCACTTTTGATGACTACAGTAGCTGCATCATAGCCTTTGTAAATATATTTGTACACATATTTAATGGATTTGATGGAAGTGCAGGCTTCTACATTAATGTGTGCATTATACTTCATGAGTAAATGTGGATTGTAGGGTACTACATATCTATTGTCAACTTTTTTTGCCACGAATAATGGCACTATCTCCTTCTCTTCTTTTATAAAGTGGATAGCCATCACAATTGGCATACATTTTGTCTCTATAATCTTTTGGAAAATGTTTGGAACATTTATTATTTTCCATACATGGTGATTGTGGATTAAGCACGCCACAGGGTCCATGAATCATGCGATGAGTAACAATCTCATATAATCTACCACACAGTTCTGGATCTGGTAGTTCAGCAACAATGACTGAATCCACTTTCTTACCAGTATCTAATTTATCTTTTTCTTGAAGTATTTTGAGAAGATGTGCATGTGGAAGGCCTCTTTTTTAAAATTCAATGGTATATACATAAGCAGGACATTTGCCAAATTAGTGACTTATAGTGATGTCACGTATTAATTAATTTAATTTAATTTTAAAAACTCCCGCTACTAAATCTGGTCTATTGGAAGCACATTGGGCAAGAAGTAAATGTTGTGTAATTTCTGGCCATTGGGGATTACATGTAAATGTAATAAATAAATCGGGTTTGCCAAATTTGGTGACAATAGCCATAGCATCATTGTATCTTTCTCTCATATTTCGAGAAGATCCTTGAAAAGAAGATGGTAAATTTATGGCTTTGCCAGCTGTCATATCTCTGCTTGTAGCCACGTCAGCAACATAGTCCATTAGTCCACAATATTGTTCTACACATAGTTTATCTTGTTGATATTTTATAAAGTTTACATTATTGGCCTCAACTTGCAAATAGGAATCAATAATCCATTGTTGTGTTAGTTTTCCACCACATAAAATTGGGTTAAATGTATTTCGAATGGCAATTTGAGCTACTTTAAATTCAAGCATAGAAACATTATTTGGGATTCTGGCTTTAGCATTTGGGTAACTGGAAAGAGTTAATTTTGGTTGCCAACCTGCTTCTCTGTGTGGGAAAAAAATGGGATATGTCATTGGATCTAAATTTGGACTTAAGATACTGATATTAATGAATGGTTGCTCCTCATTTCTGGGATATATTCTAATGTCTCTTTGAAATGGTGGTTCTCCTTCATCATTTTGAAACACCATTGCAACCTCATTTGATGTTGGCAAGTTATAACAACGTTTATCAGTATGTCTATCTCTTTTAAGCACCATATTGACCTTTGGGATTGGTAATTGATGTCTTTCTGCATGAAGTTGTTGTTCATTTTCTACTTCTGCCATTTTTTTATAAGCTTTAGTGTAGGGGTTATTGGCCATAATGTTATCTAGCTCTATAAAAACACTGGGTAAGCATTTTTTATTTTCTTGCAGCTGCATACGTTGGTCAACAGCTTCCATTGTATCTAGGACATATAGTTGAGCAAATTTTCTTTGCTCTCCTTCCTCTGGATGTAAATGTGAAGTCCGATGGTAAATTTGGCATTGGACTTTAAAACAGTAAGGACCATGTCCTGGTACGTTAGCAGCTAATGATGCCCCCATAGATGCAAAGGATATGGCACTATTGTATGATGTTATGTTTTTCTTAACATTTTTGTAGTTTGGAAAAGTAGGTTCAGCCATAATGTTTTGTAAATAGATTGGAAATTATTTTCCTTTTGGAAGTTTGACCTTGCCTTTTTGACAGCAACTAATAAATTGGCCATCTCTGGGCCTCTCCTGTTTAAAATGATAAGCCTCACAAAACTGACATTGAATATTCATGTCCCCACAATTATGAACCTCTACTGCTAAAGACTTGAGTAAAAGACAATTTGCAAAGCATATATCAGTTTCATTTTCAAATCAGTTGAAATGTCCTGTGATGTTTCAGGAACAGGTTCTAAATGCTTAATTTTTTTGGTGGCTTTTTTTGGTATATCTTTTATTTGTTCAGGTAAAATGTCATGTAATGTTTCAGGAAGAGGTTCTAAATGCTTTGTTTTTTTGGTGGCTTTTTTTGGTATAGCTTTTATTTTTTCAGGTAAAATGTCATCTGATGTTTCAGGAACAGGTTCTAAATGCTTTTTTTTCTTAGTAGCTTTTTTTGGTGTATCTTTACTTTTTGCAGGTGATATAGTCTTTTGCTTGCAATTCTTTTGCGTTCTTTTTCTCGTTGAATTTCCTTCTGCTTAGTTTAGTTTGAGATGTTAAGTTTGTTTTTTAATTTTTTTATTATCAACAGTTTGTTTCTATGTGATTGTAGTTCATTGTAGCGGAACTTTCTTTGTATTGTTAAATAAGTGTGTTTTATTTTTTTGCTTTTACTTCCTGTCGTAGGTTGTCATTTTTGGCTTACATGCATAGCACACTCAAGGTAATTACATTATAGCTTCTTCTAGATGTAGTAGGTGTATAGTGTAAATTGAAATGGATATTTTTTTTTTTTTTGGTTTGGTAATTTCTTTTTTTGTTGTACTTTTGGCTTATAGGCATAGTAGAGGGCAAAAATGTGTCTTTGTAATTTGTTCTACAGGGGATTGTTGTAATAGTATTTTTATATTTTATTTAAAGGCTTATATGTTGGGGCTGTGAAAAGGTTTGTCTTGTTGTTTTTTGTGTGTTAGTACTATTTGTTGTAGTATTCTATTTTATGTGTGTGGTTAGGTTTTATGCTTAATATTGTACATTAGGGCTGGTAATTTAGAATGAAAAATGTTATTTAGTCTGTGTTTTGACACTTTTGTGGACAATGCTGTTTTATGTTGCTTTTTTTTGCTAGATTGAAGTTTGGGTTTACAGTAAAACATTGTTGTCCGTAAAAGACAAATAGCAGGTAAATGACAAATGTGTCAGTAATATTTTGGTAAAGGTTTTAATTAGTGGTTCTTATTGTTGTTGGTGTTTTTTTTTTCTGTTGACATGGATGCAGAGCAAACATGTTTATTTAGTTTTCTCTTTTTTTACTTGTTATACTGTACCTTGTTTGAAGTGTGATTTCAAGCAGAATCTTTCTTGGTCCGCTGTTTTCATCCAATGCTCTTCACGCAGTGTCTGTTGTAAAAGAAAAAATAAAATGTTATTTGATTTTAATGTATTTCTAATGTATAGCATATTTCATTGTTTTGGTCTATTCTATCTGTCATAGTGAATTTTTCTGCTATGCTGTTTTTTGTGCAACTCTTTAAAATATTTTAATTGTATTTGTAGATTACAGTTATCCTTTTTTTTTTACTGTAATTATTAACGTTTTTCCAATTTTGGATTTGATTGCAATGTTTTTAGCATTATCCTGTTTTGTGTCCACCAGTTTTGGTATGCATATTTAGGCTTCTTTGTAAGGCTTATAGGTTCTTAAACAGTAAAAAAAAGAATATTAATTGACTTTTCTATCTGTTTGTGTGATTCTTCGTACAATCCTGTTTTGTGTCCACCATATTTTGCAGACTTTATTTGCTTAATTAGTCTTCTTTATGAGGATTAATTGTTTTTGTACAGTAAAAATGAATGTTAATTACCTTTTCTATATCATGTTGGGCTTTTTTGTTTTATCCTGTTTTGTGTTCACCCTTTTTTTGTTGCTGCATTTGGCTTGTGGGTGATGGTTGGAGGTTATTTTACAGTAAAGAGGAGGAATACTTTTGTTTTATGTATGCTGCTAATGTTTTGGATGCTATCCTGTTTTGTGGCCACCTCTTTCTTTCTTTTTTTTCTCTGAAACTGTCTTTCTTTGTAAATTGTATAGGTCTTTGTGAAGTTTGTTGAACTGTGTTGTTTTGGTCATTATTAAATTTGTATTGTTTTTTTTTTTTTTATATTGGAAGCCATTAAACATATATATTTCCTTTTTTTTCTACTTCTCATACTATACCTTGATTGAAGTGTTGTTCTTGTCCGAATGACAGAGGGTCCCCTCCTGCCATTTTTAATCCGCCAGTTTTCTTGTAGTGTCTGTTTGAAAAATAAAGTTAAATGGTTAATTGTATATTTTTTATTTTTGATTTTGCAAAGCATGGTCTTTTTCAGCTTGTAATGTATTTTTCTATCTTACCTCTTCTTCTTTCTTTGTGTTCTTTAAAAGTGATTCTCTTTGACAGTCCACGGTGCAAATTCTTGAGTGACGCTGTTGATGCAGAGTCTGTTTGAATAGTGAAAAAAAGGGCAAACATTCAGCTTCAGGTTACATATGTATTAGTGTCATATTATTTTTTGCAGTAAATTAATGTCATGTAATTATATTTGTTTCATTAGTTTGAGTTAACATTAGTTTGTTGTAGGGCCCATACACATAAATGTGCGTGTCACATGTCATACATGAATCACATTTTCATTGTTAAAGTTTGGATTTTTTTTTTCTGTCTTGGTAATAAAATGTAATATATTATAGCTTACCTCTCAGTTGTAATTTGCACAGTGTAAAGTAGGAAATTAGGAAATAATTCTCTTCTCAAGAGACAGCAGCAGTTAACTATCCAGTCACTCCTTTCATCACCTGAGTAGAAATGTAGAATTTTCTAGAAAGTAGGCAGTATTTATAAACTTTGAGGTGCCTGAGACCGTTAGAACGCAATACGCATGCTCTATTTGCGTTCCAGTGTACAATTTGCGTTCCAGACTATATTTTATGCATAGTAGTTGTCAAAATGGTGGTTAATATCAGTGTGGTACATGCCGCATAGGATGTGTTACGTACCTCGTAGAGTTGACTGTAGCGTTGTTTCAGTTTTGCGAGTCACTGTAGTATTGTTGCGTTTGTAGCCTTGTTTTCGTTTTGTTCGGCGGACATTTTTTCTCTCGCTTAGGTGATTTTCGGCTTAGGTAATTTTCGAGGTGCTGGATGCCCCCCCTTGCTGTAAGTAAGCTTTTTATGTGTTCGTTGTGTTTATTTATTGTGTTTCTGATGTTTTCATGCGCGCAGTTTTCGGTCGTTTTTTGCGTGTTCGGAATGGGTCGTAGCGTGTCACGTATTTTTTGCGAGGGATGCAGTTGCTGGCATGGAGGGCTTTTGGTGCTTCATGCCAGCAACTGCGTCTCTCGCTTTGCGAGGGACGCAGGCTCGCTGCGCGAGCCCGCTGCCCTTTCTTCACAAGGGACACGGGCTCGCTATGCGAGGTCGCAAGCTTAAGCAACAACTCGCATGCTCACAACTATATATGTGATATACTCATAACGGCCAAAACACAGGCTGAGATCCCACTCCATGCTGACGATAGCCAGTAAGCTTGAAACAGCTGTACATGGATAGGATACTCAGCCTATTTTTAATCCAACATGGCTTTGCATTAAAGCTGTGTAATACAGCATGCATAAGCTTAACGGAAGCCATGTTTGATAATGGCTATGGATTGAAGAGTGAGGAAGTTGTGGGCACATTTGCATGCCCCAGCTCAGCTTCCCAGAATGCAGTGTAATAACTGTTTTTCTTGGAACTCTGAGCTGGAAGCAGATTTTTTATCTTGCTTTAGACATTCAAATGTGAACACAGATGTACTATTTATTTACTGTACTACTGTACGGTGGAGGGCTTCTATCGCTCTTTTGCCCACCATGTTATAAATGATTGCTGTGGTGAACTACCTACTCATACAGTAAGGTCCACAACACAGGCTGAGATCCTGCTCCATGCTGATGATAGCCAGTAAGCTTGAAACAGCTGTACACGGATAGGATACTCAGCCTGTGTTTAATCTAACCTTAGCTTTGCATTAAAGCTGTGTCATACAGCATTCATAAGCTTAAAGGAAGCCATGTTTGATAATGGCTACGGATTGAAGAGTGAGGCATTTGTGGGCACATTTGGACACACACACACACACATATATATATGCATTTTAAAATAATTTTGCTCCTTTAAAGTTATTTAAAATACCACATAGAAAATTATTGACCACAGTGTTCCTTTATCTCGACATACCAGTTAAACTGAAAGCTCTATGGGGTAGCTATTTATTTTATAATTTGTATTTTAAGGGTATGAAGAGTAATTTAAAAATGCTGTATTTTACTTTTTCATAAAAATGTAAAAATACAAATACACATATATATTTATAGTATTTGACAATTATTTTACACCAAACATTTGAATGTTGTGACTAGCAGATTTGCTGGATTTGCTAAGTCACTGGGACATCTCTGTCACAATTTTTCCGCTAGTCCATTACTGAGACTTATTGTCAGTCTAAGTACTCATGTGGCAGTGAGAATCTAAAGCCATCTCCCACACATGGAATTTCAGTAGTAACATAAATGGGAAGAGACAGGGGTAGTCTTCTGTGAAAAAAATGGAGAAATAGGGAACTTGCTGTGTAATGAATCAGCTAAGAACAAAGCACAGTGGGATATATTAAGCTAATGCACATGTATAGCATAAATACACAATCGTGGCTTGTGTAACCTATGCATTGCTGCTTCTGACACACCACTACATTCAAGGACCACTGAAGAGTGGAAACAACTTCAGATGTTTGTGAAGTTTGTAACAAATTATCAATATTAGCAGCTGTGTAAATGGTGGGCTTAAAATAATATTAGGTAAAAAAAAATATTTTAATAGACATTGCATGTGTCTGAAGGATGTCATGTTTGTGCCTTCCACACTCCCTGCTGGCTTAGAGACTGAAGGGCCCCGTAGACCACCCAGGGGGGTTGGGAGGAGGGGCCACTTGACTGGGCAGGCCCTGGTATGGGTAGGAGGTGGCTAGCTGGGGGAGGGGAGTCAGTTGTAGGAGTTTGCCGCCATTACCACCATTATGCCCCAGCTTGCCATGTGTAAAGATACCCACCCACCCATCCCTAAAGTGTTGTTGTCTAAAGTATGTATATGTTGCTAAATAAATAAATAAATAAAATAAATAAATAAAAATAATAATTAAAAAAAATATATAAAAATTAAAAAAATGAGGATGAGTAATGGAAAATTGGAGGTATTATCTTGTATATTGTCTTAAAGCACTTGTTGGTTATTATTAAATGTATATTATATGATGTCAAATTAGGTTTATGTGTTTGTCGCAGCGGCGGGTGGTGAGGGGAGTCGCCGGGACAGTGGTAAAATGTGTGAGATCCTACCCTACAGTGGTACGGATGTTCCAACACGGTAGGCCCTGGACGAGGGTTCAGGGCGTAGGGCGTACCGTCTCTAGACAGGCTCCTCCCCTTACGTGGTTATGTTAATTATTGTTATGGTTATTACATCAGTTTGTGTTTACTAATAAACGCTGTGGCCAGTTATCCTCCCAAGAAGTTGTCTGTGTCTAATCATTATATTTTAATAGTTGATTGTGTATAAACCCTTTTGTGCACATACCAACTGGGCCTTGCTGAGTCATGAGTGGTAGTTTTTGTATTATCTTTTCAAGAGTGGAAAAAGGGAGGAGGGATGTGGATTTGTTGACTAATTAGTGGATTCACATACATTTTAATCACAGTACACCTACCTCTTCCCTCCAATAGACTTAGTTGAAGCAGCTTGCAACTAAACTTACAAGCTGTGTTTGCCCTGCTCAGTTGTAACCATCAACTTGTGCCTTGAAAAAAGTATGATTGTCATGGCAGCTTCTATGCAGTAGCAGAGTCTGCTAAAATTAAGATATTCTTTGAAAATGTTTCTATTCCCATTACTTACTTTTGTTAGCTTGATGCATGACAAAAACATGACATTTTTTCTATATTGAAATTATTTTTTAAATGCTGGATAATAAGGTATCTTGGCTATATGAAGTAGTGTGCGCCCTCTGTCAAAAATTACACAGGAGGACTAAAAGGTAGAAGTTTGATATGGTAGAAACCTCTAAATGTAACATAGAATTTAAAGTGTCTTCCAGAAAAAGAGAAATATGAGAACAAGAGGTCATGACTAGAAAGGTAAAAGATTTAAAAGTATTGTTCAAATAACTACTTTACAGAAAGAGTAACAGATAAGGAGAATATCCTTTCAATGGAAGAGATAGAGTCAAACACAGCTAAGGATGTCTGGTGTAAGCATAAATCTGTTGTCACATTTAATTAAACAGAACTTTTTAGATAGATAGAATAAGCAGGCTAGATGGGTCTTTTGTTCTTGTACTGTCAAACCTATGTATCTATGTGCTATGAGGAAAAGGCAGAGACAAAAGAAGAGTTGTCCATGGCAAGAGACTAGACAACAGTCAGGGCAAGTGAGGGGTGATACAACCAGACTAAGAGGAGAGATATCCAGAGTAAGAGGCTAAGAGCTTCTCATCCATTGAACAAAATAACAGGATCTCAAAATGCTGTAATTCAGTGGGTTCGTTTATTCAGGCATACCATACAATCAAGGTCAATAGTCAGTTCATCTATGTGCAGATACAGTTCTTACACATGACACTTGTTTTGTTTGGCTTGTTCTGGGTGTATTTGTACCATTTCCCATTTTAGACATCCTACAACTTTATCTTGTTAGAATAAGACTTCCTTATCTAGCACTATTTTGCAAGGTGTAAGTCTCCTCAGGAATCTATAGGATGTGTCCAATCAGTCAATCTGATAAGAACCCTCCTGACCAATCACTTTTATTAGCCATTGTTCCTGAGAATAAGAAGTCAACCAATTCACTCTTAAAAAATGTGATGCATTCCAGGTTTATTGCAATTTTGGAGTTGTTTTAAAATAGTACACAACATTTTCTGAGGGAATTTGTCTCTGACACCAACCTTTTTGTAATAAACAAATGAGCAAATTGCAACATCAACTGAAGCCATTGATCAAACTAGTGTGTCATAGTGTGATAGTGTGACTAGTGTAAATGACAAGGATTGTGGATAATCCTTTTGACAATAAGCCACATATTTTAAGTAATTAGCCAGCCTATAAAATTGCTCATACATGAGCGCTGACTCCAAAGTGTTGAGTGAGAAGCCACTTTTAACAATGCAGGGAGAAGGCTAGACAATTCACAACCGACCCTCCACATACACATTTATTACGGAGAAATCTACAAAGAACTTTACTTAATTCAAATTCAAAATGAATAATTTAAAGATTAAACTGAATAAAAGTATAATTTTATGTAAAAATAAAACAAAAAAATATTTTTTATAAAATGAATGCAACAATTTTAATTATAATCTGTTTTATAATTATGTTATTAGCTTTTACTAAAAAATGAATACATTTTGATTTTTTAAGCAGTGAAAAAATATGGGGACTCTCAAAGCCAAACAATATAGGCAGTTGCATAGTACAAGAACATGCACATTCTTAAAATTCATATTCTGTAAAATGGCTTTAGGCATTTATTTCCACGTCATGACTTTGACAGACATACCAGTTGAATTGTGGATCAGCTGAATAATTGTGGTACTGAATTATATCTATCATCAAGTGTTTGTGTTTTGCCTGTATTTGGGCATATCCACCAGTCACAATCTGTAAACGTCTGGTGTAAAATGGTTGTCAGATGCCAAATCCTTGTGTGTATTTCCATTTGAATATTGCCATCAGCAAGCAGAATGCCGAACAGGAGGAAGAAGAGGCACACTGAGTAAGAGTGTCGGATTTAGATTTAAATAATTGAACTCTGCAACCTTGTTAAAACACCAAGATATACTGTCTCAGCTTTTTGTTGTTATTTTGTGCTCATATAAGAAATAATAAAGTGTTAAACACTGTCACCCCTAAATCAAGTCGTTTTTAAAGTTCTTCTCAATGAGCCAGAAAAACTGGCTATATATTGTACTTCCTGAAGTAAACTGAGATAATCACCATTGCTTGTGGTGCACTATTATCTACCAATATATTCCCTAATCCAGGGATGGAAATGTCACAGGAGCCTGGGAGCCAGGGCACCTAAATCTGTTCTCCTGGCTCCTAAATATGGCTAATCTCTGAAAAATCTATTATGAGCTCTGGAGCAGCACAGTAAATCCTACATAGCTATGGTAATCCCCCATCCCTAAAAAATAGTGAGAAAACTGCTATGAGTCACTGCACGACAAAGCTGCAGAGCAAGACATAAATCTCCATAGATTTTTGTACTAACAATAAATTAAGAGTTACTCCCTTACACTCTGACACTCAACCCCTATGCTAATAAGATTTTACAGATCACTCTCAAATCAGGGCACTGCCATAACTGCAAAAAGCAGAAAAAAGATTTACTTGTACCAAAGACCACTCGCAAATAGTTTTCAAACCCTTGCTGAGTCCCCCAGATGTATTGAAAGTGACAGTATAGCACAAATAAAACACTACAAAATGATGAAATGTCAACATTATTTGACCCTTACCATTCCACTATCAACATATGTGTAATTAAAAAATATGATATCTTAGTATCAAGCCGTTTTATGATACAAAATCCAGGGTAACTCACAACCCAGTACTCAATGGGTTAATACACATCACAAAAATAAATATATCATATTTCAACACAAAATAAACACATCTTTATTTTTTTAAGCCATAAATACAATTGTCACATCTTTTTAATATCAAAATGCATTACCAGATAAAAAAACATTTTCTTTATATATATATATATATATATATATATATATATATTTCCTATTGGCTCCTAGAGCCCTGGCTTGGTTTGGCTACTCCCTACACAGAAATCTGTTGCGACATCCTGATTAAACTTTAGATAATTTTGTCCACCCTGACCTAATCTACCAACTTGTTTCCTAATATCAGCTATTAAAGCAAGACAGGAAATAAATCCTGTGCTTGAATCCAACTGCCACTTCTGACCCTCAAAAGAAATCCCCTCCCCTTTGTCTCCATACCCTTAAACTGCTTTACAAGAGAGGGACCTTCTAACTCTCTGTAACAGCATGTAAACTATGATCACATTTACCCTTTGTTTGCGCTCTATACCTTTTTCTTCTGTCTATAAGATGACCCCTATTTTTGGAACCCAAAATTCAGAAATAAATAAATATGCAAAAGTGTATTTTATAAGTTTTTATTGTGTTACACATATATTTAAGGGCAATTTCTGTCAGGATTTTCACTGATTTCCATTCGAGCTCAATATCTTTGTGATCCCTGTGCAAACCGGAAAAATGCAATCGCAGATCGCGACTGAGTAATTAGTGATGTGATCATAAGGATATTGAGCTGGAATGGAAATCAGTGAAAGTCATGACAGAAAGTGCCCTTAAATAGATGTGTAACACAATAAAAGCTTTTAAAATACACATTTCTATGCACACTTGAAGTGTAATTTAATTGGTCTAATCTAATCTAATTGAAACCAATCTATTTCCAAATGTGTGTCTTTTCTCCTGCCTTAAATCTAGTGGTCAGATGCAGCATTACAGTCCAGACCAGGATATCTAATTGCAACATTCCATGTATAAGACGATCCCCCTAATTTAGACTTAAAAAAATTGGTAAAAAATACCATTGTATACATGGAAAAATACGGTACTTTGCGCAACATGTTATCACTTTATATATAATATATAAGAATAATAATAATGTCTCATGAAAACTAATCTTCTTCATTGTGCTAATAAGTGACACACAGTGTTTTCAAACACACAAAAAGCAAGCAGAGTAGTTTTACGCAGGCACTGTTGTACACATTATAAGGTTCAATGTGTATGTGTAAGCAAATCTTCCAACAGACAGCACTTTTTCATTTTAGTTCCACTCATCACTGTTGAACGCGCCTCTAACAGAAGCAGTAATTCTGCTTACAAGACTAATTGTAAGAATTTCATTAAGCTTATGATGTGCAGATGAAACTCTAATGACTGTTTTAATATGAGTGTTTATAAAAACCAATAAATATTTTCACACTATTCCTGCATAATGATCACTGAGGGATCCATTGCCATCAGTACTCCGCTAGGTTGATGTTCTTGGGTTTCATTACAAATTGTTCTAGTGTCACTACTATATAGAGGACAGGATTTTCAAAAGCAGTTGCTTTTTCTATTTGTATATATATCACCGCCCTGTAAGGGTAAATAAAGCTAAAAATATATGTAGAGTCAAATGACCAAAAGGGTGATTCAATCACCTTCCTATAAAAATAACACTGGTCAACAAAATGTAACTTTTTTTTGTGCTGAATACAAATATCTTTTTAGAATTTCTCTATTACTTAAGGATTTTGAGAGACAGTCAGTACTATTAAATTCCCCCCTTAAACCGTAGCTTGTAATGGGGCCCATAAGACTTATAAGACTTATTGCTATTAAATTAGACCAGTAAAGTAAGCTGCTGCCGATCTGCCGGTTTGGAGCGAAAAAAGCCTATGGGACGTGGAACGTTGAACTTGGTGGATGCAAATTCTTTGTTCTCTCAAGTCCGTAACCACTACAATTCCAATAATGTTATTAAATTGCTATGTTTTCACTTGCGTTCAACCACGTAACACGCAAATGGAGCCCAAAGGCCAACGAGTGATAAAGAGGACTTGCAAGGGGGGTTAAGTCCAATCTGTAGCACTTTAAATGCAAATATCATAATTACGGCTTTATGAATATTGCATTATAATTGGAATGTGGTTCCGATCGTAACTCGTAATTGAAACCCGTAACACTTTGAAATTCAACCTCCAATTTTCTGTGACGCAATAATGACGATCTCTGTTTTCAGTGGCTCCATCTAAACCCGTAACTATGGGTTTGACTAATTGATCACTCGCCTCCAACGTTCAACAAAAGGTTTACTGGTTTGCATCTCAAGCTTGTAACTCGCAGCCTGTTCGAATTTAATAGTAAAGTAACTGTGCCAAATTTCAAGCCTGCAGCCGCTGCAAGCTTCACGTTGTACATACAGTCTTCGAATTTAATGTGGTCGAGTGATTTTAAGTTTACAGTATTACATATATTTACAATAAGTACATAGTAAATGACTAACTCCTCTAAAAAGTTAAAGTATTAGATTTTCTCCTGTATTTTTCTCAGGAACATCCCTCTTAAGGGTCGAACAGTAACCAGCAATAATTGCTGGACTCCACTTGCCCTGGTACTGCTTTTCCATTTTGGAAGTGTCCTGGTGGAATCGTTCACCATCGTTTACCATGTTGACTTCCCAAGGTTTGCTGGGAAGGAATCCAGGTGCGAATCCAAGAAATGTATTTTCAAAGACATGTTACATCCCATGGTCTTGTCCTGGAGTTAGTGATGTTCATTTTGGCCATTGATTTCTTCGGTCTCTGCTGTCCCACTCACAAAGAAAACAGCTGTACTTTGTGTGACCAAGTTGTAGTCCAAGCAAAAGAGCGACTACTTTCTAGTCACCACAGATATTCCATTTGTATTCTTCATATATGATTTTTTCAAGCATGCGTTTCATGCTCTCCTAAGTTTCTTTGATATTTGCAGCATGAGCTAGTGGCACTGATGGAAACGTATTTTCTTTGTGGAGAAGCACAGTTTTCAAGCTAACTTTAGAAGAATTGATAATTAAGTTCAAGTTATTGAATTGTTTGTTTGTTCGAAGTTACTTTTTTAAAATCATTTTTTCCTTTCTTTTCCTTTCTTTTACATTGTTATAATTTGCTATGTGAAACATTGATATTTTAAATTTGCAACATAAGATCTCAACCAACATTGTTTATTGTATCAAGATTGTTATAGACCTTCTTACAACTTTTCAATTTAGAAAATCGAAAATGTTGAAATGTGTTCTATCAGTGTTAAACAAATAATATACCCTGCATAAGAAACAAATTCCTTCTTAAACATTGTAAAACTTTATTAAGCAAAATGTTTGTAACAACACTGGCTTTGTTTGACAATAAAAAATATTGAAACAGATGTTTCAAAAACAAAGTCTTTCCACCAACTGGCCAGGAGTGCTGACTCATACAGTAAATAAGCGAACACGTGACTCATCATGGCTCAAGAGCATCACGTGACAGAATATGACTCAACTGTTTATTACTCTGGGCCCTTTTTACTTTGACTAATCAGTCAAATTTACAACAATTAAAAATAAAACTAGGATTTTACTGAGGAAAAATGAACATACTGTATCTTAATGTTGTATGAATGTGTTACATAGCACAACGTATTATATTAAAGAGGACGTATAATTAATACTATGTGTGATAGAACAATTCTGAAATAAGTGGGATAAATTACATATAGCACAACCTTTATTTGCTCTGAGACAAAATCTTTGTTGATCAGTTTAATTATCTACCCTTCTCTAATAAATTAGAAGGAAAGCAGATAGCAGAGTTCCACTTTCATTTATCACTTGAATATATCTTGAATCTATTTTCTCTGGAGGGTTGTCAGAACTTTTGTATGAATAAAGTTCTATCTTCTGTGGATATAGTATAATATGATATTCCAATTATTAACCACTATTTTATATCCAATGTATTAATATTTTATATGCTTTATATATTTATATATATATATATATATATATATATATATATATCTATGCATGCAATTTCATTATTTGAATATATCTATGTAAAAGATGTGTTTTCACAGCTTCTCACAAGTGAGTTCTTCATGTTTAAATAGTTCTTTGTTCTGTAGAGACAAATATTTGAGTGAATTCCTAAACTAATTGATAAAGGTTATGTTTCTTAGAAATAATGGAATCCTCCCCAAAATTTTACATGTGAAGAATGTGTTACTAGACATTTAGTCTCTTTCCCAGAATAATAAATCTGTTAAGGGGTATCTAACTGATAACCATTCTTATGACCCTATCTTGTTTATAGGTTGTGGGTCAAAGGGGTCATTAGTTAATTAAAGGTATGAAAATTCAAAGGTCCAAGAGCGCCATCTTGTGGTTCAAGGAATAAATGTCTCTATAGAAAAATATATTCACTATAAAAATGTAAATATGTGATGACATCATGAGAGATTCTATTGGTT
This sequence comes from Discoglossus pictus, assembly GCA_027410445.1. Taxonomy (NCBI): domain Eukaryota; kingdom Metazoa; phylum Chordata; class Amphibia; order Anura; family Alytidae; genus Discoglossus; species Discoglossus pictus. The sequence continues at coordinate 100,521,026 of CM050168.1, forward strand.
ACTAGATACTTTAACTGATTTGGGATTCTGATAGGCAAATTAAGTTGGAGGTATAATTATGGATAGAAACAGGATCTAAGAGAGAGGGGGCTGGAGTGAAAAAGAAAGTAAGAGCTAGAGGAAAACTTTGATCCCGTGGAAAAGGCCAGACAATTTTGTAATTGACCAGTGGAATCTTGTCAAAATTGGTAATGTATAAATTGAATTATTTTATTTTATGATATAATTGAAAACCATTACCATAATTTCTCTCTTTGGTTTATTTTTACCAAAAAGTTATTTAGATTCCATTTCGTCAATGAAATTTATAAATCCGGATATAAATTTTTGTACAAAATTTGATATCTCATTTTTCTTTTTGACCAATACAGATAAATTAATTTTACTTAGCTAACTTATCAATTATGTTATAAAATACTTTACCATAATTGTGTTATATTTAATACATCCCTGTATAGTTATTTTATACTATAATTAGACATTATTAGTACATGTTAAATGTTATTTTGGGTGAATTTTTATTAATTGATTTATCTGATTGAATTCTTTGGGTTGCTATTCCAGGTTTTATTGTACATGTGATTGAGATAAACTTTTATATTGAGATTTAAGGATTGTATAGAAGATGTCATAAAATAATAAGTTATACAGTATGATGGATTAATTTTCTTTTAATATCTGGCTGGTTATATTTTGTTTTATTTGCATATGATTTGATACATTACATTTTTATCATTAGTCTAGTTGATTTTGTTATTTTCAATAAATGTTATTTTATAAAAAGGAATATGTGTCTATAAATTGATTCTGAACTCAAAATTCATTATTCTATATTATTTAGAAAATAATATGTCGTATTAATCCCGACAGGGTATGTCCTTGTAAACTGAAGAGCAGATCATAGCCCAATGAAAGCAATGGCATTAAAGCTGCCACATTCCAGCTTTGCAAACAACACCTTCCTGTGTATCCAAATGAAAAACCTATGCCATGGTCCGTGGGTTTTTCTTCCCATAGTAGTTGCTTGGTGTTGGAAATCCAGTGAACTATAGACCTTAGAAGGGTTGCTAAGAGAAAGTATACAGGTACATGTCAATATAAACAAGATAATAATTAGGAGTCAGTACAGGTTTATGAGGGATAGGTCATGTCAAACAAATCTAATTAGTTTCTATGAGGAGATTAGTAGGAACTTGGATCAAGGCAGCTCAAAGGTTTTTGATACAGTGCCACATGGAACACTATTGTACAAAGCAAAGGATACAGGAATTTCAGGAAAAATACGCATGCAATTTACAATCTTATTGAATCATCTGCAAAGGCAAATAAAATATTAGCATGTATTCAGAAAGGTATAGAAGCATGGGGAGCAATATAATTTTGTCACTATATAAAACCCTAGTATGAGCTAATTTTGAATATGAAGTACAGTTTTGAACTCTATAGAAAAAATATTCTTTTTAATCGGGGAATTGAGGGACTAAGCTATGAAAAAAATACTAAATTAAACATATTTTCTCTAGAAAAAGCTGTTGAAGATATGATATTATATAAACATACCCAAGGTCATTATACAGTAAGGCTTTGTTGGGGGAACTTTTATTGCCACAAGGTTTTCTGCTAAGATTAGAAGAAAAGATTATACCTCAAGGAAAGAAAATGGTTCTTCACTGTAAGGCCAGTTAGACAATGGAACTGTCTTCCAAAGGAGGTTGATTATTTTAAAAAGGGCACACAGGATTATGTAGGATAGTATAAGCCGAGGCACCTATTTTACCACAAAATACTGGGTAAAATGAGTGACTCGAGTATAAGCCGAGGGTGGGAAATGTGCTGCCCCCTGTGTCCCTTTTGTGCCTTCTGTGTCCCCCTCTCTCTCCCGGGTCTCTTCTCCCCTCTCCCTTCCCTGTGTCTCTTCCCCCTCTCCCTTCCCTGTGTCTCTCCCCCCTCCCTTCCCTGTGTCTCTTCCCCCCATTCTCATTCTCAACCTCCCTCCTCAATCCCACTCCTCATCCTCAACCTTCCTCCTCATCATCCCTCCTCATCCTCAACCCCCCTCCTCAACCCCCTCATCCTCAACCCCCTCATCCTCAACCCCCCATCCTATACCTCAAACCCCCACCTCATCCTCAACACCCTCCTCAACCTCAACCCCCCTCCTCATCATCAACCCCCTCCTCAACCTCCCTCCTCAACCTCATAGTTACATAGTTACATAGTAATTAAGGTTGAAAAAATGCTTTCAAGTTCAACCTGTTAAGATCTCCTCTGAACTGCAATATGCGGATTAGTTATTAATTAATTTGTTGATTAAATAATTATTAATAGTATAGTATTGGAGGATGAATAAAGAGTTAGTTCATCAAATTCATCCTTTTTAGATCTCTATTGATCTTTTTAATGTGGACTATTAATTATTAATTGTTAATTGATCCAGAGGAAGGCATACAGAAAAAAAAAACCATTGAAACTTTGCCAATTGTCTCATAAGGAAAAAAACAAGCAAAATTCCTTCCTGACCCCAGAAACTGGCGATCAAATTTCTCCCTGGATCAATATTCCTTCGCTAGTTATCTAGGATAGCCTTGAATGCCCTCTTTATTCAAAAATATATCTAACCCCTGTTGGAAGTTGTCTATCGAGTTCGCTGTTACCACCTCCTTTGGTAGAGAATTCCACAGTTTAACCACCCTAACTGTGAAGAACCCTTTTCTTTGCTTAAGGTGAAATCTTTTTTCCTCTAACCTCAAAGGGTGTCCTCTTGTCAGTTGAAAATCTCTTGCTACAAAAAGTTCACTTGACAAAGCCTTATATTGACCCCGGATGTATTTAAATAAGGTAATGCACTCGTAGACGTCTTTTTTCTAGCGAAAATAAGTTTAACTTGGTTAGTCTTTCTTCATAACTTAGCCCCTCCTTTCCCCTTATTAGTTTTGTAGCCCTTCTCTGTACTTTTTCCAGCTCTAAAATGTATTTTTTATGAAGTGGTGCCCAAAATTGTACTCCATATTCCAAATGAGGGCGTACTAGGGCTTTGTATAGTGGCAGAATTATATTTGCTTCCCTTGCTTCTATACCCTTCCTAATACATGCTAATATTTTACTTGCCTTTGCAGCTGCTGCTTGGCTTTTAGCGCTGTTACCTAGGTGGTTGTCCACTAGTACTCCCAAATCCCTTTCAATATCTGATACCCCTAGATTTGCTCCATTAAGATTATAGATTGCATGGCTATTTTTCCTTCCCAAATGCATAACCTTGCATTTATTTGTATTAAATCTCATCTGCCATTTAGCCGCCCATTTCTCTAATTTATGCAAATCCCTTTGTAGGGAAAGTACATCATTATCTGATTTTATTACCTTGCACAACTTAGAGTCATCAGCAAAAATGGAGACACTACTTTCGGGTCCTATTTCTATGTCATTAATAAATATGTTAAAAAGGAGAGGACCTAATACTGAACCTTGAGGAACCCCACTTATCACATTAGACCAATCGGAGTATGTTCCATTTACAACAACCCTTTGCTTCCTGTCTTTTAGCCAGCTCTCGATCCATGAGCAGATATTTACTGCAATTCCTGTATCCCTTAGTTTGCTCGCTAGTCTTCCATGTGGCACTGTATCAAATGCCTTTGAAAAATCTAAGAAGACTACATCCACTGAGTTTCCCTGATCCAAGTTCCTACTAACCTCCTCATAAAAACTAATTAGATTGGTCTGACACGACCTATCCTTCATAAATCTGTGTTGACTGCTACCTATAATCTTGTTCAAATATACATATTCTTGTATTCTGTCCCTTATTAACCCTTCTAAAAGCTTCCCAACTACAGATGTGAGGCTCACTGGTCTATAATTCCCCGGATTTGCTCTAGATCCCTTCTTAAATATAGGTATCACCTCTGCTTTTCTCCAGTCATCCGGTAGAGACCCTGTAGTGAGTGAGTCTTGAAAGATTAGATATAATGGTTTGGCTATTACAGAACCCAGCTCCCTCAGTACCCTTGGATGTATTCAATAAGGACCTGGGGCTTTATTAACATTTATTTTCTCCAATCTCTTTTGGATTTCTTCCTGCGTTACCCAATTATTTAGTGATGGTAGTGTAGCCCTCCCTTGTGTATACTGACCTATTTAGCTCATCTGTCTTTTCCTGGTCACTAATTATCAGATGGCCTGTGTCACATTGTAATGTTCCTATAGCTTCCTTCCTGTCCTTCTTCCCATTAATATACTTAAAAAATATTTTAGGGTTAGTCTTACTTTCCATTGCAACTGACTTCTCATTTTCTATTTTAGCCAGTCTAATAGCCCTTTTGCAAGCCTTGTTGATTTCCTTATAGTCACATAAAGCTGCCTCTGTTCCCTCCTTCTTGTATAATTTAAATGCATGTTTCTTTTTCCTCATCATGATCTTTAAGTCATTGGTAAGCCACATGGGATGTGATTTACTCCTATTCATTTTATTTCCACATGGCACATGCCGATGAGTATGCTTATTTAGTAAGGATTTGAATGTTGTCCATTTATTTTCAGTATTTTTACCTTTAAGTACTTTTTCCCGGTCTATATGTAGTAGCCCTTTTAAAATTTAGAGTTTTTGTTGGCCCCTTACAACTCTGTTGTTTGTATTCAATCTCAAATGATACCGTGTTGTGATCACTGTTCCCCAAGGGTTTCCCTATTTTAATATTTGATATTATATCAATATTACTTGTGATGACTAAATCCAAGATGGCCCCATTTCTAGTAGGTTCTTGTATTACCTGGGCAAGATAATAATCCCTGAGTGTACTCAAGAACCTGCTCCCCTTAGCTGAGCTGCTGGTCTCATTTATCCAGTTTATTTCAGGGTAATTAAAGTCTCCCATTATTAGAACTTGCCCATGCTTAGCTGCATTTCCAGTCTATAACAATAATTGTATTTCCTCACTTTCAGCTATATTTGGGGGTTTATAGCATACTCCCACCAATATGTGTTTAGAATTAGCTCCTCCACTATTTAGCTCAACCCACAAAGATTCAATGATGCCGTTAGTGCCAGTATAAATATCTTCTCTGACTATAGGCTTAAATTCAGGCTTAAAATACAGACAGATCCCTCCTCCTCTTTTACCATTTCCCCTATCTTTCCTAAATAGGTTATAACCATCCAGATTAACAGTCCAGTCATGAGATTCATCCCACCATGTTTCCGTAATGCCTATTAAGCCACATTTTTCTTGTACTGCTAATATTTCTAGCTCGTCCATTTTCCCAGGCAAACTTCTTGCGTTAGCAAGCATACACTTTATGTTGCTATGGCTCTGCCGTTGTGAAGTGCTTGCCACTGTATTTGAGGCCCCTATTAATACCTCCCTACTGTCTATTGTAACCCTCCCCCCTTCTCCTCCCCCATGGGTAACTAATTCATCCCTTTCCCTCTCTACCCTATTTACCCCAATACTTCTATATAGTCCCTCCCCCCCACCTACAAGTTTAAAAACTCCCCCAGCCATTCTACCATCCTATCCCCTAGCACAAAAGCTCCCTCATCACTAAGGATCTAATGCAATCCATTTCTGCTATAGAGAATGTACCCAAGTGAGAAGTCAGCCCAGTGCTCTAAAAACCCAAAACCCTCTGCACTGCACCACTTTTTTAGCCACACATTAACCTCTCTAAGCTCCTTCTGCCTCCCTGGGCTAGCACGTGGCACTGGTAGTATCTCAGAAAATACTAACTTGGAGGTCCTTGCTTTAAGCTTATTCCCTAGTTCTCTAAAATCATTCTTTAGGACGCTCCATCTTCCACTAACTTTGTCATTGGTACCAATGTATACCAAGACCGCCAGTTCATTACCAGCCCCTCCCAATAATTTATCCACACGATCCACAACATGCCGAACCCGAGCACCACTGTTCGATTGCTGGGATCTGAGTGACAAATTACCCTTTCTACCTTCCGAATAATAGAGTCCCCTACCACCAAAACATGTCTGTTGCTCTGCCTATTCTGCCCTCCTTCTCCTCCAGTAGAACTGTTCTCCCGGCTGTTAGAGGGAACAGCTCTATCTGGCATTGCCATTCCTGAATGGACATCCCCAACAGTTTCACTCAATCTGGCAAATCTGTTGGTGTTTGCCAACTCAGAACTGGCCTGCCTCCTCCTATTCCCCCTAATTCCCATTCTAACTGTAACCCAGCTACCTCCCTGGACATCCTCACTAGCTCCAGCTCCTCCCTCCATGCTAGGCCCAGCTAAACTGTGCTCCATGAGCACCACCTCCCTTTCCAGTGGAGCAGTATCACTAAGTGCTGCAATTCTCCTCTCCAGATCTTCAATTTGAGCTTTCAGAGAAGCAACATGCTCACACCTGTCACAGAGGTATGGACCCTGGATCATCTGTTCCAGTAGTGCATACATGTGGCAGGATGTACACTGAGTGAGGTTACCACTGGACTGACTCATGATTATCAGTTACAAAAATACAGTGAGAAAACAAATCAATGTATTTGTATAAAGATTGCTTTTCTACACCTTAATCCAAACAAAACAGAAAAAAAAATATACATTTGTTTTCTGTTTTTTCTTATAATACCCCTTTTTTTTGGATTTCCTCCTTTTATTTAATCTCCTACACATTAACTACACTTACACTAGAAATGATTGCAAGCTCCCAAGCTCGCACTTCCCTTGTTAAAATAGACCCCGCCTACTCGCCTGTACAATGATAAATGAGCACAGGATAGAAAACAATGCACTGCCTCACAGAACGGATTCAGCAGAACACGACAAAATGCTCAACCTCAACTACCCCCATCCTCACCCCCCTCCTAAACCTCCCTCCTCAACCTCCCTCCTCATCCTCATTCTTAACCCACCCTCCTCATTCTAAACCCCCCCTCATACTACCCCTCAAAATACCCCCCCCCCCTCTCCCCTCACTTACCTGCTCCGGCCTCCGTTTCTTCCGGGTCTTGACGTGGCGCGCATGTGACGTCACGGCATTAGCATATACCGGGTGCCAAGACCCGGTATATGCTAATGACGTGGCGTGCATGTGATGTCACAAGGGGGGGTTAGAGAGACACGGGGGGGGAGAGACAAGGAGGGGTTAGAGAGACACGGGGGGGGGAGAGTGACTCGAGTATAAGGCGAGGGGGCCCTTTTAGCCTTAAAAAAAGGGCTGAAAAATTCGGCTTATACTCGAGTATATACGATATGTAGGATAACTAGAGAAGGAGGGATATTGAACCAGGGATTATTCACACTGCCATAAAAAAATACTAAATTAAACATATTTTCTCTAGAAAAAGCTATTGAAGATATGATATTATATAAACATACCCAAGGTATACAGTAAGGCTTCGTCGGGGGAACTTTTATTGCCACAAGGTTTTCTGCTGAGATTAGAAGAAAAGATTATACCTCAAGGAAAGAAAAGGGTTCTTCACTGTAAGGCCAGTTAGACTATGGAAGTCTCTTCCAAAGGAGGTTGATCATTTTAAAAAGGGCACACAGGATTATGTAGGATAACTAGAGAAGGAGGGGTATTGAACCAGGGATTATTCACACTGTCATAATTCTGAGGTCATGAATCAGCTTTTCCCTTTATGAGACAATGTTATAATTGTTTTGTTTTCTTTTGGATGCCTTCATCTGGATCAAATAGCAATTAAGATAATCTACTAATTAAAAAGATCATAAAATCTAAAAAGATTGAAATTGGTGGATTGAAAGTATTTTTTTAAGCTCAATTACTATGTTACTATGTAATCAAAGTTTACACTAGTTTCTTTAACAAAGAAAGTCATGTTTTCTCTGATTTCCTTGATTGGCTGCCTAGCAAACCACGTGATTAGCACAGAATAAAGGAATTCTGGTGGAGCAGAAAGTAGACTTGAGACAAGGTATAGCAATTAAGTTATTAAGGTTTTGCAAGTATTTTTTTCTAAATGCAATAATCCTTTCATTTTTATTATCTTTAGATGCTACAAAGAAAAAAAAAAAGCCTCCATTACAGTGTCCCTTTAACACAAATTATTACATTTTTACAGCCCATCAGCATATGTTTAGGTGTAACATTATAAAACATGAAATAATATTATGTTTTTTAATGCAGATTTAGCCTGGTGTTAGAAGTAAGATGGAGAACACAAACGGTCATACATTTTGTATAATGTTAAACTATTTTTAAACAAAGTTAAATATTATATTTACAATATAAAAGCTGTATGTGGACATGAAATGGCAGAAATTACAGATGTTATTACTGCACAAGGCCAATTTTTTTCTTGTACAGTAGATGTATAAAATGATTTTCTAAGGGTACCTTAAAGGATGACTGCTTAAAGCATCTTTGTGGTCAAAAATGGAAAATAGCCATTATTCTTAGTTTTCTAGCTTTTTTTAGTTTTCTAGCATACTATAAGGTTCCTGAAATGAGCCTTTACTTTTGCATTGCAACAGCAGGAATTCTTGTTACAGTACTTTACATTACACCGTTGGATTGTTTTCATGACCTTGGAGATTAATTATTTTGTACTTTGGTGGATAACTCCAAACCATTATTTATATATTATTTATATGTTTTTGCTCTGCTTACTGCATTATGTCCTATATAATATGTATATAAAATGCATTATTTTTATTCAGGCAAGACAACTATAGTCTGTGATCGGTTGCTCTTTTTCTTTGTTTGATCAGTCATTTGTACACCATGACAGCTTTTAAAGGACCATCGTACAATAAGAACATGTACAGTGGATATAAAAAGTCTACACACCCTTGTTAAAATGTCAGGTTTCTGTGCTGTAAAAAAATGATAAATAATTTCAGAACTTTTTCCACCTTTAATGTGACCTATAAACTGTACAACTCAATTGAAAAACAAACTGAAATCTTTTAGGTGGAGGTAAGAAAAAGAAAAAAGAAAAATAATGTGGTTGCATAGGTCTGCACACCCTCTTATAACTGGGGATGTAGAAGTGTTCATAATTAAACAATCACATTCCAAATCATGTTAAATAGGAGTCAGCATACACCTGCCATCAATTAAAGTGCCTCTGATTAACCCCAAATAAAGTTCAGCTGCTCTGGGTGGTCTTTCCTGACATTTTCTTAGACGCATCCCACAGCAAAAGCCATGGTCCACAGAGAGCTTCCAAAGCATCAGAGGGAACTCATTGTTAAAAGGTATCAGTCAGGAGAAGGGTACAAAAGAATTTCCAAGGCATTAGATATACCATGGAACACAGTGAAGACAGTCATCATCAAGTGGAGAAAATATGGCACAACAGTGACATTACCAAGAACTGGAGCTCCCTCCAAAATTGATGAAAAGACGAGAAGAAAACTGGTCTGGGGGGCTACCAAGAGGCCTACAGCAACATTAAAGAAGCTGGAGGAATATCTGGAAAGTACTGGCTGTGTGGTACATGTGACAACAATCTCCTGTATTCTTCAAGTGTCTGCGCTATGGGGTAGAGTGGCAAGACGAAAGCCTTTTCTTACAAAGAAAAACATCCAAGCCAGGCTTCATTTTGCAAAAACACATCTGAAGTCTCCCAAAAGCATGTGGGGAAAGGTGTTATGGTCTGATGAAACCAAGGTTGAACTTTTTGGCCATAATTCCAAAAGATATGTTTGGCGCAAAAACAACACTGGACATCACCAAAAGAACACCATACCCACAGTGAAGCATGGTGGTGGCAGCATCATGCTTTGGGGCTGTTTTTTTTTTCAGCTGGAACTGGAGTCTTAGTTAAGATAGAGGGAATTATGAATAGTTCCAAATACCAGTCAATATTGGCACAAAACCTTCAGGCTTCTGCTAGAAAGCTGAACATGAAAAGGAACTTCATCTTTCAGCATGACAACGACCCAAAGCATACATCCAAAAAAGTTTTTGAATGGCTCAGCCAGAGCCCAGACCTGAATCTGAAATTCTGTGGGGTGATCTGAAGAGGGCTGTGCACAGGAGATGCCCTCGCAATCTGACAGATTTGGAGTGTTTTTGCAAAGAAGAGTGGGCAAATCTTGCCAAGTCAAAATGTGCCATGCTGATAGACTCATAACCAAAAAGACTGAGTGCTGTAATAAAATCAAAAGGTGCTTCAATAAAGTATTAGTTTAAGGGTGTGCATACTTATGCAACCATATTATTTTATTTTTATATTTTTTCTTGACTCTACCTAAAAGATTTCAGTTTGTTTTTCAATTGAGTTGTACAGTTCATAGGTCACATTAAAGGTGGAACAAGTTCTGAAATTATTTATCTTTGTCTCATTTTTTACAGCACAGAAACCTGACATTTTAACAGGGGTGTGTAGACTTGTTATATCCACTGTATGTTAAAAAAATAATTCTTAGAGCATTATTAGCAAAGGAAAAAGTCATAAAGCTAGTTTTTAGTTAGAAAAATAAATGTTGATGACTCTGCTGGACTACGGGGTCTTTATTGTATTGAAGTTTTGTGTTTGAAAGGCACTTTCACATTTATAGATAGCCTCCAATAATGCAAGTAGCCTACATCTGGGCCTGTGAGGTGAAAGGGGAGTAAGGTTAATTTCAATCTGATAGATTTATCTAACACATAATTCTGACCTCTCTCTGTTCCTTCTCACTCACCCCTTCCTCCACAGATATAAAAAACAAACTCTTGTGATCCTGTTCTCAGGAAATGATTTAACAAAAACAAAAGGAATTCCTCTACTTTTATAAAAAGCTTATAAAGTTTAAACAATTACTAATATTGTCAAACAGCTATTCTATAGCAGTTGGAGACCTAACAGCTTCCAAATTATTAGTTAGGCACATTGGCACCATGCCATTTTTTTGAACACTCCTTGGACTACACAAGGAATGGGTGATGGACAAGACATTTAATTCAAGAGAGGAACTGTGGGGATAGTTAGTGAGATAGATGGTGGGTGGCCCCTAAGATTCCTTACAAACACAATCGTGTGAAGTACAACTTGAGGTGAATCTAGGGACAGAAATAAGGCCAAGACTGGTAGCAGACACACAAGATCATAAATGAGGCCAGTGGCCAAAACCAGAAATCAAGCAGGTCAAACTGAAGCAGATATGCAAAGCAGCCATTTATCGGCACCATGAACTAACAAAATACAGAGGAGTCCAGCTTTCTTATAAAGGGTCAACAAGCGGTAACTGAAAAGTTAAGATGTTCCAGAGAGGACCAAGACCTAAAGTCGAACAGTGGAGCTAGTGCATGCTAATAGTCCTGACAGCAGAAATATTTCCAGAAGGGTTCAAATCTTGAAGCCAAAGTTGGACACCTCATAACAACACTTCAAGAAGCATTCTGTTCAAAGTTACAAGGAAACGGAATTATGACTGATGTTCTGTGATATGTATCTCTGGGATACAGATATTTGAATTTCAGACATGAATCAAATATATTGATAGTAGTAATTGGATATAATATAATTCAGCTCTGCACATATAATATTACTTTCACATGACAACATAAGCAATACATATGTTACATGGATTTCAAAAGCTTCCACTCAATACCTCCAGGCATTATAAGAAATTCCCTTTATTCAAAAATATGCTTGTCATTGCCATGTAAAGGGATATAAACACATTTACTATATGCAGGATCAATATTGAACCAAGCAATATTTTCAAGTAACTTTATTTAATACACATTGTATATTTAATTATTGACAAATGAAGGGGCATTTGGGTGATGGAACACTAAAGAATATATCATCTCTTCCTTTTCCAGGTTTCAACCACACTAGGCTGTTGAAGTCGTTAAAACTGCTCCACAGCATCTTGAAGAACAGTTAAAAAAAGAAGTAAAAAAACATGTAAAAACATTTTTCATTGTTTTAAATGCTCTCCTATTAGCTTTTATATTGCACAAATGTATTGCTTACATTGGGCCGAAAGAATCCTGGCTTGTATTACACACAATGTTGAGCTTATGGGGAAATTCTCACATGTCCTGAAAGGACCATACATTACAAACTCTCTCCAAATGCTTACATAATGCATTTACACCAGTTATCCATTCCACATTTTTCTCTTTAGAATGTCTTAAAACAAAATCCCCCCTACAAAAGGGGATGAGCGCAATTTTTTTCCAGCTTACCAGGCCCCCTCCAGCATCAACTCACACAATATATATATATATATATATATATATATATATATATATATATATATATATATATATATATATATATCATACTTAATCAATTATGGATGGCAACATGAGTTCCAAACAATAATTTCCCATAGGAATCAATGTAAACTGAAATAATCCGTTCTGGGCACATTAGCTCTTAAAGACAGACGCTGGGCACATTGGCACTTACAGGCACAGACATGATGCACAGTTGCTCTTACAGGCACATGATGCAGAATGGCTCTTACAGGCACAAGCTGCATTTGGGCTTTTATAGATGCAGGCTGGGCATCTGGGTTCTTACAGTCACAGACTAAGCAAATTGGCTCCTACAGACACAGGCAGGGCACATTGGCTCTTACAGACACAGGCAGGGCGCATTGGCTCTTACAGACACAGGCTGGGCACATTAGGCTCTTACAGACACAGACTAGGCACATTGGCTCTTACAGACACAGGTTGGGCACATTGGCACTTACAGACACAGACATGATGCACATTGGCTCTTAAAGGCACAGGATGCAAATTGTCTCTTACAGGCACAGGCTGCATTTGGGTTCTTACAGACACATGTTGGGCACATTGGCTATTACAGACAGATGCTAGGCACATTAGCACTTACAGACACAGGCTGGGCAAATTAGCACTCACAGACACAGGCTGGGCACATTGGCTCTTACAGGCACAGTTTGGGTGCATTTGCTTTTACAGGCTTGACACATTGGCTATTACAGGCACAGGCTAGGCACATTGCTCTTACAGACACAGGCTAGGCACAGTGGCACTTAGAGGCAAATACATGATACACATTTGCTCTTACAGGCACAGGATTCATATTGACTCTTACAGGCACAGTTTGCACTTGGGCTCTTACAGACACAGGCTTTGCACATTGGCTAATACAGGCTCAGCCTGGGCACATTAGCTCTTACAGACAGGCTAGCAACATTGTCTCTTACAGGGACAGGCTGGGCAGATTGGTTCTTACAGACACAGGCTGGGCACATTGGCTATTAAAGGCAGAGGCTGGGGACATTTGCTCTTTTAGAAACAGGCTGGACACAATAGCTCTTACAGACATAGGCTGGGCACATTAGCACTTAAAGGCACACTCATGAGGCACACTGGCTTTTACAGCACATGCTGTACTTGGGCTTTTACAGACACAGGCTGGGCACATTGGCTATTATAGACACAGGCTGGGCACACTAGCTGTTACAGACACAGACTGGACACATTAGCTCTTACAGACACAGGCTTGGCATATTGACCATTACAGGCACTGGCTGGGCACATTAGCTTTTATAGAAAAATGGCTGGGCACATTGGCTCTTACAGGCACAGGCTGGGCACGTTAGCTATTACAGACACAGGCTGGGCACATTAGCTCCTACAGACAAAGACTGGGCACATTATCTCTTACAGACAGAGGATGCATATTAGCTCTTACAGGCACAGGCTGCATTTGGGCCCTTATAGACACAGGCTAGGCATATTGGCTATTACAGGCACACACTGGGCAAATTGGTTATTACAAACACAGGCAGGACAATTTAGCTCCTACAGAAACAGTCAGGGCACATTGGCTCTTACAGGCACAGGTTTGAAACATTAGCCTTTACAAACACAGGATAGGCACATTGGTTATTTCAGGCACAGGCTGGGCACATTGGCTCTTACAGAAAAAGGCTGGGCACAATGGCTCTTACAGGCATAGGCTGGGCACATTAGTTATTACAGACACAGGCTGGGCACATTAGCTCCTACAGACACAGGCTGGGCACATTTGCACTTACAGACACAGACATAATGCACATTGACTATTGCAGGCAGAGGATGGGCATATTAGCTATTACAGACACAGACTGGAGACATTAGCTCCTACAGACACAGGCTGGGCACATTGGCTCTTACAGGCACAGGTTGGGCACCTTAGCTTTTACAGACAAAAGGCAGGGCATATTGGCTCTTACAGGCACAGACTGGGCATTTGGACTTTTACAAGCACAGACTGGGCACATTGGCTCCTACAGAAACAAGCTGAAAATATTAGCTCCTACTGGCACAGGCTGGGCACATTAGGCTCTTACAGGCACAGGCTGTGCACATTGACTCTTACAGATACAGGTTGGGCACATTGGCACTTACAGGCACAGACATAATGCACATTGGCTATTACAGTCACAGGATGCAGATTGGCTCTTACATGTACAGGCTGCACTTGGACTCTTACAGACACAGGCTGGGCACATCGGCTATTACAGAAAGAGGCTGGGCACATTAGATCTTACAGACACAGGCTGTGCACCTTGGCTCTTACAGGCAGAGAATGGACACATTGGCTCTTACAGGCGCAGGATGCAGATTGGATCTTACAGGCACAGTATGCACTTGGGCTCTTACAGTCACAGTCTGGGCACATTGGGTATTACAGACACAGGCTGGGCACATTACCTGTTACAGACATATACTGGGCACATTAGCACTTACAGACACAGGCTGAACACATTGACTCTTACAGGCACAGGCTGTGCATATTGGCTCTTTCAGACCCAGGCTGGGTAAAATAGCACTTACAGACACGAGTTGGGCATATTGGCTATTACAGGCACAGGTTGGACAAATGAGCTCTTACATACACTGGCTGGGCAAATTGGCTATTACAGATATAGGCTGGGCATATTGGATCTTACAGACACAGGCTGGAAAAAATAGCTCTTACAGACACAGACTGGGCACACTGGTTCGTACAGGCACAGACTGGGCACATTAGCTCTTACAAACACAGGCTGGGTACATTGGCTATTACAGGCACAGTTTGGGCTCATTGGCTTTTACAGGCTGGGCACACTAGCTCTTACAGACACAGGCTGGGCACATTACCTCTTACAAATGCAGGCTGGTCACATTAGCACTTACAGACACAGGCTGGGGACATTTACTATTACAGACACAGTCTGGGCACATTAGCTCTTACAGACACAGGTTGGGCACATTACCTCTTACAGGCACAGGCTGGGCACATTAGCTCTTACAGGCACAGGCTAGGCAGATTGGTTCTTACAGACACAGGCGTGGCACAATGACTCTTACAGACACAGGCTGGGGACATTAGCTCTTACTGACACAGGCTGGGCACATTAGCTATTACAGATATAGGCTGGGCATATTGGATCTTACAGACACAGGCCCGAAAAAATAGCACTTACAGACACGAGTTGGGCATATTGGCTATTACCGGCACAGGCTGGACACATTAGCCCTTACATTCACTGGCTGGGCACATTGGCTATTACAGGTATAGGCTGGGCATATTGGATCTTACAGACACAGGCTGGAAAAAATAGCTCTTACAGACACAGACTGGGCACACTGGCTCTTACTGGCACAGACTGGGCACATTAGCTCTTACAAACACAGGCTTGGCACATTGACTATTACAGGCACAGTTTTGGCACATTGGCTTTTACAGGCTGGGCACACTAGATCTTACAGACACAGGCTGGGCACATTACCTCTTACAAATGCAGGCTGGGCACATTAGCACTTACAGACACAGGCTGGGGACATTTACTATTACAGACACAGTCTGGGCACATTAGCTCTTACAGACACAGGTTGGGCACATTACCTCTTACAGGCACAGGCTGGGCGCATTAGCTCTTACACAGTCTGAGCACATTGGCTGTTACAGGCACAGGCTAGGCAGATTGGTTCTTAAAGACACAGGCGTGGCACATTGACTCTTACAGACACAGGCTGGGGACATTAGCTCTTACTGACACAGGCTGGGCACATTAGCTCTTACAGATACAGGTTGGGCACATTACCTCTTACAGGCACAGGCTGGGCACATTAGGCTCTCACAGAAACAGGCTGAGCACATTAGCCTTTACAGACACAGGCTAGGCACATTGGCTCTAACAGGCGCAGGCATGCTGCACATTGGCTCTTACAGGCACAGGCTGCAGGTTGGCTCTTACAGATACAGGCTGCACTTGGGCTCTTGCAGACAAAGGTTGGGCACATTGGCTATTACAGACATAGGCTGGGCAATCTGGCTGGACACATTAGCTCTTACAGATAGATGCTGGGCACATTAGCACTTACAGACACAGGCTGGACACATTGACTCTTACAGGCACAGGCTGGGCATATTGGCTCTTACAGACACAGGCTGGTCAAAATAGCACTTACAGACACGGGTTGGGCATATTGGCTATTACAGGAACCAGATGGGCACATTAGCTCTTACAAACACAGGCTGGGCACATTGGCTATTTCATATATAGGCTAGGCATATTGGATCTTACAAACACAGGCTGGGCACATTGGCTCTTACAGATAGATGCTGGGCACACTGGCTCTTACAGGCACAGACTGGGCACATTAGCTCTTACAAACACAGGCTGGGCACATTGGCTCTTACAGATAGATGCTGGGCACATTAGCACTTACAGACACAGGCTGGACACATTGACTCTTACAGGCACAGGCTGTGCATATTGGCTCTTACAGACACAGGCTGGGCAAAATAGCACTTACAGAACAGGTTGGGCATATTGGCTATTACAGGCACAGGCTGGACCAATTTGCTCTTACATACACTGGCTGGGCACATTGGCTATTACAGATATAGGCTGAGCATATTGGTTCTTACAGACACAGGCTGGACAAATGAGCTCTTACAGACACAGGCTGGGTACACTGGCTCTTACAGGCACAGACTGGGCACATTAGCTCTTACAAACACAGGCTTGGCACATTGGCTATTACAGGCACAGGCTAGGCAGATTGGTTCTTACAGACACAGGCATGGCACATTGACTCTTACAGACACAGGCTGAGGACATTAGTTCTTACTGACACAGGCAGGGCACATTACCTCTTACAGGCATAGGTTGGGCACATTCGGGTCTTACAGACACAGGCTGAGCACATTGGCTCTAACAGGCGCAGGCATGCTGCACTTTGGCTCTTACAGACACAGGCTGGGCACATTGGCTATTACAGACATAGGCTGGGCAATTTAGCTGTTACAAACACATGCTGGGCACATTAGCACTTAAAGACACAGGCTGGACACATTGACTCTTACATCCACAGGCTGGGCAAAATAGCACTTACAGACACGGGTTGGGCATATTGGCTATTACAGGGACCGGCTGGAGACATTAGCTCTTACATACACTGACTGGGCACATTGGCTATTACAGATATAGGCTGGGCATATTGGATCTTACAGACACAGGCTGGACAAATTAGCTCTTACAGACACAGACAGGGCACACTGGCTCTTACAGGCACAGACTGGGCACATTAGCTCTTACAAACACATACTTGGCACATTGACTATTATAGGCACAGTTTTGGCACATTGGCTTTTACAGGCTGGACACATTAGCTCTTACAGACACAGGCTGGGCACATTACCTCTTACAGGCACAGGCTGAGCACATTAGCTCTTACAGACACAGTCTGGGCACATTGGCTCTTAGAGGCACTGGCTAGGCAGATTGGTTCTTACAGACACATCTGTGGCACATTGACTCTTACAGACACAGGCTGGGGACATTAGCTCTTACTGACACAGGCTGGGCACATTACCTCTTACAGGCACAGGCTGTGCACATTAGGCTCTTACAGATGCAGGCTGGGCACTGTCACAATCTGCTACTTCAATTGGACTTGGTAAGAACCTGGTTCAAACCTATCCAGCAGAATTGTGCGGTCCTTTTACACCTCTGATAGCAGAAGATGGTCCAAACACAGGTTCCACACCCAGGAGCTTGCTTCCACAGACCAGGATATCAGGAACACCTTATAATCCCTTAGAATTAGGATGACTTCACAGACTGAAACTTACACCTTGCTTAAGTCCAGACACAACCGCCATACTTTTATTAATTGTCACATTTTATGCAATTTCCTGCATTGTCCCAGTATGATGACGTCATGTGCCGGCTCCATGCTGCCCAAGACTGCTGACTTCTTCATCTGTGCTAGAGATAACGTTGTCCAAGTACCAGTAACCTGCCCAGATAAATAAGGTAAGTGGAAATACAGGGATTAGTCTGTCTGGCTTCAACCTCTGGGCCCTCCTCTGGGTCACTCCCTGTCGGTAAACATATAGCTAACAAGTTCTGGGATCTCTCCTGATATTCTTTGAGGCGGGTAATGTGAGCTATTCTGGTGACATTCCGACCAGCCTCTACAACCACTACATAGGTATGGGGGTTCAGTTTCTTACTGATGGGATAGGGACCCTCCCACACCACTCAGAGCTTCTCTTTAGGTTAGGGAACTAACATTAACACCTTCATCTCCACCTCCAGCTCTCTCTCCTGGGTACCTCTATCGTAGTACTTCTTATCCTTACCCTGAGCCTTCTTCATATGCTCCCTCACCAGTCCAGTCAGCATGGTCAATCTTTCCCTAAAAGCTAAGACATATGAGTTCGCTAAAACCTGGTGGCACCCATATTCCCCCTCCCAGGCCTCTCTGACCACATTTAAAGGACCCCTACCTTCTGCCGTACAGGAGTTCAAAGGGAGAAAACCTATAAGCAAAGAGAAGATAGGGTAGTAACCATTCCCAATCCTTCTCCTGCTCTGTAAAGGTACATAGCATCTGTTTCAAGGTCCCATTAAACCGCTCACAGAGCCCATTGGTTTGGGGATGGTATGGGGGAGATGTCAGGTGATTAATGCCACATAATGCCCATAGCTGCTTGGTTACACTGGCCATGAACTGAATGCCTCTATCTGATAACATTTCCTGAGCAATGTCAGCAATGTCACAATCTGCTACTTCCTTTGGAATGGGTAAGAACCTGGTTCAAACCTATCCAGCAGAATAGTGCAGTCCTTTTACACCTCTGATAGCAAAAGATGGACCAAACACAGGTACCACGCCCAGGAGCTTGCTTCCACAGAGTTGGATATCAGGAACACCATATCATCCCTTAGAATTAGAATAAATTCACAGACTGACACATGCACCTTGTTTGTGTCCAGACACAACTGCCATACCTTTATTAATTGTCGCATTTTATACTATTCTGGCACACAGGCTGGCCAATCATAGTAAGCCCCATCCTTAGGTACATAGAAGAGGGACCAATTAACAATAGGTTGCCAACCTGCTTACTGGGAAACCCTGTACATCTGATGAGCTCAGTCCCTTAATCTTATCCTGGTGATTATATTAAAGATAACAATTTGCTGTAAACACTCAGCCTATCTGTTGTATCTGCCCAAGACCCCCTGTGTTTGTTTATTTAGGTGAGGCTGGGTGAGTCATCACCAGATAACCACAATGTAACATGATCAAAATACATACAATGTATATGTAATTTTAACCAGAAGTAAAAAAATACATAACTATAACAATAAACAGGGTAACTTATTGCCAGTCCCGGCCCAGGCCTTAGTGTAAAACAGTCTAGTCAGGCCCTGGGCATGACAGGCACATTGGCTCTTACAGACACAGGTTGGATATACTAGCTCTTACTGACAGTGACTGGGCACATTAGCTCTTACAGGCATTAGGCTCTTACAGACACAGGCTAGGCACATTGGCACTTACAGGCACAGACATGATGCACATTGGCTTTTACAGGCACAGGATGCAAATTGACTATTACAGGGACAGACTGGGCACATTTGATCTTACAGACACAGGCTGGAAACATTACTTCTTACAGGCACAGGCTGGGCATATTGGCTCTTACAGACACAAACTTTGCAAATAAGCTATTAAAGACACAGACTGGGCACATTGGCTCTTACAGATACCGGCTGGCCACATTGTCTCTTACTGGCACAGGCTGGGCACACTAGTTCTTACTGACAGTGACTGGGCACATGAGCTCTTACAGGCATTAGGCTCTTACAGACACAGGCTAGGCACATTGGCACTTACAGGCACAGACATGATGCACATTGTCTTTTACAGGCACAGGATGCAAATTGGCTCTTACAGGCACAGGCTGGGTACATTAGCTCTCTCAGACACAGGCTGGGCACATTGGCTTTTACAGTCACAGGCTGGGCACATTGGCTCTTACAGAAAAAGGTTGGGCACATTGGCTCTTACAGGCATAGGATGGGCACATTGACTCTTACAGACACAGGCTGGTCACATTGGCTCTTACTGGCACAGGCTGGGCACATTAGCTCTAACACACACAGGCTGGGCACATAGGCACAGTTTGGACACATTGGCTCTTACAGGCTGGGCACATTGGCTTTTACAGACACCGGCTGGGTACATTGGCTCTTACAGACAAAGGCACATTGCACTTACAGGCACAGGCATGATGCACATTGGCTTTTACAGGCACAGGATGCAAATTGTCTATTACAGGGACAGACTGGGCACATTTGATCTTACAGACACAGGCTGGAAACATTACTTCTTACAGGCACAGGCTGGGCATATTTTCTCTTACAGACACAAACTTTGCAAATAGGCTCTTATAGACATAGACTGGGCACATTGGCTCTTACAGACACTGGCTGGCCACATTGTCTCTTACTGGCACAGGCTGGGCACACTAGCTCTTACTGACAGTGACTGGGCACATTAGCTCTTACAAGCATTAGGCTCTTACAGACACAGGCTAGGCACATTGGCACTTACAGGCACAGACATGATGCACATTGGCTTTTACAGGCACAGAATGCAAATTGGCTCTTACAGGCACAGGCTTGGTACATTAGCTCTCTCAGACACAGACTGGGCACATTGGCTTTTACAGAAAAAGGCTGGGCACATTGGCTCTTACAGAAAAAGGCTGGGCACATTGGCTCTTATAGGCACAGGGTGGGCATATTGACTCTTACAGACACAGGCTGTCCACATTGGCTCTTACTGGCACAGGCTGGGCACATTAGCTCTTACACACACAGGCTGGGCACATAGGCACAGTTTGGACACATTGGCTCTTACAGGCTGGGCACATTGGCTTTAACAGACACAGGCTGGGTACATTAGCTCTTTCAGACAAAGGCTGGGCACATTGGCTCTTACAGGCACAGGCTGGGCACATTGGCTCTTACAGAAAAAGGCTGGGCACATTGGCTCTTACAGATACAGGCTTGGCACATTGGCTATTACAGACACAGGTTGGGGCTATTAGCTCTTACTGACACTGGCTGGGCTCATTAGCTCTTACAGGCACAGGCTAGGCACATTAGACTCTTACAGATGTAGGCAGGATACATTGGTACTTACAGACGCAGGCTGGGCACATTTCTCCCACTCTTTCTCCCTCCATCCTTGTCCTCTCTCCCCTGTCTCTCATCTCTGCCAGCAGCTCCTCCCACTCTCCTAGTTCAAAGGACTCCGAGATGAGATAGCAGGGGGTCTGGGGGAAGATGTTAGGACGGCAACTGGTGGTAGGCGGCGGTTGAGGGCATGTTTGCCACACCCAAGGAACTGTCATCCAGGGAGGACCACCCTTTCACCTCCCCTTGCTACGCCACTGCTTTCCCCACACATGCTCAGGAGCATTCAGTAGCAAGCATAACTGCAGACACCTTTTCTGAGGCAGGAGGCAAAGAAAACTAAAGAGTAAACGTATTTAGGAGTACAATTGTATATTATTTGTTAGTTTTAAAGCAATACAATGGACTGTGTATTGTAGAAGAGAGACCACCACTTCAGAGAACAGACTGGAGCAGCATAGGAAGTGCTGTCTGTTGCCCACAGCTCCTCTAAAACCAACAAATCACTCTCTCTTACTCTCCCCCAAAAATATGCTCATTATCTATACCCCTATTACCAATTTATCCTCCTCTGCCGCTCACCCTCAGTGATGTCACTTTTTCTGCTATGAGTAAATCAAAAAGCTGTAAAAATTGTGCAATTTTAAGGACTCTGGTACCACATATGCTTCCCCATCAAGTGAAAAAGGTTACTCATTACTAGTATATAACATAACAAATGCCATGACATTTAATGGTTACAGATTACACATTTCTTAGGGCATCACATTACCACCCCCTGGGGACACATATGCTGCAAGCCCTGCTTACGTAAAAATAAACACACCCCTCTCACACTCACTACCTTCACCAAAGTATCATGGATGATATACCTCCATGATCCGATTGAGCCACCTGTGATCATGCAAAGAGATATTAGAAAACTTGAGCCTGCTTCTTCTTTTCTCACATCTCCAAATGTACTTTCTTTTCAGATGTTAAATTCCACTGTAGTCCCATATTTATGATGTGCTCTTTTAAGAACTACCATAATATATAGAAACATAGATAAACATAAGAATATTAAAAAAATCTAGTTTGACTTTTTTAGCTACCTAAAAACGTAATCAATAATAATGTCTTAATTAACGATAATGCACAACATATTTGAAGAATTAAACATAAAACAGGCTTAAAATGATTAATTTTTATATGAAATTATTGGACCTTTCCTATCTTCTTTAATGGGCAATTTTAATATGAATAAATGAAAGGTTATGCATCTGGGAAGGAAAAATAACTATGCAATTTATAAACTTAATGAAGCAAGTCTAGGGGCATCAGATATTGAAATGCATTTGGGAGTGCTTGTGGACAACCACCTACATGACATTCACAGTTCATTTCAATGTTCCATTGTGTCTTTCACATATTATCAAACAGGTATCAAGACTAGCGCACAATGGGCCAAGTCTCTCATAAAAATGTTGGGAAATATAATTCAAACCGAGGTCAAATATATTAATATGACCAGAGTGCTCTCAAGTTGCTAGAAACAGATATACACAATATGTTTATAAATATATTCTAATTTATACATATAGTTACACAAGGGGAGTAACTATTTGTGATTCGTGGAAACCAACCTTGTGACGAGGAGGAAGAAATAGTTTATCAGATACAGAGGGAGAATGTTCTGGGTCTTCCTGTTTTACGGGTCTTTTGTCTCTTCCTGAGTCTTGCCTTCCGTACTTTTTCCTATCTTATCTGATAGTCCTGTCTGTGACAAATCTGACTATCATGCTGTGGCATAAACATATGCCCCCTTCAAATCTTCCCTAAGATATATTACTATATCTGTCTATATCAAATTCTATTCTATCTCTACAACTCTTTCTAACAATTCAATCACACGAAGAGGGATTACTTCAGAGAAGGGATTCTCAAATGACAGGTGTTATCCTGAAATTCCATACACGGCATGTATAAATGTTTTTAACTATCTAATTTGTAGTAGAGTTAAACTTAGCCCAATATATCACAATCCTTCTGTTACCCTTTTGTGAGTGGTCACAGACCCAGACTAATTAGCACCTGCATTACAGACTGTAGATGTTAATCAATATATTTCAATCTGTGCCCATATTCCCTAAAACATACTGATTGACTTTATTCAAAAATGGAACCATTAAACCCTGTTACAAAACCAATTATTAAAACATATATACAACAAACCATACTTAGCAATACTCAACACATATAGTCTTGTATCACACAATCAACAAAACTGTCTTACATCATTCTCGATGGAATTGACCAATTTGATACATTTAATTAAATGTAATCAATTCTGATGTAAACCAATAACCAAAGAATAGCTTGCAAATTACATAAATACAAAGTTTATTTAACTTGCAATCTCACATACAATATAACCAGTTCTGATCAATATATATTTCTACATTCTAACTGCCATATAAATTGATGGACCATATTTTACTGCTTTCATAGCGTAATAGGTTATATTGCTAATTATTAATATCATATATATATATATAACAAATAGACAGCTGATTGTTTATACACTTTGAATATAATTTCTGTATTGCCCTAACCAAATATTGACAGACTGTTAACTAAACTTTATAAGATTATATACACTGTTTATATACTCCTATATTGAACTAACCCAATATATATTGTATTAAAATAAATTGTTAACCCACATTTGATAAGTTTGTATACACTGCTAATTGATCTCTGTATTGATCTAACCAAATATAAAGTGTGTTAAAACTAATTGTTATCCAATCATCCAAAAGAGATTGTAATACATATCAGATAGATTGTATTGTGATCTAACGAAATATTAAAGCTTACAAGTGTAAACACTTATAATTGTTTATCCTTAATATTTATTTCTATATCAATAAAAGCTATTTCTGCACACAGCGTATACTTGTCGATAACTTGATCTTTGAACTTAATCTATACACTGTAATATTTTAAGAAATTAATCTATACAGTGTAATCTTCATGTCATATCAATTGCATGACAAGATTTAGGGGTTAGGGTAATGGTAGATGATAAGCATTAAACTAACAGGAAATTGAAGAAAATCTCAGGTCTGTCACCTAGTGACTGCTGGCCGCCACTGCTGGCAGGCAGAAAATAGGAAAGATCAACTTATGATTTGTGATCACTGCCATTTTTTGTTTCTGCTGATATATTTTTACTGATGGCAGGATATTTTGTATGAAGTGGAAATGGAAATGTGTCAATTAAAAGTGTCAGAACTAACTGACATTTTATTTATCCTGCCAATAAAGCATTTCAAAAGCAGCAGTACTCAGTATTAGTAAGCTAGCATGCTTGGTTCAATATACATTTTTCTTTCTGTTTACATATCTGTTTATCTATATACACATATATTATGCTTCATGCCTCCCTGCTTGCATTCTGTTTCTCCAAGCGCTCTCTCCTACCTGCTCCTGCAAGCCTCTTTCTGTCAGCGTGGCCCTTCGATTCTGTTGCATCTCCCCTGCACTTTCCCGTCTTCTGGCTCCTGGTCGCTGTCTCCATCTGCCTTCCTCTTTCCTCCTCTGGAGTGTGCACTGCTCTTCTTTTCCTGTATGTCTGCTGCTTGCATTCTTCTCTCCGCTCCAGTCCTCTGTCAGGTCCCCGCTGTGTTTCCCAAACTTTGCCTCATTGTCTTCTGGCCTCTCCAGCCCGCATAGCGCTCTCGTCTAGCATGGAATATTTCGTCTCATAGGATATCTACTATCTCATTAACGCATTTACTCATCCCTTGTGACGGAACATTGACCAACAAACAAATCATTACTTTCCTATGTAAGAACCCTTTTGAGCAAAAACATATCTTAGCATCATGGCTGCAACCAAACTAGCCTTTTTGGCTTTCTTAAAGCCTATGAGCTCACCATATAATTTCCCCAGACTAGATGTTTAAACAACAAGACATTAATTGTCACAACTATCAATGCACACTCCATATTCTGTCCACCAAAACTAGCAATTCTCCTGTCTCCAGAATCTACCATCTACCTTATTTACTATCCCAATATATACTGTATATATCTATCAATCTATCTATCTATCTATCTATCTATCTATCTATCTATATATATATATATATATATATATATATATATATATATTTCTGTCTACAAATTTATTTATCTATATGTAAATAAACAGATTTATACACACACATATATCCATTTATTTAGATATAATTCTACACCATGAATTGGTAGTATTCCTTTAACTATACTCTTTTATTGAAATGTGGATTCCTCTACAAAGTCAACATCCATTACACACAAGAAGACCTTAGAGGTGGCATAACCACCCTGCACTACACACATACACACATATATATATATATATATATATATATATATATATATATATATATATATAGTGACAAATTACAGTTTCCTTACTAACAATGTGGAGTAAAAAATACATAATGCAGTTCAATAATATGTTAACTTGCCTTTGTCTGCAGAAGTCCAGCTACATCATGAGTTTGAAGAAGGCTAGTGAGAACCACGATAGAATGGAAAAAAGACATAATAGCCAAGTATGAGCATGCTAGCCGCGTGTCTGATATCGCTGCTGAGTACAACATTCCCAGGCAATAATTTGCGAGAAAGCAAAATAACTCCATGCTGAGCTGGTAAAACACGGGCCTACAACATGTGGTGCAAGCAGTGAAGAATGCTCATGTTCACCCTCCAGTCTTGGATGACAACTTGTTGGAGGACTTTATTGTCATAACTGTGAAGTTCTTGCCCCCTAACACAACTCCTTTGATCCAGCCAATAGACCAGCAGGTAATGTGCAGCTTTAAGAAACTGTATACCAAGGCCCTCTTCCAGAGTTTATTTGAGGTGACCTCAGATATTGATTTGACACTGAGAGAGTTCTGGAAGGACTATTTCAATATCCTCAAGGGTATCACTCTGATAGATAAGGCCTGTCATGCAGTCTCTCTCAAGAATATGTACTGTTGCTAGAAGTCAGAGGCTGGTCAGAAGCTACAACTCCGAGGAGCTTGGAGGCTGAACCTTGTGTCTCTGGTCAAATACAAGGGCCTGGAGCTGAATAACGAAGACATTGAAGAATTAGTGGAAGAGCACAGACAAGAGCTCAGCACTGAGATGCTCCAGGAACTTCAATGGAAGCAGCAACATATAGTGGTTAAGGAGTTTTCTTCAGGCGAAGAGGAGAGAAGGAAGGAAGCACATACTGCACTGATCAAAGAAATGTGTGCTAAATAAGTTGAATTACAACATTTTGTGGAAAAATATCACCCTGACAAAGCGCAAGCAAGCCGAAATGAAAACTTGTTTAATGATCAAACAATGTCTCACTTCAGAAACATTTTTTAAACAAAGGTAGAAGCAAGTCTGTCTTGGTAGGTTTCTAGTGAAACTCCCTACATCAGTCTTCGGCAGGGTTTAGTGGTGTTAAGAGACAGAAAAGAGAAAGATTCCTTGTGCAAGTGCTTGATGTTTTATTGGAAGAGGACTTTCCTTCCAAGCAATACCCTCTCTCCTCCTCCTCTACATCGCCACCATCCCATTGGACCCTCAAGTCCTCTCAGTAGAGTAAAAGTGAAGTTACATTCTATTGTATTTGATTTACTGTATATACTGTATAAGCCGAGTTTTTCAGCCCCTTTTTTAAGGCTAAAAGGGCCCCTCGGCTTATACTCGAGGCCCCCTCCCCCTCCCCGTGTCTCTCTAACCCCCCTGTGTCTCTCTAATCCCCCCGTGTCTCTCTACCCCACCATGTCTCTCTATCCCCCATGTCTCTCTAACGCCCCGTGTCTCTTTCCCTCCCCCTCCCCCTCCTCATCCTCAACCCCCCTCCTCATTCTACCCCTCTAAATACCTCCCCCTCTCCCTTTCCCCTCACTTACCTGCATCTGAAGCTTCTGCTCCGGCTTCCACTCCTTCCGGCCAATGCTAATGATGTGGCGCGCATGTGGAGGGTGAGGAGGGGGTTGAGGAGGGAGGTTGAGAATGAGGAGGAGTGTCAATGGAGGGTGATAAGGGAGAGGGATGAAGAGACACAGGCAAGGGAGAGGGGGGAAGAGATACAGGGAAGGGAGAGGGGTGAAGAGACACAGGGAAGGGAGAGGGGTGAAGAGACACAGTGAAGGGAGAGGAGTGAAGAGACACAGGGGAGGGAGAGGGGAGAAGAGACACAGGTGAAAGAGAGGGGGGACACAAGAAAAGGGCACACAAGAGGGGGACACAAAGGGCACAAGAGGGACACAGAGCAGCAGCACATTTCCCACCCACGGCTTATACTCAAGTCACTTATTTGTCCCAGTATTTTGTGGTAAAATAGGTGCCTTGGCTTATAATCGGGTCGGCTTATACTGGAGTATATACAGTAATTAATGTTCTTTATTTATATCTGTTTAGTTTTAAGGTTTTGTATCAAGAAACAACACCATCAGTTCAAACTAAAATTGGACATTTCTGGGGTTCAGAATAGATTATTTCAATTGACCTTGATTCAGATTGGAAATGCTTGTTTGGTACTTATTGTTTTTGGTACTCAACCTGCAATCTAGAACACATTCTGGAAACAGGGAAGGGACAGGAAAATGGGCCCACAAAGGCGTCGCTCTTTAAGCCAAAACCATTTCAAACATGGCTCCTTTTAAGCATATGCCTCCTATGCCCAGGATGTATATAAATTGCCCCCATGTATAAGACGACCCCTACTTTTTAAAACCCCAAATTAAGAAATCAATATTTTAAACATGAAGCAGAAGACACTTTTTTAAATGTATTTAGTACAGTATCATGAAATAGAACACATATTTTAAATGTAAAAATAACCTGTACATCTTGAGTAGTTGTTGTTCCTGCTTTCTCCACTCTCTGACCATACACTCAGTGGGAGGAGGTCCAAACTGTCTCTCTGGAGTTTTATTTCCATATTCTTTTGCGTATTTGATGCCTTTTAACTTGGAAGAATATGACCATCATTTTTTATTTTCAAACATATTGAGCACACATATTGAGCACACACATTGAGCGTTATTGCTCAAAATATTAACGTTAGGCTTGATACACTGACTGTTCAATTCATCCGGCGCAATAATGCCACAGTAAGCACTACAGCCAGCTCTACGGCAAGTGCAGGGTCTCTCAACTGGTTACCCCCATGTATAAGACGACCCCCAATTTTTGCATTAAAAATTTAAGGAAAAAGTATAGTCTTATACATGGAAAAATACGGTATGTATGTATATATATATAGAGAGAGAGATATACAGTATATATATATATATATATATATATATATATATATGTATATATATATATATATATATATATATATATATATATATATATACGATCTCAGAATAGCAGCCAGTCCTTCTCAACATCCACCAACATATAGAGCCCAGACCTTGTCAATAGCCATCCACTCTTAGCATCCATCCCTACACAGCACCCAACCCATCTTAGCACACACCACACATAGCACCCATCCCTATTTCCTTTGCTCTCCTCTTTAGCACTGTGCTTTAGTTTTTTCCTGCCTTTGCTCTTTAACTTCTTCCCTGATACACATCCCCATTGGGCTGAACTGCTCCACAATGCCACCTCTTGAACCTTCAGTAGAAATGCTCTTTTTTTGAACAGGCACACACCAACTTGTGGTGACCAGGTGTGGCGAAGGGGGTGCCCGGGTTGGCGGTTGTGGGTTGGGTTTGGGGATCCTACAACCCAGAAAGAAAATTAAATGCAAAAAAAAATAAAATAAACATTTACACTGCATCTGCCACCTCCCCATCAGAGGAGGACAATGGTGGATTGCAACATCTGCTTCACTGCTAGCTCTGCACCTGAGTATGAACATGCTTAGCTACAATTGTCTGTTAAAGTAATGACATTTTATTTTTAGTTTCAATGTTACAGAAATCTAAAATATATGAACTATTTTACAACTTTCACTAAACATATTTTATCTCTCCAGGATCAGAGGTCTTACATTGTGTCGATTCTCTCTATGAGTAGTTGGAATCCTATTAAAAATACAACAAGCTAAGATGAGAAAGAAGACGTCAGGGAATTTTTTGATAACTGTTGGAAACATAAGACATTGTGAGAAAAAGCTTGTGGTGCCTACGTAGAGATAAATAGCTCTCACTGCTAGAAGATCTATTGTTCTTTGCAGTAGACCATAACATAACGATTACACAAGACGTTTTATTCACATGATATTTCTACACTGGAAACGTGCTTATTATAGTGCTTAGTTTATGTTGTATGAAATTGAATTGAAGCAAACTATGCAATTGTGAACACTGATTCTCTAAACAAAACTTGCAGATAAATGTGTTTTACAGCACTGGTACATTTCAGATTGCAATATTCTTATACTAATCCATCAGTTGTACAAGACACAAAGTGAAACAGGACTTAGAGCCCTATTAAATTAGCCAAATCGTAGTTCCAGCAGCTTCAAAAGGAGGCCGCAAAAGTTATGACTATTAAATTGGCCTCTTTTAGATACACACAAATTATCTGCGGGTTACATGCTGAAAATCCCTACAAGCTGTCAAAATCTGAACTCCGACCCAGCTAAGCCTTTGATCTTTCAATCCTGTAAATGTTACAATTGCAAATCGCTATTAAATTGCTGCAAGTTCTCAATGGCGCAACTGTTTTTACACCTTTAAATGGCAAATGTAGCCTTATATCCTACGCTCACTAGAGAGGACCAGCAGTCCGTAGCACTGTAAAAGCAAACATAAACACACTACTGTATTTTAAATTACAGGGAAAGCGATGAAAGGTACTAAAATGAATAGCACAACATTCTCAAGCTCTCAAATCTGCAATAAAAAGTAATTTTTTTATGTTTTATTTCCTTGTTATATCTATCCCGGCAATCAATGTTTTAATACTTATAATAGAACTCGCATGGACAAGAATATTATATTTATTGATTTTTTCATATTGCTTTATTTCTGGAATGCAGGTCTGATCGCAACTCGGACTTAAAAACTGTGAATGATTGAAATTTGACCTCCATATTTTAGTGACGTAATGATGGCGGTCTCTTTTACTATTGGCTACGTCTAAACCCGTAACAACAGGTTTGAATAATTTGCTACATGCCGAAGCATTGTTTACGGATTTGGATTGCGGCCATTTCCTAGTGGGCTTTTCTAATTTAATCGCACTGTAACTCCAGCAAATTTCAAGGGGACATATGGGCTGTATAATGGCCACTGCGAGCTTGAATTTAATGGAACCCTTAAATAACCAGGTACAGTCATTAACTATGTTGAATAATCTTTAAACTGAGAGGACCTTAGCTTGAGGTTAAAAAATAAGTACCGTATATACTCGAGTATAAGCCGACCCGAGTATAAGCCGAGGCACCTATTTTACCACAAAATACTGGGTAAAATGAGTGACTCAAGTATAAGCCGAGGGTGGGAAATGTGCTGCCCCCTGTGTCCCTTTTGTGACTTTTGTGTCTCCCTCTCTCTCCCGCGTCTCTTCTCCCCTCTCCCTTCCCTGTGTCTCTTCCCCCTCTCCCTTCCTTGTGTCTCTTCCCCCTCTCCCTTTCATGTGTCGCTTCTCCCCCTCCTTATTCTCAACCTCCCTCCTCAACCCCACTCCTCATCCTCAACCTCGCTCCTCATCATCCCTCCTCATCCTCAACCCCCTCATCCTCAACCTCAACCCCCCTCCTCATCCTCAACCTCCTCCTCAACCTCCCTCCTCAACCTCAACCCCTATCCTCATCCTCAACCCCCTCCTCAACCTCCCTCCTCATCCTCAACCTCCCTCCTCATCCTCAACCCCCTCCTCAACCTCAACCCCCCCATCCTTATCTTATTGATAACGGTTGTAAAAAAACTGTGTTGTTGTATTAACTCCTAAGAGGATGATTGTACTGGCAGGGGGATAAGAAAATGGTGTATCTTAGTTATATTGAACATTCATATAATTACTCTTGAATTTTTTACAGAACTTTGTCAGAACTTTATATCACCCTACTAATGGTCTTGTGCTAATGGAAGCCCTACACATTCAGTGAACAAAAAAAAAAACAGTTCCTCTTGCATGAGTTTAGCACATCCATTCTTGTTCTCAATATTGGGCCCTGCTGCCAGGGGCATAGGCACCCCCCAATTATCTGGAGGGGAAACATTTCAATTAGACAAAAAGCCAAAACTGAAACATATCTAAGGGTTATGGTAAATTAATATATTTTACAGGTCTGATTTTTTCTAAATGCAGGCATTTTTGATAAAGGTGGATTGTGAGTAATGCACTGTATAATGTGAATCTAATAACAGGGTTGTACTATTTGTACTTTTAAAGTTATGCAATATTATACATTTGTGTTGGCTGTCCATAAACCGACATGGATTCAGCTATCAAAAACAGATACCATGTGAATAAGAGTGGGGTCTTTGAATAATCCAACTAACATAAACTCATAGTTAATTGTCATGTTTTGGGATTTATCAACTACAATATATGAAGGGTGGCCAGTTGAGTGCCTTACCTTGTCCCTCCTTCATATATCTATTTTTATATCCTCATATGTTTGAGTAAGATTAGGATTTCATCCCTGTTTTATTACTTTTATATTCATTGATGTCTATTTCCAGGGATGGAAAATCCTTGGACCATGGCTCATAGAAAGTTTGCCTGGCAATATATTAGTCTAATCAAAAACACACAGTATACATTGATACGCCAAATCTACCAGGTCGTGGGTGCAGGCAGATGCAAGAAAGTGGTTCACCGCTGCACATATTATGAAATGCACAAGCAAAAAACTGGATAGATTATTGCCAAGTTAAATATGGATTGAACCATATATCCTACGTTGAAAATAGAAAATCATATACTTTATTTAAAAAGGGTATGAGCATAGGTATATCAGTTATTTAAAATCAAACAAATGCTTACCTCATACATAATGGATCATAAGCAGGATTTTAAAGTTGACACCATATACAGTACACTTCACTTATTAACACCTTATATTATAAATACATGCACACACATATATTATCATACACACAGATGATAAAAAATAAAGTATTAATTCATCAAATAAGTATTCATCAGAAAAGTATTCACCCCCCTTGACTTTTTTGTTACATTACAGCCTTATGTCCAATGTTTTGTTAATCTGAATTGCATGTGATGGATCAGAACCCAATAGTCTAAGTTGGTAAGGTGAAATGAGAAAAAATATATACATAAAACTATTTTTCAGAAATAGAAAGCAGAAAATTGGCATGTGCGTATGTTATGAATCCCATTAAAAGCTCTGGTGCAACCAATTACCTTCAGAAGTCATATAATAAGTGAAATGACGACCACCTGTGTACAATCTAAGTGTCACATGATCTGTCATTACATATACACACCTAATTTGAAAGGCCCCAGAGGCTGCAACACCTAAGCAAGAGGCACCACTAACCAAACACTGCCATGAAGACCAAGGAACTCTCCAAACAAGAGATGACCACCCACCAAAACTCACGGACCAGGCAAAGAGGGCAATAATCAGAGAGGCAGCACAGAGACCTAAGGTAACCCTGGAGGAGCTGCAGAGTTCCACAGCAGAGACTGGAGATCTGTACATAGGACGACAATAAGCTGTACGCTCCATAGAGTTGGGCCTTATGGCAGAGTGGCCAGAAGAAAGCCATTACTTTCAGCAAAATACAAAATGGCATGTTTTGAGTTTGCGAAAAGGCATGTGGGAGACTCCCAAAATGTATGGAGGAGGGTGCTCTGGTCTGATGAGACTAAAATTGATATTTGTTGTGGGTATGTTTTTCAGCAGCTGGGACTGGGAAACTGGTCAGAGTTGAGGGAAAGATGGATGGTGTTGAATACAGGGATATTCTTGACCAAAACTTGTACCACTCTGTGCGTGATTTGAGGCTACGATGGAGGTTCACCTTCCAGCGGGACAATAACCCCAAACACTAAACCAACACTTGAGTGGTTTAAGGGGAAACATGTAAATGTGTTGGAATGGCCTAGTCAAAGCCCAGACCTCAATCCAATAGAAAATCTGTGGTCAGACTTAAATATTCCTGTTCACAAGCGCAAACCATCCAACTTGAAGGAGCAGGAGCAGTTTTGCAAGGAGGAATGGGCAAAAATCCCAGTGGTAAGATGTGGCAAGCTCATATAGACTTATCCAAAGTGACTTGGAGCTGTGATTGCCGCAAAAGGTGGCTCTACAAGGTATTGACTTTAAGGGGTGAATAATGCACATTGACTTTTTCTGTTATTTTGTTTTATTTGTTTGTTTGCTTCACAATAATAAAAAAAAACATCTTCAAAGTTGTGGGCATTTTTTGGAAATTAAATGATGCAAATCCTCAAACAATCCATGTTAATTCCAGGTTGCGAGGTAACAAAACACGAAAAATGCCAAGGGCGGTGAATACTTTTGCAATGCACTGTATATACTCAAAAATGCATTATTTATTTAGGAACAATAAGATAGGTTACACATGCATTTTACACACACCATGTTTAGCACTTTGATCATTTTACAAACAATTAATAATTACTCATGCATTTATGATGTATTTATTCAATAACTGAAAGTGATAAACCAGGAAAAGTATTTATGAAATCATTTAGAGGTAATATAGAAGATAGTTCACACACAATTAAATGTACTGCTCATCACTCTCCACAACCACACAAATAATATATTCTAAACCCATTCAGAGAAAGGTCAGTACATGCTACACACAAACCAAAATAACATGCATTCATGATTATCACATAGTCGTACAATTCATTACTGATCTATTATATAATTTGGAAGAAATGCTACAAAATGTTATACAGTTATGACATATGTTACCTTGCAGACACATACAGAACAAGAAATTACTATTACTATTAATTAAATAATGGAGGGAGTGCTGCAAATTATTAAATGCAATGTTTTTGTGTGTGATGAATGCAAGTAACATTTCACAAAACCAATGAAAACCAATAAAATATCCAGTGCCATGCATGCATATAAATTACATGTATTCTTCATACACAAAGTGACATATGCAGGACAAATAACTTGATCACTGAATATTTCTGATTGAGTGTTGCTAGTACATGTTACAGATACAATGAACAACTATTATAGCATGTAATTATTTGCTAGTTAATTAATATAGGAGAACAGCTCATATTACTTATATACACGATGATGCCATAACAACTATTCACTGTGCAGTGACTAAAAGTATGAAATCATGACCTATAAAATACAAAATATAATGTGTACATCACAAGGGCTGTGAGGAAATGGCACAAAGGAAACATTTTATGAAATATTTTTAAGTGAGGGCAGCCAGTGTATGTTGCAGACACATAAGGTTCATAAATGCGACGGGGTCCCGACCCACAGGTTAAAACCACTGCACTAAGTAAACAGCACTAAGTAGCCAGCCTCACTGAGGTCATTCTGTCTCCTTTTCTCGTGAAGCTCCTCTACAGGAAGTGCGATCTCTGGGGAAGGAGCCTGATCCCTCTTTTGTAAGCACAGAGGCATTTTTCATGTGTTGCAAATGCCACTAATGCCCAGATCGTGAGTAAAGGAGAGGGGCTGCAACCCCTTTCACAAAATTGGGTTGGGGGGATATGTCCCCCCTTCTCCTCTGGTTCCTACGCCATGCTTGCTGCACTTGTATTGTATATAAAGTCATTTCCAATATTAAGGTTCATCCTAATGTCGGTTGCCAGGTTGTTGTGAGCAGAAAACTGCTTACTGGGGATTTTATGGCAGCCCTTAGATGGACTCATGAGGCAAAACGTTTTTGTTTCATATACATGTTTTAACTGGATTAACTAATTCACTTCATCCTCCTTAATGTAACTAGGATATACACTTTACACTTCACTTACTTTTAAGAAGTCTGAATAACAGTTTCTCCCCTTCTGTAAATTAAAGATATGCCACCTGCAATAGATATACACAATATGTCATTGTCTACCTGTTAGTAGCCTGAGGCACTGAAAGCATAAAACCCTCCTCTGTGTACATGGCTTTGATTTACAACTGGTCAAACTGTCAACTCTCATGAGAGGGAACAGGAAAGGGAGACGCTGCAGAAGGTGAGAAATTTTTACTCTAGACTTCTTAAAAAGTAAGTGAAGTGTACATTTTATCTCACAGTGACATTGAGGAGGAGGATTTAATTAGTAAATCTAGTTAAAAATCATTTACATAAAACCAATTTTAGTCCTGATGAGCCCCTTTAAGGTAGCTTTCTTACTTTCTGAGCCCTGCTGTTATATGTATGCAGGGCGGGAAACTCAGCTGGAATGTGTGCAGAATGACTTTTGTGATTGGGTTATGTTGACAGAATTTAGCTCCGCCCCCTCCAGACCCACATGTGGAGGAGGGAGTTGGTGGAGTTGGTGGGAGCTCTACTACTTTTGCTAGAACACACAGCAGTTTTAAGGCTGCAGAGGAAAACCTGGCTGTGTGCGCATATAACATTCAGGGAGCAAGACAGGAGAGACATGGGGCTGGAGCACTGAGAATGGCTGACACAGTTACAATTGCAGTGCAGATTCATTAGATAAGAGAGGCTCAAATACTAGGTGGCAAGAAGGTACAAGCAACAATAACTGCATGTTTAAGTATGCTGACATAACTCTAATGATCACATTTTTTTCCCTTCACATTGCTTTTTGAACATATCATAAACAGTACTTTTGGGTAAAGTGAAAAAATATACCCCTTGAAGCAGGTAAAAATAGTAGTGAAAAACCAAAAACAAATCAAAGATAAAAATAGGTCTAGCTTCCATTGAAGCGCTACCTTAAGAAATTAGCAGTTTCCTTACTAACCAGATCTCATTCAGCTAAACCTTAGTGGAGCAAAACAAACAGTCCAATAGTTTGTTAAATCTATTGCCTGTATAATCTTCAGATATCCAGGTCTCCACTCTGCTTCAAGCGGTCATACGCTGCAGACTCCTGTCTTGCTCTGTATGTCTTTCTCCAGGTCAGAATAACAAAAATTATAGGACAAGAATCACAGTTTTTTATCTCACACTCATAATTCTTAAAACTTAACTTTTATTTAATTATCATAAAACCTATTGGTTATCTAATAGTGTATAGGACAAACACAAAAAATATTCCATATTATTAAAAACACAACCAGGTTTATACAAAGGAGGCAGGAATTCCTTTTTCTATTTTCAAATGTTATCCTCCTTGTAATCTTAATCTAAAATAATATTGTATAACAATGTCCACCAAAATAATATTATGGTTGGACAACTTGGTGTAAGACTTAGAGATATACTGCTCTAAAATACCCCTTACATTTTGTATTGTAACTTTTTTTTTTTAAAGTGCTTTCTTAATGTCACCTTTTTCTTAAGATGACACTTGGGTAAATACTCTCATGATATAATTTATTTTCTGGGTTATTATCTATTTGTTTCCTCTTAGCACATTTCTTATGTATTCGTGATTATTTGTTTTTTAAGCCTAAATTTAGTTGGTTAGATCTTTTTTTTTTATTATGGTGACTTATGGCAGAGAAAATGGTATTAGGTTCATCCCATATGGGAGCCTTAATCTACATAACGAGTAGCACCAATATTCAGAGCAAACAGGGACATACTAGTTGACCTTCAAAGTTATCAAAAACAGCAAAACTGAAAACAATCAGTCCCCACCAATAATCTAGGATTACTCTTAAATCAGAGCTACCCATATGCAGCTGATTAACTGAGCAGGAAAGATAACCACTGCAGTCCTATATATATATACTAGCAAATTGCCCATCCTTCGTACTACTGTATTTTATAGCTCGTACGGTCCTGTGTAAAAGTTGTATGTGTGTGGTAGAGTTTTGCGTGTTCAGGGGTTGTGTAGCCTCATTTTCGTTTTTTCTTTCTCGCTTAGTGGATTTTCGAGTGGGTA
Source organism: Discoglossus pictus (assembly GCA_027410445.1). NCBI lineage: Eukaryota > Metazoa > Chordata > Amphibia > Anura > Alytidae > Discoglossus > Discoglossus pictus. The sequence continues at coordinate 100,558,391 of CM050168.1, forward strand.
AACTCTGGAAATTGGAGTTAAATTGACGTGTAAGATGACTTGCAGATGTCCTGGGTGTCCCCCCTTGCTGAGTGTGATGTTTTTATTTTATTTTTGTTTGTATTTAGTGCGGTTTTCGTGTTTTTCTGTGTGTGCGGTTCGGTCGCTAAGTTCGTATTTTTTGTGGCTCGTATTTTATTTTAAGCAAGTTGCATTTTCCTTTTGTAAGTGTTACGGGCCGTATGTTTTTTCCTGCTATTTTTTTCAAAGTGCTACGGGTCTCGCATTGTGAATTGTGTATTTGAGTTTTGTGTTCATGTGTAGTCCCGCGGGTCGTTGGTATGATGGTAAAGTGGTGCGGGGTTATGGCCTATGGCGCTCATCTCCACCAGCGCAGGGAGTGCCATTGGCGCTCCCTGCCTAAGTGCTACAGGGTCGTATGGATGAGCGCCTATGGTGCTCATCTGCACCAGCTCAAGGAGCGCCTTTGGCGATCCTTGCCTGGCAGCAACTGCGGTAGAGCTCGCTTGGCGACTCCATAGTTTCCCCGTTGCATTACCAACAGATTTTGGCAAGTGCGGCTGCTGACAATTATATATGTGATTGTAGTTGTAGGTAGAAGTAGCGTGCACTTTCTTTGATAAGGTTTTCAGCAGCCCCAGACCCTAAATAGGCCAGCATATAGAAACATGAGATGAGATGGTACTAGTAGAGGAGAAGCAGCAGATAGAGAAATAGAGGGCAGTCTCTAAAAAGCCAGATCGGGGAGCCAATTGGTAACACTAAAATATTTTTAATTGTATTTTTGTATAGAATAAAATATAGCTCAGAAATAAAATTTACATGAATTGCTGGCTCAGACCTACTTATTTCACCTACTATATAGGGATATTAGAGTTTTTTATGTGACTGGGTAGCTAATGGTTGAGGAGGTGATATACAACTGATTAATGAATAGATCGTAATGAATATTTTTTTCATTCAGAAACTGTATTTTAACAGTTGGGTGAATAAGACATACGTTTAAGAAGTCTGACACTTTTGCAGAGAATTTTCTGACCAGGTATGTTATGCAAATCTACCTTCCTTTGTTCTATCAAAGTATGTCAAATATAGGATTCTGCTGTCATAAATTAGCAGATCCCTGGACAGTCCTTAGCAGGTCTGACAACTTGATATATAATGATTCTTTATAGTAGTCATCAAAGATAAGTCACTCTCACTAATTCTGTTTCCCTGCTGTCACACATTTTTTTCAGTAAAGGTCACGCAATACTAAACATTATATTGGAAGAGGTAAAAGAGAACATTTAGAGATGTACAAATTGTTTCAATTAAGCATCATTCTCTGTATTCTCTGCAATGACTATGCATGATCCTTACTGATAGTGAGGTAGCTTTAACCACTTGTAAATTAAATGCGTTGACCTTACAAAGTGATAAAATATCTGTTCTTATACGGAGGCAAAATTAAAGCCTCCCCACTAAAACTTTTTATGAACCACCAAAATAATGTGACATTATAATATATAAACATTGACTCAATCTTTTCTTCTTACCTTCAACCACTATCATCACTTTCCTCATCTCTTTACTCCACCACTTACTCCACTCATTACCAATCTCTTCACTGCCACTCTTCACTGCCACTCTCCTCACACCCTTAGTTACACTCTTTTCACTCCTACAATCTCCTCATGTGCTGATGAAGAAATCTTAAAGTTTAGCTGGGGTTATTAGCATAATCATAAGAAGAGTCCAGTGAAAGGTTAAAAAAAAAAAATGCTTATATACAGAATTTGTTTACTATCAATATAATGTACTAGCGACTTGCCCGTCAAAAAATTACGGCAATGTGATGTATATGTTTGTCAAGTTGTTTAGTTATTAACATATATTTTTGACACTTGTAAGTATTTTAATATGAACGTGTATTTTTGTAAAATGTTGATGTAATGGTTTTTTAAAATGTAATTTGTATCTGAAGAATTCTTAACTTTAATATACATTGAATGAATAGGAAAGCAAAAAGTAAAAAGCCTTCTTTAAACGTTGCAAATTTTAACATGAAGTTTAAAATATATGTAAGCAATAACCTTCAAAGTATATATTTTTAAACTTGAACTTTATTTTTTATGTAAGCTTAGAAGTTGACAAAACATTGTTATAATTTTAAACATTATAAACAGGAACATAGTGAATACATTTTGTAACCTATTTTTTTATTAAAAGTATTAACATTTGAATGTAAAAACAATTGACCTTTAAATTAATCAGTATTAAAATTCAATTTCTATCACAATAATTGTTAACGTGAATATACATTGAATGTAGAGGAAGGCATACAGTAAAACTCTTCTTAAAACGTACGTAATTAAAGTAATTCATTACTGAGCACATAAACTGGCGATAAACATTAATGTAGGTAGTAATCTTAAGATAACAGAAAATATTTACATTGTGACTTAAAAGGTGCTTGACCTCTTAACATCCACTTTGTAATGTGTTGAATGAAATAACTTGAAAATATATTTTTTAAACTTGTAACATTAGAAACATTAACATAGTGACTTAACATTTTAACATAATTTTTACTAACAATGCAAGGCCAGTATTTTGTGAGGCGAATCATTCATAAACAGTACTTCCATTAATTATGACTGAATTAAACAACCAATTGTTATGTATTTTGGAATGCTTTTAAAAAATGTTGGCATCTTTAATTTGTATCCTTCAAAGTTATAGTACTTCATAGTAGACAATGTTTTTAGTAAAAATACGTCCATCTTCTAATAAATCACCTTGACTTTCATTGTTTTCAATGTAAACTTTAATAGCCTGTGGATTTTTGCACCGTGACAACGCAACGTACAATTGACCATGTGCAAAAACTGGTTCTTCCAAGAAAATACCCACAGATTTGAAAGTTTGACCTTGTGATTTATTAATGGTCATGGCAAATGCCATAATAATGGGAAATTGTCTTCTTTGAAGTATAAAAGGGAGACTACTTTCACTTGGTGCTAAATCTATTCTTGGTATGAAAACTCTCTCTCCTTTATGGGTCCCAGTTAAAATTTCAGCATCTATAAAATGGTCCTTTAATTGTTGAACAATTAATCTTGTGCCATTGCATAGGCCTTTTTTGGGGTTCATATTTTGCAGTAACATGATAATTGCACCTTTCTTTAGCTGCAAAATATGTGGTGGCATTCCAGAAGGAGTTAAAGAGTTTATGAATTCAGTTGAAAAGTTTGCCTGACTTTCATTGTCATCAGCAAGTACAGAATCAGCACTGTGATAATTTATTTGTTGTGCATTCATTTTTTTTAAGATTTCATTATTGAGTATTAATGCATCTTTATTTTTACACGTCAGTATAACTTGGTTGGCAAGCTCGGAATATTCTTCGTTATTTATGCTCCCTTCAAATATAGCCGATATAATATCTTGTTGACAAATCATATGAGGTGGGATCTCTACAGTGTCATCAGGTAAATGTAGTATTTTTTCTGTTCTTCCTTCTCCAATTTTAATAAGCCAATCATTGAAATCAGTTTGGCCTTCTGATCTCATATTTTGTTGCAGTTGAAGATGGGTAAAATGTTTCCATACTGTACTTGACTTTATACATGTTTCGATAATGTCAGTTCGATTTCCATGTACAACGACAGGTAATGTTTGTCTAAAATCGCCACCCAACAACATTACCTTTCCACCAAATGGAAAAATATTATCCATGACTTCACGAAGCAAACGGTCAATACATTGGAGGGCATAGCATGACATCATTGTGGCCTCATCTATTATAATTAATTTACATTTCTTCAATTTCTTTGCTTGTAAGGATGTCATGCGAATATCTGACACAGAATTTTCTAAAATAGGCACTGGCAGTTTAAATCCACTATGAACACTTCTTCCACCTTCTAATAAAAGTGCAGCAATTCCAGTAGTGGCAAACGCCATTGCTATTTTTCCTTGTGCTCGTACTGAACTCATTAATAAATTGTACAAATATGTTTTTCCTGATCCGCCAGGTCCATCAAGATAGAAATAACGCTCTGCCACCATGTCATCATCTATTGCATTTTTAATGGCATGAAATGCTTGCAATTGTAGTGTATTTAAAGTTGCAAGTCTTTCTTCTGTTCTTTCTGCTTGTAGTTGAATGTCATAGTCTTCAAAGTTAATGTCATCTATAAGTCCTGGATCAGGCAAATTAAAACTTGCACAACTTAATCCATGAGTTAAAAAGACTTCTTGGATTTCCATTAACGCTTTTAAGTGTGCAATGGGTTCATTGTATCGTCGCATAAAGTCTTCAGCCATATTACTTTTAAAAGTCTCCCACAAAGCTAATGCATTTGGAGCATTTGAGAAGATACAAATAAAAGCAAATTGTTCTCTCATCTGTCGTGGCATTTGACATTGTGCTGCTTCTTCTAAACATCTTTCCCACTCTGTATCATCAGCGAGTAAGTTTCTATGTGTTGCAGCTAAATGGAAGGATTCATATACAATGTCATTAACAGTTCTTAATTGTTTAAAACTTTGTGCTCCTGGAACATTTAAAAGTAATATCCGTAAGCAAAAACGTTCAACATCTCTTGGACTGACTGTGTAAATTCTTGAAATAATTTTATTGCCTCTGGTTTTTCTTGGTCTCCATAATCCATTCACAAAAACATAGTGATATGGAATTTCAGTATATAAGTATTGTGTTGCTTCAGCATCAGTGGAATTTAATGCAAACCATGCAGTTAGTGTAGTGTGACGATCTTCACTTTGGGCCAATGCATTCATTTCATTTCCAGCATGGAAATAGACTAAATGTCGTTGTGGCAAATGTACTGCTAACCTATATACTGCATGTGATCTATCATGCATTTCAAATTTTAAAAGCCGCCACATAGCTTCTAGCGCACTGACATAGCGAGCATCTACATGAGATGCAAGTTCATCATGTACTAACTCACTACTTTCAGGGTTTTCTGCACTTTTGACGACTACAGTAGCTGCATCGTAACCTTTGTAAATATATTTGTAGACATATTTAATGGATTTGATGGAAGTGCAGGCTTCTACGTTGATGTGGGTGTTGTACTTCATGAGTAAATGTGGATTGTAGGGTACTACATATCTATTGTCCACTTTTTTTCCACGAATAATGGCACTATCTCCTTCTCTTCTTTTATAAAGTGGATATCCATCACAATTGGCATAGGTTTTGTCTCTATAATCTTTTGGAAATTCTTTGGAACATTTATTATTTTCCATACATGGTGATTGTGGATTAAGGTCACCACAGGGTCCATGAATCATGCGATGAGTAACAATCTCATATAGTCTACCATATAGTTCTGGATCTGGTAGTTCAGCAACAATGACTGCATCCACTTTGTCCGAAGTATCTCATTTATCTTTTTCTTGAAGTATTATTAGAAGATGTGCATGTGGAAGGCCTCTTTTTTGAAATTCAATGGTATATACATAAGCAAGACATTTGCCAAATAACTGATTTATAGTGAAGTCACGTATTAATTCATTTAATTTAATCTTAAAAACTCTGGCTACTAAATCTGGTCGATCTGAAGCAGTTTGTCCAAGAAGTAGATTTAGTGTAATTTCTGGCCATTGTGGATTACATGTAAATGTCACAAATAAATCGGGTTTGCCAAATTTAGTGACAATAGCCATAGCATCATTGTATCTTTCTCTCATATTCCGAGGAGATCCTTGAAAGGAAGATGGTAAAATGATGGCTTTGCCAGCTGTCATGTCTCTGCTTGTAGCCACGTCAGCAACATAGTCCATTAATCCAGAATATTGTTCTACACAGAGTTTATCTTGTTGATATTTGATAAAGTTTAAATTATTTGCCTCAACTTGCAAATATGAATCAATAATCCATTGTTGTGTTAGTTTCCCATCACATAAAATTGGATTAAATACATTGCGAATGGCAATTTGAGCTACTTTAAATTCAAGCATAGAAACATTATTTCGGATTCTGGCTTTAGCATTTGGGTAACTGGGAAGAGTTAATTTTGGTTGCCAACCTGCTTCTCCGTGTGGGAAAAAGATGGGATATGTCATTGGATCTAAATTTGGACTTAAGATACTCATATTAATAAACGGTTGCTCCTCATTTCTAGGATATATTCGAATGTCTCTTTGAAATGGTGGTTCTCCTTCATCATTCTGAAACACCATTGCAACCTCATTTGATGTTGGCAAGTTATAACAACGTTTATCAGTATGTCTGTCTCTTTTAAGCACCATATTAACCTTCGGCATTGGTAATTGATGTGTTTGTGCATGAAGTAGTTGTTCATTTTCTACTTCTGCCAATTTTTTATAAGCTTTACTGTAGGGATTGTTGTCCATAATGTTATTTAGCTCTATGAAAACACTGGGTAAGCATTTTTTATTTTCTTCCATCTGGATACGTTGGTCAACAGCTTCCATTGTATCTAGGACATATAGTTGAACGAATTTTCTTTGATTTCCTTCCTCTGGATGTAAATGGGAAGTGCGATGATAAATTTGTCCTTGGACTTTAAAACAGTAAGGACCATGTCCTGGTACATTTGCAGCTAATGTTGCCCCCATGGATGCAAAGGATATGGCACTATTGTAGGATCTTATGTTTGTTTTAAAATTTTTGTAGTTTGGAAAAGTAGGTTCAGTCATAATGTTTTGTAAATAGAGAGGAAATTGTTTCCTTTCTGGAAGTTTGAACTTGCCTTTTTGACAGCAACTAATAAATTGGCCATCTCTGGGTCTCTCCTGTTTAAAATAATAAGCCTCACAAAACTGACATTGAGTAGTCATGTCCCCACAACTATGAACCTCTACTGCTAAAGACTTGAGTAGAGGACAATTTGCAAAGCATATAGGATTTTGACTTTCATATTCATCAGGTGAAATGTCATATAATGTTTCAACAACAGGTTGTAAATGTTTTGTTTTTTTCGTTGCTTTTCTTGGTATATGTTGTATTGTTTGAGGTAAAATGTCATGTAATGTTTCATGAAACGGTTCTAAATGCTTTGTTTTCTTTGTTTTTTTTTTTGGTATCTCTTGTATTTTTTCTGGTAAAATGTAATCTGATGTTTGAGCAACAGGTTGTAAATGCTTTATTTTCTTTGTTGCTTTTTTTGACATATCTTTAATTTCTGCAAGTGACAGTCTTTTGCTTGCAATTCTTTTGCGTTCTTTTTCTCGTCGAATTTCCTTCTTCTCCGGTGTCTGCTGGCTGTCTGCTGGCTGTCTGCTCTCTGTCGTCGTTCTCTAGCTTGGCGTCTTTTCTTTTCTTGTTTACTCTCGTTATCAGCCATGTTAATCTGTAAAAATAAAATAATGTACCATTAGTTTATTTTGAGATGTTAAGTTGTTTTTCATGACAAATTGTTATCAATAGTGTGGTAACATTTTATACTTAATCAATTTCAATGCGGTCAATTGAATAAAAGTCTAAATAAGGCCATCAGATAATTATTTAAATAAGTTTTTATTTATTAAACATGTATCCAAAAGCAAGTGTTTCAGTAACTAAAAAGGTATTTTCAAAAAGATGTTATGTCCTTATTTACAGCACTATTCAATTTGTCAAATGGCAATTAAATTAGGGTTTAGGACTGGAATGTTACAATGACAAATTGTATAGATTCTGTGTTTTTAGACTTTTTTGGACTATGCCAATTTTTTTTTAAAGTTTACATTGAAGTTTGTATTTACTGTTAAAGATTATTGGCCCTAAAAGACAAATAAGAGATAGATGAAAAATGTGTTAGTTATATTTTCTCAACAGTTATAGTTACCGGTGGTTTATTTTAAATTTTATTTTCTGTTGACATCGATGCAAAGCTAAGATCTTTATTTTTTTTTTCTCTTTTTTTACTTTTTATACTATACCTTGGTTGAAGTTTGATTTCAAGCAAAATTCTTTGTTGGTGCTGTGTTGAAAGCCTTCGTCCGATGGTCTGGTCCTGTGTTGAAAGTCCTTGTCCGATGGTGTAGTCCTCTGTTGAAAGTCCTCGTCCGCTGGTCTGGTCCTCAGTTCAAACTCCTGTTCCGATGTTCTTGACGCAGTATCTGTTATAAAATAAAAATGAAAATGTTATGTTATTTGAATGTCTTTGTATTAATGAAAAAATGCCATTATTTCTGTGTTTTTCTACAATCCTTTTTGGTGCGCCGCAATTTTGGTATGCTTCTGTAGGTTTTTTTCTAAGGCTTATAGGTGGTTAAACATTAAAGAAGAATATTAATTAATTTTTCTCTTTTTTTACTTGTTATACTGTACCTTGGTTGAAGTTTGATTTGAAGCAGAATCTTTGTTGGTCCTGTGTTGAAAGCCTTCGTCTGATGGTCTGGTCCTGTGTTGAAAGTCCTCGTCCAATCGTCTGGTCCTCTGTTGAAAGTCCTCGTCCGATGGTGTAGTCCTCTGTTGAAAGTCCTCGTCCAATGGTCTGGTCCTCTGTTGAAAGTCCTCGTCCACTGGTCTGGTCCTCAGTTGAAACTCCTGGTCCGATGTTCTTGACGCAGTATCTGTTATAAAATAAAATAGAAAATGTCATTTTATTTGAATGTATTTGTATTAACTAAAAAATGACATTATTTCTGTGGTTTTCTACAATCCTGTTTGTTGCCCACCACTTTTGGTATGCTTATTTAGGCTTTTTTCTAAGGCTTATAGGTTGTTAAACATAAAATAAGAATATAAATGTAGTTTGCTATGTGTTTGTGTGAGTTTTCGTACAATCCTGTTTGGTGCGCACCACTGTTGGTATGCTTATTTAGGCTTCTTTCTAAGGCTTATAGGTTGTTAAACATTAAATAAGAATTTAAATGTAGTTTGCTATGTGTTTGTGTGAGTTTTCGTACAATCCTGTTTGGTGCGCACCACTGTTGGTATGCTCATTAATGTTGTTTTGTAATGCTTATAGGTTGTTAAACATAAAATAAGAATCTAAATGTAGTTTGCTATGTGTTTGTGTGAGTTTTCATACAATCCTGTTTGGTGCGCACCACTGTTGGTATGCTTATTTAGGCTTCTTTCTAAGGCTTATAGGTTGTTAAACATTAAATAAGAATCTAAATGTAGTTTGCTATGTGTTTGTGTGAGTTTTCATACAATCCTGTTTGGTGCGCACCACTGTTGGTATGCTTATTTAGGCTTCTTTCTAAGGCTTATAGGTTGTTAAACATTAAATAAGAATCTAAATGTAGTTTGCTATGTGTTTGTGTGAGTTTTCATACAATCCTGTTTGGTGCGCACCACTGTTGGTATGCTTATTAATGTTGTTTTGTAATGCTTATAGGTTGTTAAACATTAAATAAGAATCTAAATGTAGTTTGCTATGTGTTTGTGTGAGTTTTCATACAATCCTGTTTAATGCGCACCACTGTTGGTATGCTTATTTAGGCTTCTTTCTAAGGCTTATAGGTTGTTAAACATTAAATAAGAATCTAAATGTAGTTTGCTATGTGTTTGTGTGAGTTTTCATACAATCCTGTTTGGTGCGCACCACTGTTGGTATGCTTATTTAGGCTTCTTTCTAAGGCTTATAGGTTGTTAAACATTAAATAAGAATTTAAATGTAGTTTGCTATGTGTTTCTGTGAGTTTTCGTACAATCCTGTTTGATGGGCACCACTTTTGTTATACTTATGTAGTGTTTTTTTCTAATGGTTATAGGTTGTTAAACAAAAAGAATATGAATTTAGTTTGCTATGTGTTTGTTACAATCCTGTTTTGTGTGTACCAGTTTGTGTGTACCATATGTTGCATACTTTGGCCCTCATTCAATTGCAGTTTGGCCAATTCAATAGGGTTCTAAATGTGCTTATTTCGAGCCCTATTGAATTGTCCAAAATATCAATTGAATGAGGGCCTTTGGTTGCTGGATTTGTTATATTGTGAGGGCCTCATTGAATTTGGTTTTTCGCAATGGAATTGGGCTCAATATGAGCACAGAGCATCTTTTTTTACAGAAGTTTTTAGTTAGTGAACTTGTATCCAAAAGCAAGGTCTTCACTAACTAAAAACTTCTGTTCAAAAATATGCTCTGTGCTTATATAGAGCCCTATTGAAATGGGCAAATCACATTTGAATGAGGCCCTCGGCCATTAAACATATTTAGGTCCTGAATCAATTGCGTTTTGACCAATTGAATAGGGCTCTATATAAGCACATAACATATTTTTTGACAGAAGTTTTGAGTTAGTGAAGACCTTGATTTAGTATCGAAGTTCAGTAACTAAAAATGTCTGTCTAAAAAATCTGTTATGTGCTTATATAGAGCCCTATTCAATTGGCCAACTCGCAATTGAATGAGGCTCATGGTTCGGTTCTTTTTTATACTTAATACTTTACCTTGATTGAAGTGTGGAATGACAGAGGGTCCCCTCCTGGCAATCTTAATCCGCCGGTCTTCTTGTAGTGTCTGTTTGAAAAATAAAGTGAAATAGTGAATTATATAATTTTTTATTTGTATTTAGCAAAGCATGACCTTTTCAGCATTTAAAGTATTTTTGTATCTTACCTCTTCTTCTTTGTTGGTGTTCTTTAAAAGGGATTGTGCTTCACAGTGACGCTGTTGATGCAGAGTCTGTTTGAATATTAAAAAAAGTAGAAAGATTGAGTTTTAGATGATCTATTGAATAGCAGTAAATTAATGTCATTTAAATATACTTCTGTAATTATTTTCAATTAACATAATTTTTTGGTGGGGGCTACACACATATGTCACATACATGAAGCACATTTCCATAGTTGAAAGTAATTATTTTGTGTGCGTGTGACATATCACTATACATGAATCATATTTTAATTGTTAAATTAACCTTATTTTTATTTTTGGCCAACATACATAAATGTGTGTGTGACATTTTGACTATAGATGATACACATATATGTGCGTGTCACATATCAGTATACATGACTCATATTTTAATAGTCCCAATTTATTTTTTTGTAATGTAATTTAAATGTAGTTGTTTAATTAGTTTGTTTTAAGATAATTTTGTTGCAGGGGCAATACACATAAATGTGCGTGTCACATGTCACTATACATTATACGCATAAATGTGCGTGTCACATGTCACTATACATTATACACATAAATGTGCGTGTCACATGTCAGTATACATTATACGCATATATGTGCGTGTCACATGTCAGTATACATAAACCTCTTTTTCTTATTTAAATTTTTTTTTTGATGTCCTGTCTTGATAATAAAATGTAATATATTATAGCTTACCTCTCAGTTGTAATTTGCACAATGTAAAGTATTAAATTAGGAAAGAATTGTCTTCTCAAGTTTTAGCAGCAGTTATGTCTGAAGTCACTCTGTTCATCACCTGAGGAGAAATGTATTTTTCTCTGTCAAATAGGCAGTATTTATAAACTTGTAGAACATTCTGGAAAGTTAGACCGTTAGAAAGCAATACGCATGCGCTATTTGCGTTCCAGCTTACAATTTGCGTTCCATCCGCCATTTTGTGCGTAGTAGTGGTTAAAATGGTGTTTAATATGAGTGTGATCCGTTCCGCATAGTATGTGTTTCATTATTGCGAGTAAGTGTAGTGTAGTTACGTCTGGAGCCTCGTTTTCGTTTTGTTCGGCGGCCATTTTTTCTCTCGCTTAGCCGATTTTCGGCCGTTTAAACTCTTTGTTTTGGACTTAAATGGACGTGTAAATGAACTTGTGGAGGTGCCGGATGCCCCCCCGTGCTGTAAGTAAGCTTTTTATGTGTTTGTTGTGTTTATTTCTTGTGTTTGTGATGTTTTGATGCGCGGCGGTTGGAATGGGTCTTTCGCAGCCGTATTTTTTTCCGATGCGGCCGTATTTTTTTCCGATGCGGCCGTATTTTTTTGCGATGTTGTCGTATTTTGTTGCGATATACGCAGTTAGCTTTTACGTGTACGACGCAGTGTATTTGTTTCTAAGTCGTTTGTATGTGTGTTAAGAGCGTGTGAAGGGCCTTTTTTTACTGTTTTTTTGTTAAGTCTTGCGTCTGTGTGTCTGGGTGTAAGCGCGTGTGAGGCGACTTTAAGTTTTTTTTTGTTATGAAGTTGTTTGTGTGTGTATGTGTGTGTTAACACAGCCGATGTTGGGATGCTCCCACCACCGCAAATTTGCGGGGACGTTGTTGGGTTTTTGTTGGCTGGGCGGTTGGGTTTATTCAGGGTAATTTGTCACCCAGATCCCAGCAATCGAACAGTTTGCTGTCTCCCGGGTGCTCGGGTTCGGCATGTTGTGGATCGGGTGGATAAATTATTGGGAGGGGCTGGTAATGAACCGGCGGTCTTGGTACGCATTGGTACCAATGACAAAGTTAGTGGAAGATGGAGCGTCCTAAAGAATGATTTTAGAGAATTAGGGAATAAGCTTAAAGCAAGGACCTCCAAGGTAGTATTTTCTGAGATACTACCAGTGGCACGTGCTAGCCCAGGGAGGCAGAAGGAGCTTAGGGAGGTTAATGCGTGGCTAAAAAAGTGGTGCAGTGCAGAGGGTTTTGGGTTTTTAGAGCACTGGGCTGACTTCTCACTTGGGTACAATCTCTATAGTAGGGATGGATTGCACCTTAATGATGAGGGCGCTTTTGTGCTAGGGAATAGGATGGTAGAACGGCTGGGGGAGTTTTTAAACTTGTAGGTGGGGGGGAGGGACTATATAGAAGTATTGGGGTAAATAGGGTACAGAGGGAAAGGGATGAATTATTTACCCATGGGGGAGGAGAAGGGGGAGGGTTACAATAGAAAGTAGGGAGATATTAATAGGGGCCTCAAATACAGTGGCAGGCACTTCACATCAGCAGAGCCATAGCAACATAAAGTGTATGATTGCAAACGCAAGAAGTTTGCCTGGGAAAATGGATGAGCTAGAAATATTAGCAGTACAAGAAAAATGGGGCTTAATAGGCATTACCGAAACATGGTGGGATGAATCTCATGACTGGACTGTTAATCTGGATGGTTATAACCTATTTAGGAAAGATAGGGGAAATGGTAAAAGAGGAGGAGGGATCTGTCTTTATGTTAAGCCTGAATTTAAGCCTATAGTTAGAGAAGATATTTATGCTGGCACTAACAGCATCATTGAATCCTTGTGGGTTGAGCTAAATAGTGGAGGAGCTAATTCTAAATGCATATTGGTGGGAGTATGCTATAAACCCCCAAATATAGCTGAAAGTGAGGAAATACAATGATTGTTACAGATTGGAAATGCAGCTAAGCATGGGCAAGTTCTAATAATGGGAGACTTTAATTACCCTGATATAAACTGGATAAACGAGACCAGCAGCTCAGCTAAGGGGAGCAGGTTCTTGAGTACACTCAGGGATCATTATCTAGCCCAGGTAATACAAGAACCTACTAGAAATGGGGCCATCTTGGATTTAGTCATCACAAGTAATATTGATATAATATCAAATGTAAAAATAGGGGAACCCTTGGGGAACAGTGATCACAACACAGTCTCATTTGAGATTGAATACAAAAAACAGAGTTGTAAGGGGCCAACAAAAACTCTACATTTTAAAAGGGCTAACTTTAATGGGCTACGGGCAGCAATACAACATATAGACTGGGACAAAGAACTTACAGGGAAGAATACTGAAAATAAATGGACAACATTCAAATCCTTACTAAATAAACATACTCATCAGCATGTACCATGTGGAAATAAAATAAATAGGAGTAAATCACATCCCATGTGGCTTAACAATGACTTAAAGATCATGATGAGGAAAAAGAAATATGCATTTAAATTATACAAGAAGGAGGGAACAGAGGCATCTTTATGTGACTATAAGGAAATCAACAAGGCTTGCAAAAGGGCTATTAGACTGGCTAAAATAGAAAATGAGAAGTCAGTTGCAATGGAAAGTAAGACTAACCCTAAAATATTTTATAAATATATTAATGGGAAGAAGGCCAGGAAGGAATCGATAGGACCATTACAATGTGACACAGGCCATCTGATAATTAGTGACCAGGAAAAGGCAGATGAGCTAAATAGGTTCTTTTCATCGGTTTACACAAGGGAGGTACCAGTGGTTGGGACACTGCAACATAATGGGGCTACACTACCTTCACTAAATAATTGGTTAACGCAGGAAGAAATACAAAAGAGGTTGGAGAAAATAAATGTTAATAAAGCCCCAGGTCCTGATGGAATACATCCAAGGGTACTGAGGGAGCTGGGTTCTGTAATAGCCAAACCATTATATCTAATCTTTAAAGACTCGCTCACTACAGGGTCTCTACCAGATGACTGGAGAAAAGCAGAGGTGATACCTATATTTAAGAAGGGATCTAGAGCATATCCGGGGAATTATAGACCAGTGAGCCTCACTTCTGTAGTTGGGAAGCTTTTAGAAGGGTTAATAAGGGACAGAATACAAGAATATGTCTATTTGAACAGGATCATAGGTAGCAGTCAACATGGATTTATGAAGGAAAGGTCGTGTCAGACCAATCTAATTAGTTTTTATGAGGAGGTTAGTAGGAACTTGGATCAGGGCAACTCAGTGGATGTAGTCTTTTTAGATTTTTCAAAGGCATTTGATACAGTGCCACATGGAAGACTAGTGAGCAAACTAAGGGATACAGGAATTGCAGTAAATATCTGCTCATGGATCGAGAGCTGGCTAAAAGACAGGAAGCAAAGGGTTGTTGTAAATGGAACATACTCCGATTGGTCTAATGTGATAAGTGGGGTTCCTCAGGGCTCAGTATTGGGTCCTCTCCTTTTTAACATATTTATTAATGACATTGAAGTAGGACTCGAATGTAGTGTCTCCATTTTTGCTGATGACACTAAGTTGTGCAAGGTAATAAAATCAGATAATGATGTACTTTCCCTACAAAAGGATTTGCATAAATTAGAGAAATGGGCGGCTAAATGGCAGATGAGATTTAATACAACTAAATGTAAGGTTATGCATTTGGGAAGGAACAATAGCCAAGCAATCTATAATCTTAATGAAGCAAATCTAGGGGTATCAGATATTGAAAGGGATTTGGGAGTACTAGTGGACAACCACCTAGGTAACAGTGCTCAAAGCCAAGCAGCGGCTGCAAAGGCAAATAAAATATTAGCATGTATTAGGAAGGGTATAGAAGCCAGGGAAGAAGATATAATTCTGCCACTATACAAATCTCTAGTACGCCCTCATTTGGAATATGGAGTACAATTTTGGGCACCACCTCACAAAAAAGACATTTTAGAGCTGGAAAAAGTACAGAGAAGGGCTACAAAACTAATAAGGGGAATGGAGGGGCTAAGTTATGAAGAAAGACTAGCAAAATTAAACTTATTTTCGCTAGAAAAAAGGCGTCTAAGAGGAGATATGATTACGTTATTTAAATACATCCAGGTTCAATATAAGGCTTTGTCAAGTGAACTTTTTATAGCAAGAGATTTTCAACTGACAAGAGGACATCCGTTGAGGTTAGAGGAAAAAAGATTTCACCTTAAACAAAGAAAAGGGTTCTTCACAGTTAGGGTGGTTAAACTGTGGAATTCTCTACCAAAGGAGGTGGTGACAGCGAATTCGATAGACAACTTCAAAAAGGGGTTAGATATATTTCTGAATAAAGAGGGCATTCAAGGCTATCCTAGATAACTAGCAAGGAATATTGATCCAGGGAGAAATTTGATTGCCAATTTCTGGGGTCAGGAAGGAATTTTGCTTTTTTTTCCCCTTATGAGACAATTGGCAAAGTTTCAATGGTTTTTTTTTTATGTTTGCCTTCCTCTGGATCAATTAACAATAATTAACAATTAACAATAATAATAAATAGTCCAAATTAAAAAGATCAATAGAGATCTAAAAAGGTTGAACTTGATGGACTAACTCTTTATTCATTCTCCAATACTATACTATTAATAATTATTTAATCAATAATTTAATTAATAACTAATCCGCATATTGCAGATCAGAGGAGATCTTAACAGGTTGAACTTGATGGACTGAAAGTCTTTTTTCAACCTTAATTACTATGTAACTATGTAACTATGTAACTATGTAACTATTCTGTTAAAAAGTTGTGTGTGTGTATGTGTGTGTTAACACAGCCGACGTTGAGCCTCCACCTCCGCAAATGCGGACCCTCGCTTCGCGAGGATCCGCATTTGCAGGGACGTTGGGATGCTCCATCACCGCAAATGCGGGCCCTCGCTTCGCGAGGACCCGCATTTGCCGGGAACTGCGTCCTTCGCTTCGCGAGGGACGCAGTTCTTGCGGGCTCGCTACGCGAGCCCGCAAGCGTGAGCAACGACCCGTACGCTCACAACTATATATGTGATATGTGATTGTCTATTGATTTATGTGAGTAAGAGACAAGGGTATTTCTTTCACATGAACTTCTGTCAAGGAGGTAAGGGATGAAGAAACCACAATAATAAAATGGAAACACACAACAGGGTGTGTTGGGGAAAACCCTTTACCAGCTTGCCGTCACCCTCACAAGGACATGAAAGTCAGACGTGTCTGAAGTTTTGGTTTTTATTCAAGCTTGGAGATGTACATACAGCATTAGCAATATCTGTAGTCATTTGCTTTTTTAACATAAACAGACATTTTTTTACCTTAGTACATTCTTATACCTAAGCCAAGCAGCGGCTGCAAAGGCAAATAAAATATTAGCATGTATTAAGAAAGGTATAGAAGCCAGGGAAGCAAATATACGGTAATTCTGCCACTATACAAATCTCTAGTACTCCCTCATTTGGAATATGGAGTACAATTTTGGGCACCACTTCATAAAAAGGACATTTTAGAGCTGGAAAAGGTACAGAGAAGGGCAACCAAACTAATAAGGGGAATGGAGGGGCTAAGTTATGAAGAAAGACTAACCAAATTAAACTTATTTTCTCTAGAAAAAAGGCGTCTAAGAGGAGATATGATTACCTTATATAAATACATCCAGGGTCAGTATAAAGATTTGTCGGGGGAGCTTTTTGTGCCAAGAGGTTTTCAACTGACAAGAGGACATCCCTTGAGGTTAGAAGTAAAAAGATTCTACCTCAAAGAAAGAAAAGGGTTCTTCACAGTAAGGGTGGTTAATCTGTGGAATTCTCTACCAGAGGAGGTGGTGACAGCGGATTCGATAGATAACTTTAAAAGGGGACTAGATTTATTTCTAATTAAAAAGGGTATTCAGGGTTATCATGGATAATTAGAGAGACAGTAATGATCCAATTTTTTAACATTTCCCCTTTAGACATTTGGCTAAGTCTCGCTTGTTTTATTTTATTTTATTTTTTTTCTATTTGCCTTCCTCTGGACTAATTAATAATAATAAAAAAAGAAACAAAAAAAAAAAAATAAACATTAAATAATTGATTAATAATTAATTAACAGCTAATGAATTAATAGTTAATCCTCATATTGCAGATCAAAGGAGATCTTAAAAGGTTGAACTTGATGGACTGAAAGTCTTTTTTCAACCTTAAATACTATGTAACTATGTAACTATGTAACTATGTAATATATATCTTCCAGATATCTCTTTTTATTTATATATTAATCCAGACAGACAGTCACAGCTCTTATCATCTTCTATAGGGATCCTGATACATATATATCTTCCAGATATCTTATTTCATATATATATATTAATCCAGTCAGACAGTGATAGCTCTTATCTTCTCTCCCATACATATATCTTCTAGAAATGTTACCTCTTTTTTTGAAGCATACACGCACTTCACCACAGTGCAGGATAACATAACTCAGATCACATAACTGACTCTCAACTGTCAGTCACAGATTACATCACTATATTCTAAATTAGTTAACTGTTCATAAACCAAACATGCAATATACAGACTCCAACATCATAAGTCAAACACACAGAGAAGCAACATCACATAGAGTAATTAACATACATAGGGTAATCAACTTAACATATTAAATAACTATAAAACATACTTTAAAATTACTGAGCCCAGTCCCACATTCACATAAAAAAGAGTCCAAAGAAAGTGCTCTTGAGCATGTCAGGCATGACACTCACTACCACTCTTTCTTTCCTCGCACCTTTACTGTCATGCTTTTTCTCATAAACATGTTGTTTCTTCCACTCTTCATGCCCTCACTACCATTCTTTTTCTACTTATACCTTCCCCTCCACTCCCTCTCTCTTCCTGTTCTCCCTTTCAGTCTCTCTCTCTCTTCACTCCTTTCCTTCCATTCTTCCTCTCCTCATGCCCTTGTCATTCTTTTTCTCCTTGCTCTCTCCTTTCACTTTTTTTTTACGATCAACCTTAGTACTACTATTCCTATTCTTGTTCCCTTTGTTCCCCTTCCTTTCCCTTCGTCCTCCTGCTTTTATACTTTCCTGTCATTTAGGTAGCACGGCCTGGCATGGTTTATGGCCAACACCACCACACCACCTGCCAAACCATTATCAATGCAGGGAGGAATCTGGCAACTATTCTGCTTTTCATATAACAGTTTTTTACAAGGTTTATTTGCATTAAGTAGGGAGTGCTGTTCCAGAGTTATTGTTGCTATTTTGTTTTACAAGTATAAGTTGATCAATAGTTTCTCTGGAGGCAGCAGACATAACATTATTAAGCTTAACTGGGACATTAGATTGGGGGAATAGGACCCAAACAAACAGGGGTATAACCCCTAAAGAATAGGCAGAAAACTGTTTTTTGCAGTTATAGAAGCTCACCCCACATTCAAAGTACTCTTTTCACCTGGCAAAGTAGATTAGCCAATATCTAAACAGTACATTTAATTCCAGTATAACTGCATCTAGATAGGATATACACACAGAAAGAAAGTGCGTGTCTGTGACAACTACTCAGCTTTCCCTTAGTCCTTTTGACACCATTGGCAGCTTTTGCGGTCATAGTCCCTTGTGCAGATAGAAGCTTCCCCAACATTCAAAGATCTCTTTTGGCCCAGAAAGTAGATTAGCAGAAACCTAAATAGGACATTTAATTGAAACACAGTAGAGTTGAAGAGTGCCCACTCATAGGGAGTGTGTACCCCAAAGTGGAAGCGCTGGCAAATATGGCAAGTATAAGTTAATATATATGACCTCAAAGCTAGGGGGAAACAGTGTACCAGAATAACAGTAGAGCCTAGAGAGACCCCCTATAAATGTATGTACTAGCACGTGTGTGTGATGGGCTAGCAGTCGGTGATAACGTATAAACAGTCTCATCTCAAAGTCCTGTGAAGTACTTTGTCCAGTCTGGTAGTGTCCTTAGACTTCCTCACAATGGTTAGGGCACTTATATCAAGGTCCTTGCACAGAGCTAGTGTCCAAGTGATGCAGGAGGTGTGCCGCCCTCTACTTGAACACCATTCACATGAAAAATTCAAAACAATAGAAAAACAAGGGGGGGGGGGGAGAGAAGCCCCTCACTTCCTAGTTCATAATAATTGATGTAAATTAATTTCAGACAGACAAGGCGTAACGAACAAAAGGTAAAAAACTCACATTTGATAAAAGCAATAAGTAAAAAATGTATAAATAAGTATAAATAAAATGATAATAAGTAATAGATATAAGTACATATATATGCTCACACTAAACGCGTTTTGCCTTTTTCAGGCTTCCTGGTACTTTTTAAAGGGGCTTGGCATAACAGTGTCATGTGCTAACCACAACCTGAACAATAAACATTATATAAACAATCCTTAGTAGGCCTGAATATCCACAGACCCTGCTCTTTTGAGATCTGGGGTAGCGGATCAGATTCTGAGGCCTAACATTTTACAGGTCATTATGGTAATAACAAAATAGTCCATGATAGAAGAAAATAGTCCATGAGCTCAAGGGCTCTGACAGTTCGGTCTTGGGCTATACCGGCCCTTTCTGGTGGAGTTCAGGGGAGTCCCAACCTGCCCCCCAACGTCAGTCATGACACCCTCTTTATGTAACCTATCACCTCACAAAATAAATAGTGTTAGTCTTATCCGTCTTTAATGGGACCCACTGATTGGATCCCAAAAAACAATATCCCCAAAATAAATCCCCTCTTTAATCCATTCCCAACTAAAAATCTATTATAGTCTTACCCGTCTTAATAGACTGATTGTGTCCCAAAAAACATATACCCATACCAAATTCCTTCTTTAACCCACCCCCACCATACTTTAGTCTTACCCATCTTAAAAGAGACCAACTGAATGGGTCCAAAAAAACATAAACCCATACCAAATCCCCCCCTTAACCACCCACATTAGTCTTATGCGTCTTAAAATAGACCCACTGATTGGGTCCCTAAAAATTATATCCGGAAAACAAATGCCCCCTTTTTGATCTAGCCCCACCCCAAACATTTACTTTAGTCATACCCATCTCCATAGGGACCAACTGATTGGATCCCACCAAGAGTTTGTTATCAAACCCTATTCCCTCTTTATCTAACTCCTCCAAAAAGAATCTAGTCTTGCCAACCTTCAAAGAGACCCACTGTTAAGAATCCCTTTGAAAATAACTAGAAAACCCAAATCTCCCTTTCTCAAAACAACAACATTTTAGCTTGTGGGGACTATTTGATTACTAATATAATATCTTTCTTTCTAAGCAAAGGAAAAAGGTATAAAGAAAACCACCTACATGACCTTCACATGCTGGACCCAAAGAACCCATGACCCATTCCAGACCCTGAGTGCACCGATTTCCATCAATTTTTTTATGCCAACACTGTAATAAAGATTATATTATTTGATACGTTATGTCGACTCCTTGGACTTTTTATATATATAAAAAATCTTAATTAATCACCACATAAATAACATTTTAAACGACATGTCAAACAAGCTAATAGTGAGGAGCCTATTTTTCTATCCAAACAGAAATAGTAAAGTAGTTATTAATAGTTTAATTTATTCCTTGGATTTTTTTTCACTTGTGAGTCCAAACATGTGCTTAAAAGCTTGACTTCTCCTTCCCAAAATCTATGAAAGAAACACTAGCTTTACTTTTCACAATTTAGTGTCTCTTAACAACCATTCCCAGAGTTTGGATCATCTGCATGCTATGGCATGGTGTTCAAAATTAAACTGAAAAACAACACTGCATATACTAGAATCTATAGTATGTTTCTGCATATGCACCAGTGATCTGATCCATAATAGGATTATTGAAATGATTTAAATTGTGTGTTAACCAGACATTTCAAGAATACATACACATATTTATATATTTACACATCGATTACTATGTAACTATCTAGCTATATTATACAATAAACCCAATAAAAAATGTAATAAACAATTTTGGATCAAAGGAGATAACAATTTAGCACCAGTGTGACAGAACTTGGCAAGATGTCCAAAATCCTTTTGTAATTGCTAATTTTCAACTAATAGCATAAGTTGTTCTCAGGCCATACTATTTTTTTTTTATCCATTGTTTTGTTCGTGCATAATTTTTAAATGCTTACATGATGGCGGTGGCAATTATTTTAATACCAGCGACTTGCCCGTCAAAAATGACGGGGCAATACATTTTCAAGCTATGGTAATGCTTTTTGACACAGAATGTAAACCGTTTTGGACTGTGAGGACCTTTGGTGCTCATTGCGAGGCTTGTGCTGAGAGCCTTCGGTGCCATTGCGAGCCTCTCTTGTCGTGTACTTTTGGTCTGAGAGAGATATATATTTCTATGTATATGTAGTTAAGTAATAATGAATGATTTCTTAAATACATTTATACACTTTAATTATTTCTAATTCATATATGCAGCGAGCAATAGGCTGAAGAGCTAACAATCTGTTTGTATTTTCCGTCTGCATAGAATATACATTTTGAGTGTTGGTGCCCTGCTAATAAAGTGTAATGAATGTTTCAAGTGTGCATTCTAAATAGGCTGCGTGCGCGAGGTAAAGCCGTTGGTTTATTGGGTAAAGGGGCATTGTATAGTCGTAATGTTATTAATGTGTTACGCGTTTCGTGGGTATTTTCCGGCTTTAGTAATAGTGTATTTTGTAGGTCGTAGTGTGATGTGTAAAGTGCTATGCGTTTTGCAGTGATTTGCGCAGTCCATGGTTGTGTAGCCTCGTTTTCATTTTTTCGGCGGCCATTTTACCCTTGCTTCCTCAAGTGGTGAAAATTGTCTAAATCGAGTTAAATTCGCATTCCACCCCACTGATGTCCTGGCTGTTGCCCCTGCTGTCTGTGAAGTTTTTGTATTTTTTGGGGGTGTATTTAGTGTGTTTTTATTGTTTTTTTATTTTTGTCGTTCGGCCACTAATCTTGTAATTTTTCGCGTCTCGTATTTTTCTTTTTTCCCGGGGTTGTAAACCGCTTGCATACCAAGGTGATCCCGCATTTAGGAAGTGTTTTTCAGCTAAGTCCCACGCTTTGTAGTGGCTTACTGGCTCACCTCGCGGCGATGAACGCCTTAGGCGCTCATCGCCCATGTGCTACGTGTTAACACCTCGCCTCGCTTCGCGAGGCTCGCAGCGATGATCGCTTTGGCGCTCATCGGCTAATTGCTACATGTTAATGGCTCGCCTCGCTTCACAAGGCTTGCAGCGATGAGCGCCTTTGTTAACGGCTCGCCTCGCTTTGCGAGGCTCGAAAGCGATGAGTGCCGCCTAACTCAGACGCACCTCGCAAAGCTTGGCGACGTCTTGCAGTTTGACAACTATTATATGTGATCTTAACCTTCTCTCAACATTCTATAAACACAAATCATGAATGCATCTTTTTACACCACTAAAGATGATATGCGATATCCAACATCATATTGCAGCAATAGTTTGCACTGTGGCCAGGGCTATTACATTGGCCATCACCAGTGATCCATAATGTTTTCAAACCTAGCTGTTCTTTTACCTTTCATTTCTATTGCTGTCAGTGATAATCAATTACAGGGTATCTGTAAAATGTGGTCCCAGAAATGTGTTAAAGACCAAATATGTTGCTTTTTTCCTGCACTTTACTAAAATTGGATTCACTTAGCAGGATGGATGCTGCAAAGAAAATTTTACCAGCCCATAATCTTTTGAAACGTGGATGACCATTTTCACAGTATCCTGGGACAGAAAGAAAAGTTCCAAGAACAATCTTTTTTATAGTTTGAACAGGACTATTACAATCAAATCCAGCACCACAAAATGTTTTGTAGAATAGTTTATCCAGGCAGGATTAAAAAACTATACATTTTCTCTCTTCAACAAGATTTCTTTGTTCAGTTCCTGAATCTTTCTCCTCCATTTTAATAGTGATATCAGCTTCCTCCAAAAAAGATTCCTGAACATGAAAATCCTCGTCCATTAATTGATTTGGCACTGTTGTAACAGTGGATTCCAAAATACTATGTTGACCAGATTTGTCTTGCCCCTTATCAATGTTGCCTGGTTGAACTAATGACTGAAGATCATGCTAACTCAATAATTCTGCCTCAGAAGAATTTTCCTCAGAATTTATTTCAACAGCACTGGGTACTGAATGTTTTATTGATGTTATGCTTGTCATGGGCTCCTGCAAAGTAGATGCACTTTCTAATGGTGTAGACTGTTGGTAATAGGCACGATCCTGTGTTAACTCCAGTTTAAGTGTTCTGGACATCTCTACAGAGAAATAGGTCAAATCAGTTTGCGTGGACACATCATTGGTCAAGCCACAGACATGCTGTCTTGAAGAGCTAGCCTGGCTAGGTGACCGTGCTGGTTCAATTTTCGTTTCTGGTATGGGCAGTAGCGTAACTATGGGGGTGCGTGGAGGTCGGACCGCCCTGGGTGCCACTACTTTGGTGGTTGTGCCTCCACCTGCCCCCCCCCCCCTCCTACCCTCCTTCTTCCCAGCAATTGCTCTCTCCACTGAGTGCTGTGGAGAGGAGGAGCTGTTAGGGGGCGGAACTGCACAGGAGAGGAGCCAATGAGGGCAGAACCAGCCAGACATAGGAGCATGCAGGTAAGGAGTTTGGGAAGGGGGGGGGGGAGACAAGTGGGGAATGAGAGAGAAGATCGGAGGAGAGGAGAGGGGGGAGAGAATGGTTGAAAGTGTGAAAGTGGGGAGAAATGGAGAGAAAGAGAGGGAGAAAGAGAGAGAGAAAGAGAAATGGAGAAAAAGATGGGGGAGAGAGAGATTGAGAGAAATAGAGGGGGAGGGAAATAGAGAGAGAGGGGGATAGAGGAAGAGAGATTAAGAGAGAGGGAGGGAGAGAAAGAGAGGGGGGCAGTGAGAGAGAGAGAGGGAAGAGAGATGGAGAGAAAGAGGGGGGAGAGGTGGAGGGAGAGAGAGACAGAGAGAGAGAGATTGAGAGAAACAGAGGAGGAGGAAGAGAGAGAAATAGGGAGAGAGAGGGGAGAGATATGGGAGAGTGAGATAGAGAAATAGGGAAAGAGAGGGAGAGACAGTGGGGGAGGGAGGAAAAGAAAGAGAGGGAGGGAAGATGGAGAGAGAGAGGCAGACAGAGAGAGAGGGAAAGGGAGAGAGAGAAGGGGAGAGATAAGTAGAGAGAGTGAAGGAGAGAGAAGACAGAAGAAGAGAGAGAGAGAGAGAGAGATAGAGAGAGAAGGAAAGTGTGAAGGAGAGAGAGAGAAGAGTATGAAGGAGAGTGTGAAGAAGAAAGAGTGAAGGAGGGGGAGAGAAGTAGAGTGTGAAGGAGAGAGAGACAGAGAGTGATTGAGAGAAACAGAGAAGAGGGAGGGAAATAGGGAGAGAGAAGGGGAGAAAGAGGGGGAGAGAGAAAGGGGAGAATGAGATAGAGAAATAGGGAAAGAGAGAGGGGGAGATAGAGAGAGAGAGAGAGGAAGAGAGAGGGAGACAATAAGAGAGAGGGAAAGAGAGAGACTAAGACAGAGGGGGATAGAGAGAGAGAATGAGGGAGAGAGCAGTAGAGATTGTGAAGGAGAAAGAACAATAGAGAGAGAATGAGAGAGAGAGAACTAGAGAGAGTGAAGGAGAAAGAACAAGAGAGAGAGAGAGATAATGAGAGAGAGAGAGAGAGAAGTAGAGTGTGAAGTAGAGAGAGAAATGAAAAGAGAGTGAAGGAGAGTGTGAATGAGAGTGAAGTAGAGAGAGGGAAGTAGGGAGAAAGATAAGGAGAGATAGAGAGAGAGTGAGAAGAAGGGAGAGAGAATGAGAGTGTGAATGAGGGAGAGAGAGAGAGAGAGAAAGAAGGAGAGAGAGAGAGAACTAGAGAGAGTGAAGGAGAAAGAACAAGAGAGAGAGAGAGAATGAGAGAGAGAGAGAGAGAGAGAGAGAAGTAGAGTGTGAAGTTGAGAGAGAAATGAAAAGAGAGTGAAGGAGAGTGTGAATGAGAGTGAAGGAGAGAGAGGGAAGTAGGGAGAAAGATAAGGAGAGATAGAGAGAGAGTGAGAAGAAGGGAGAGAGAATGAGAGTGTGAATGTACATTGTATGCTGCAGGAAAATCAAAAGGGATTCTTAGCTCTTCAGGATATTGATTGCTGGACATATTAATTACAAATAGGTACAGTATATTAATTTATTATTTAATTAATTAATAAATTATTATTACAAAACAATATATATATAAAAAATAAAAATAGCAGAGGAGAGGCTCACAATGAGCGTCAAAGGCGCTCATTGCGAGCCACGATGAACGCATAGGGTGCTCAGAGAACCAAAAGTACATGAGGGGAGAGGCTCGCAATGAGCACCGAAGGTGCTTAGATGACCAAAACTACACCAGGGGAGATGCTTGCAATGAGCGCCGAAGGTAATCAGAGGACCAAAAGCCTTACTCATTTTTTGACAGGCAATTCACTAGTATTACATATTACTTTGATGCTCTAATAATTAAGATTACAGTCTGCTTTTCCACCTCTGCTATCTCCTTGGATGTTTTCTGCCAGTTTTATCACTCTTGCTCCTTTCTCTAGCATTGAGAGCAGAACATACAGTGCCCCATATTTGAATCCCAAAAGCAAGAAAATGGAGCTTTTGTGCTTATGTATAATGGCAATAATCTTTATATATTCACAGTTTTAATTAAAAAAAGGTGGATCTATGTATTTACTACTAATTCAATACTTTCAGCAATCATTTTGAAAAATATAACCTTACAGCATAAACTATGAACTCTTGCAGCCCTACTAAATTCCCCCAACATGAAAACCTGTAGCCTGTAATGGAGCCTGCTAGACTTACGGCTATTAAATTGGGCTCTTACAGCTACCCGTGAACGATCTGCGGGTTACAGGCAGAAAAACCCTATGGGCTGTTGAAATCGGAACTCTGTTGCTGCAAAGCATTGATCTGTCAAGCCCGTAAATGTTACGTTCGCAAATCGATATTAAATTGCTACAAATCCACTGCCTTACAAACCCGTAAACCACAAATGAAGCCAAAAAGAGACTGAACGATGCGTCACACACAAACACAATTTTATAACAGCATGCTATTTTCTAACATTGTGTCCATATTATCAGTCTATCCCAGTGGTTCCCAAAACTCTCCTCAAGGCTCCCCAGACAGTTTAGGATTTCAATGTGGGACAATTAGTATTCAACATCTAATAGAGCCTCTAATTGCCTCACCTGTGTTCACACAGTGTTACATTGAAATCCTGACCTGTCTGGGTGGCCTTGAGGAGAGGTTTGGGAACCACTGGTCTGGCCTCTTAATCTTCTATTTTTATATAAAAAAGAGGGAGCCTAGATGGATAAACATGTTAGGTGTCTCTGATCATTAAATAAAGCACTTTGGGAAGATCAGATCCTGGGGAATCCAGTTACCAGCCAGACCTAATTTAGCCCCATGCTGTAATTACATTTTTATTTTATTTTAAATCATTTATTCTAAAAATAGAAGACTATGTCTCAGATTGAAGTCTCATATGAAGGCATATGTGGCTTATTATGAATATATTTTGGGTTAAAAAAGGAAATAACTCAACTTTTTTACAGCTCTATCAGCTTTGTACAGTCATATAATCACTGTATATTACGGCTCACTAAATATTCTGATTAAGATGTTCAAAACTGGTATATTTATCATTCTAACCTTGTCCTTTATAATCTGCCTTGTTTATCTGCCTAGCATGACATCTGTGTACCAATGAAAATGAATTCCCTCTGGAAGTATTGGCAGGTACAATGTTTTCGTTGAGCAGAATGCTCTGTTGATAGCACAATTATTGCACTAGGAAAAACACAAGATTGAGCCAAAACTGGCATTTAATATTCTGCATAGATGTTACAGTAACATTTATTTTTAATTGACTGATGTATATTTTTTAGATTACTATGTATCAATAACATTTTGTGCATTGCAACTTAATGGCATATTTTTCATGTTTAATAAATATCTACATTTAATTTGGTTGGACATTGTCGTCAATATCTAGTCCCATGCCTCCAGTGTTTGTATTGCTGTGAAATGTATTGCTATTTTAAGATCATTATGACTCCTAACATTGTATTGATGAAGCCATCAATGTTATTCAGTAGTACATTGACATAGTTGAAGTCTCTTCGGAAAGAGGATTTTAATGTTTAATTTTGGCATCTACAATTGGCACCAACACTTTATCATCTAATACACTAGCAGAACAGGCTTTGCTGTTGCCAAAGTTACAAATCCTTTTTATACAAGTTGTAAAGCAGATTATAGTGTCAATTGTTTGAAAAAGTACAGTCCAAGTGATATATTTAGGTATTATAAACTAGTGCTTACAACCCACTTTTTTATATTTTATATTTTGGGTTAAAAATTGTCGAGAGGAGAGCAAGGAGAGGTCTTAGTTGCCCTCTTTGCTAAACCTCACACTATTGTATTTCATACTCCTACTATTTGTCAATTAATTCCCACAGTTTGCCGTTAAATCTGGCAAACATGAAGATTATATACAATAGATGATTTTTGGTCCAACTCTCTTTGCAATGAAATCTCTTGACTTGAAAGAGTGTTTATCTAACAAAAAGTCCAGTGTCCTGGCCAAATCTGTTTATGGGCCACTACAAAATGTTGATATTTATACTAACTGTTCACATAACGAGTCTGAGAGTAAAAAGATATGCAGTAACAATTGTGTGATTCAACCATGTACAGCAGATCCCAGTGCCTCAACTGTAAAGTCAAATTTTTACATATATACTGTATATAGAGAAAAAGATGGGGGAGATAGAGATTGAGAGAAATAGAGGGGGAGGGAAATAGAGAGAGAGGGGGATAGAGGAAGAGAGATTATGAGAGAGGGAGGGAGAGAAAGAGAGGGGGACAGTGAGAGAGAGAGAGGGAAGAGAGATGGAGAGAAAGAGGGGGGAGAGGTGGAGGGAGAGAGAGACAGAGAGAGAGAGATTGGGAGAAACAGAGGAGGAGGAAGAGAGAGAAATAGGGAGAGAGAGGGGAGAAATATGGGAGAGTGAGATAGAGAAATAGGGAAAGAGAGGGAGAGACAGTACGGGAGGGAGGAAAAGAAAGAGAGGGAGGGAAGATGGAGAGAGAGAGGCATATATATATATATATATATATATATATACCGTATATACCCGAGTATAAGCCGACCCGAGTATAAGCCGAGGCACCCATTTTACCACAAAATACTGGGTAAAATGAGTGACTCGAGTATAAGCCGAGGGTGGGAAATGTGCTGCCCCCTGTGTCCCCCTCTCTCTCCGTGTCTCTTCTCCCCTCTCCCTTCCCTGTGTCTCTTCTTCCTTCTCCCTTCCCTGTGTCTCTTCTCCCCTCTCCCTTCCCTGTGTCTCTTCCAACCTCTCCCTTCCCTGTGTCTCTTCCCCCTCCCTTATCACACTCCTCAACCTCCCTCCTCATCCTCAACCTCCCTCCTCATCCTTAACCTCCCTCCTCATCCTCAACCTCCCTCCTCAACCTCCCACCTCATCCTCAACCTCCCTCCTCAACCTCCCTCCTCATCTTCAACCCCCTCCTCAACCTCCCTCCTCAAACCCCCCATCCTCATCCTCTCTCCTCAACCCCTCATCCTCAACCCCCTCCTCAACCTCCCTCTTCAACCCCCCCATCCTCAACCCCCTCCTCAAGCCCCCATCCTCATCCTCAATCCCCCTCCTCAACCCCTCCTCCTCATCCTCAACCTCCCTCCTTATCCTCAACCCCCTCCTCAACCTCCCTCCTCATCCTCAACCCCCTTCTCAACCCCCTCCGGAACCTCTCTCCTCAAACCCCCCATCCTCAACCCCCTCCTCAACCTTCCTCCCCAACCCCCCCATCCTCAACCCCCTCCTTAACCCCCCATCCTCATCCTCAACCCCCCATCCTCAACTTCCCTCCTCAACCTCAACCCCCCTCCTCAACCCCAACCCACCTCCTCAACCTCAACCCCCCTCAACCTCCCCCTCAATCCCCCTAAACCCCAACCCTCATCCTTCCTCCTCAACCCCCCTCCTCAACCTAAAGCCCCCTCAACCCCCCTCCTCCACCTAAACCGCCCTAAATACCTCCCACCTCTCCCCTCACTTACCTGCTTGTGCTCCGGCGTCCGCTCCTTGACCCGGCGCCGGCGCGCATGTGACGTCACATGCGCGCCGCGTCATTAGCATATACCGGGTATAAGTATTTGACCCCTTCGACTTAGTACTTGGTGGCAAAACCTTTGTTGGAGATCACAAAGGTCAGATGTTTCTTGTAGTTGGCCACCAGGTTTGCACACATCTCAGAGGGATTTTGTCCAACTCCTCTTTGCAGATCCTCTGCAAGTCATTAAGGTTTTAAGGCTGATGTTTGGCAACTCGAACCTTTAGCTCCCTCCACAGTTTTTCATTGGGATTAAGGTCTTGAGACTGGCTTGGCCACTCCAGGACCTAAATGTGCTTCTTCTTGAGCCACTCCTTTGTTGCCTTGGCTGTGTGTTTTGGGTCATTTTCATTTTCAATGCCCTGGTTGACGGTACATAGCCCGTCCATCGTCCCTTTTATGTGGTGCAGTTGTCCTGTCCCCTTAGCAGAAAAACACCCCCAAAGCACAATGTTTCCACCTCCATGTTGGACGGTGGGGATGGTGTTCTTGTGGTTATAGACAGCATTCCTCCTCCTCCACACACGGCAAGTTGAGTTGATGCCAAAGAGCTCTATTTTAGTCTCATCTGACCACAACACTTTCACCTAGTTCTACTCTGAATCATTCAGATGTTCATTGGCAAACTTCAGACAGGCCTGTACTGTACATGTGATTTCTTGAGCAGGGGCACCTTGCGGGCGCTGCAGGATTTCAGTCCTTCATGCGTAGTGTGTTGCCAATTGTTTTCTTGGCGACTATGGTCCCAGCTGCCTTGAGATCATTAACAAGATCCTCCCTTGTAGTTCTGGGCTGATTCCTCACCATTCTCATGACATTCAAACTCCACGAGGTGAGATCTTCCATGGAGCACCAGACCGAGGGAGACTGACAGTTATTTTGTGTTCCTTCCATTTATGAATAATCGCACCAACTGTTGTCACCTTCTCACAAAGCTGCTTGGCGATAGTCATGTAGCCCATTCCAGCCTTGTGTAGGTCTACAATCTTATCCCTGACATCCTTGGACAGCTCTTTGGTCCTGGCCATGGTGGAGAGTTTGGAATCTGATTGATTGTTTGCTTTTGTGGACAGGTGTCATTTATACACGTAACGAGCTGAGATTAGGAGTACTCCCTTTAAGAGAGTGCTCCTAATCTCAGCTCATTACCTGTATAAGAGACACCTGGGAGCCTGAAATCTTGCTGATTGATAGGGGATCAAATACTTATTTCCCTCACTGACCTGCAAATCAATTTATAACTTTTTAGACTTTGCGTTTTTCTTGTTTGTTTTTTTTGTTATTCTGTCTCTTGCTGTTAAAATTCACCTACCATTAAAATTATAGACTGATCCTTTCATTGTCAGTGGACAAACGTTCAAAATCAGAAGGAATCAAATACTTTTTTCCCTCCACTGTACATAAATGATGATTAATAAATACATCTGCATACAGAAATGGTTTTAAAAATGGCCATAACCATAAAATTATTTTACTGGCTAATAAACTTGCATTTATTCCACAACACATTCACAATTAAATTGTTAAACCAATCAAGACCAATACCATGATACTGAGCAATTGGTGCTGAAAATACAGGCCAGTGATTATAAACAAAGTATTAGACTGTTTTTTTTTTTTTTTTGCCCCTAGAAGACATAAGAGCAGAGCATGGACATATGAAACTCTCTCAGGCAGCCACAGAGCGTTCTGAACAAGGAGAGGCAAGAGGGCAAAACAGCACAGATGGGACTGCGTGTTTCTGTCTGTGTCAGTGTGTGCCTCTGTGTGTGTGTGTGTGTGTGTGAGTGTGTGTGTGTAAGTCTGTGAGTGTGTGTCTGTGAGTGAGTTTGTGTGAGTGTGTGTGTCTGTGAATATGTAGGAGTGTGTATCTATGAGTGTGTCTGTGTGAGTGTGTCTGTGAGTGTTTGTCTGTGAGCATGTGTGTGAGTGTGTAAGTGTGTGTCTGTGTGAGTGTGTGTCTGTGAGTGAGTGTGTCTGTGTGAGTGTGTCTGTCTGTTGTTGTTTGTGAGTGTGTGTGTGAGTGTGTCTATGTGAGTGTGTCTGTGAGTGTGCGTCTGTGATCTTGTGTGTGAGTGTGTGTCTGTGTGAGTGTGTGTCTCTGTAAGTGAGTGTCTGTGAGTGTGTGAATGAGTGTGAGTGGAGTGTGTGTCTGTGTGAGTGAGTGTGTGTAACCATGTGTGTGTCTGTGGGTGTGTGTCTGTGAGTGAGTGTGTCTGTGTAAGTGTGTGTCTGTGTAAGTGTGTGTCTAAGTGTACATGAGTGTGTAAATGAGTGTGTCTGTGTGTGTGTCTGTGAGTGTGTGTCTGTGAGTGAGTGTGTCTGTGTGAGTGTATGAGTCTCTTCCTCATTTGGAATATGGAGTACAATTTTGGGCACCACGTTAGAAAACGGGCATTTTAGAGCTGGAAAAGGTACAGAGGAGGGTAACAAAACTAATAAGGGGAATGGAGGGACTAAGTTACGAAGAAAGACTAACCAAATTAAACATATTTTCTCTAGAAAAAAAGGCTTCTAAGAGGAGGTATGATTACATTATATAAATACATCCAGGGTCAGTATAAAGAATTGTCAAGGGAGCTTTTTGTGCCAAGAGGTTTTAAACTAACAAGAGGACACCCCTTGAGATTAGAAGTAAAAAGATTCCACCTTAAAGAAAGAAAAGGGTTCTTCACAGTAAGGGTGGTTAATCTGTGGAATTCTCTACCACAGGCGGTGGTAACAGCGGGTTTGATAGATAACTTTAAACGGGGACTGGATTTATTTCTAATTAAGAAGGGAATTCAGGGTTATCATCTATAATTAGAGAGAGAGTATTGATCCAGGGAGAAATCCGATCGCCAGTATCTGGGGTCAGGAAGGAATTAAAATTTTTTCCCCCTTTGAAATGATTGACTAAGTTTCACTTGGGTTTTTTTCTGTTTGCCCTCCTCTGGATGAATTCATTAATAATTTAAAAAATAAATAATAAACAGTAATCAATTGGTAAATCTAATCAATGAATAACTATTCCTCATATTGCAGCTCAGATGAGATCTTAAAAGGTTGAACTTGATGGACTGAAAGTCTTTTTTCAACCTTAATTACTATGTAACTATGCAACCATGTCTCAGAGAAAAGCCGAGATAACCAATCCATCTTCCCAGATACAAGAGACAGAAGATTCCCCAAAGCAAAGGGAAACAGCTCTTATAGAGAATGAGCTTCTGTTACTTATTCTACAAGAGCAGAGGTTGGTCGATCTCTCTGATCTGAAGACTCAGTTGGCTCAGAGCAATGCTAGTCCCGAAGAGACTACACTGACCTCCAGGACAAGGTGTACAATGTGCTGCTTTTAGTGCAGAGGTATGTCTGCCGAAAGCTCATATGTGAAGCATAGAGAAGAAGCTTGTATAGGAGAGACAGAGGGAGGAAGAAAGTATGGCTGAGCAGCCAGAGTTATTCAGGGAGGACCTAATGAGCAAGACAGAGAAAATTCTTCAGCTGAACATGCAGCAAGAGATCCAGTGCAAGCAGAATGAACTGAATATGAAACAAGTTAAGGAGGAGAAGCCGAGGCTGAAGGAAGAGAAGAAAAATTAAGAAAAACAGAAAAGAAAGTGGGTGAAAGCAGAAGTTTTTTTTTTCAGAAAACCAAAACTCAAAAGGCTCTCAGAGGTCTTTCTAGCAGAGATAAAGAGTCACAGTCCTCACTGAATGCCAAGGATGCCTATTGGAAACTGTGAGAAAGATGAGGTAGAAGAGCTAGAAGCAGCCCTGGGGAGGTGATTCTTGTGCAGCCTGTGAAGGATAATGTACCAGAGCAGGAGCAGGTTGGGTGTATGAAGCTGATACAGTTCTGTGGGACTTAGTCAGCCTTTTGGAACACACTGAATAGAAATAATCATGTAATCTGTCCTTGCATAGCATGGGCTCAGGAATATTTGCAGGACTATGAAGTAGACAGAGATGAAAAGCGGGAAGAAACACAGCCTGTGAATTAATTCTCCTATAGTGAAGGCGATCATGATGATGAAAATGATGAAGTTGATGAACCTAAAGAGGAAGAGGTGGAGAACCTGCAGTAACAGCTGAGGAACGGAACCCAAAAAACTGAAAGTGCCACAAAGCTTGGACAAGGGTTACACAGAGAGTAGAGAGCCAGCTGCCACAATCACTAGTATAACACTGGAGCTACAGAATAAACCCTATAACCAGAAGGTTCTAGCCCAAAGCTTCACAGATATGAGCATCTGGCACTCCCCTGAAATGTTCAGGAAGCAGCAAGCTAATTCCTCAATTGAGAATGGGCATTTGGTAGAGTTACAGATTGCTCACTGTGCCTTAGGGAGTTCAGCTGCACCTCACTGACAAGACCCATAAAGGCTGAAACGCGTCTGGGGTGGGACCAGACTGATATACTACAGGATAATTCTCCCTGTGAAGGGCACAAGTGGGCTAAAAGAGGTTGCTCTCAGATTGGCTTATCATGTCCGTAGAATTAACCTATTAAGGATGGTTTGTTCTCTGATGAGCACCTCTTTTTTGAGTTACAGATTGTCCATAAGAAGAGCTGGACGATTATGGCTCTGTCTGAGCACACATTCTGTAAATCTACAAAATGCCTTGATGCAGGTGGCACAGATGAGGAAAGGGATGCACATGATACCTGTGAGGACTGGAGGGGTGAGCTATTAAACAGGGTGCAGAGTAACTGGTTACTCTGGTTACTGGAAGATGAACGGCAGTATCTACACCTAGAACAAAAGTCACATTTCCGCTACCATGATATTAAGACCAGAGCTGCCTTCTGAAAAGAATGGAGACTGTAGTGAAAGAGCAGGAAGAGCAGAAGCTTCAGTGTCTACAAGAAAATCTCCCCAGTGCAAAGGTGAAAAGAAAAGTGTACAGACATGGCATTTAGCATGGTACAGCAGATGTATTGTCCCGCATACATAGCCTCATGATGATGGTCGCTCAAGCCTATAGTGTCCAGCTGGGAGGGGAATGTCTGACAGAGTGAAGCAAGGATTTGTATGAGGTACAGATTTTAAGTTCCCTTTCCCCAGGAGGTGTGAAAGAGTTAACTCCTGAAGCAGTTTGATTAGAAGCAGATGATCAGAAATGATAAAAGTCTGGTGTTTGAAATTGGGTAGCAGTGAGAAAAGTCTGAGTGTCAGACCTACAGGCTTTGTGGGGGCCTAAGTCTTTGATTGAGCCTAAGACTGTGTTTGGTCCTACAGAAAGGAAAAGGCTGTGAAAGAAACAGTGTAAAGTTTGCTTGGAGCAGAAGACAGAATCACAGAAATGTATGCTGTTTGGAGCTGCAAAGAGAGAAACACAGAGTGTTATACATTGAAGCTGAGAAAAGAGACTGTTTTACATGAGTACAAGGAAACTAACAAGGCTTGCAAAAGGCTATTAGACTGGTTAAAATAGAAAATGAAAAATTTGTTGCAAAGGAGAGTAAGATTAATCTTAAAATATATTTTTAAGTATATTAATGGGAAGAAGGCCAGGAAGGAAGCTATATGAGCATTACAATGCAAAACAGGCTGTCTGACAAATAATGACCAGGAAAAAGCAGATGAACTAAATAGGTTATTTTCTTCTGTATACACAAGAGAGGTACTAGTGGTTGGGTCACTGCGACATAACTGGGCTACACTACCTTCACCAAATAATTGGTTAACGCAGGAAGAAATCTAAAAGAGTTTGGAAAAAAATAATGTTAATAAAGCCCCAGGTCCTGATGGAATACATCCAAGGGTACTGAAAGAGCTGGGTCCTGTAATAGCCAAACCATTATAACTAATTTTTCAAGATTCACTCAACACTGGGTTGCTACCAGATGACTGGAGAAAAGCAGAGGTGAAGGGAGCAAGAGCAAATCTGGGGAATTAAAGAGCTGTAAGCATAACTTCTGTAGTGGGGAAGCTTTTAGAGTGGTTAATAAGAGTGGTTTATTCAGTATTAGGTCCTTTCCTTTTTAACATATTTATTAATGACTTAGAAGTAGGACTGGAAAGCATCCATTTTTGCTGATGACACCAAGTTGTACAAGGTAATTAAATCAGAAAATGATGTACTTTCCTCCAAAGGGATTAGCATAAATTAGAGAAATGGACAATTATATGGCAGATGAGATTTAATAAGAATAATTGTAAGGTTATGCATCTGAGAAGGAAACATATCCAATTAATTTATAAACTTAATGAAGTAAATCTAGGGGTATCAGATATTGTAAGGGATTTGGGAGTGCTTGTGGACAACCACCTACGTAACAGTTCTCATTGCTCAGCAGCATCTGCATAGGCAAATAAAATATTAGCATGTATTAAGAAGGGTATAGAAGCAAGGGAAGCAAATATAATTTTGCACTATACAAATCTCTAGTACGCCCTCATTTGGAATATGGAGTACAGTTTTGGGCACCACTTCATAAAAAGGACATTTTAGAACTGGGAAAAGTACAGAGAAGGACAACAAAACTAATAAGCGGAATAAAAGTTATGAAGAAAGACTAACCAAATTAAACGTATTTTCTCTAGAACAAAGGCGTCTAAGAGGGGATATGATTACCCTATATAAATACATTCAGGGTCAGTATAAAGATTTGTCAAAAGGAGCTTTTTGTGCCAAGAGGTTTTCAACTGACAAGAGGACATCCTTTGAGGTTAGAAGTAAAAAGATTCCAAATGAAAGAAAAGGATTCTTCACAGTAAGGGCGGTTAATCTGTAGAATTCTCTGCCAAGGGAGGTGGTGACAGCGGATTTAATATAGCGGATTAGATATATTTTTAAATAAAAAGAGCATGCAGGGTTATCCTGGTTAATTAGAGAGGGGATATTGATCCAGGGAGGTGTCCATTTGAGACAATTGGCAAAGTTTCACTTGTGTTTTTTCTCTGTTTGCCTTCCTCTGGATCAATTAACAATTCATCTGCATATTGCAGTTTAGAGGAGCTCTTAAGAGGTTGAACTTGATGGGCTAAAAGTATTTTTTCAACCTCAATTACTATGTAACGATGTAACTATGTAAAGCACCCCCTTATATATCTACTCTTGTTTCAAAATACTCTCCCTTCATTCTGCTAATGACCTTCTTTCCTCCTCTCATCACCTTCTCTCACGTCCGCCTTCAAGACTTTTCTTGTGCTGTCCCTACTATCTGGAAATCCTTGCCCCATTCCATTAGACTATTTTCCTGGCTCAAAGCCTTTAAAAAATCATACACCTGTTTAAAAAAATCTTATCAGCCTTAATATGTACAACTGCACACTCCACAGCTTAATAACACCTACAACCACAATCTACAGTACAGCACACAGACACCTCCACTTGACTAAACAAATTGCTTTCAGACTGCCATGTCGCATTTGTCACCCTCTTGTATCACACCTTAACCCTTAGATTGAACGTTTTTGAGTTTTCAATCTTGATTTTAAGCTCAAAGGTATTCATTTTTCAAATAAAGATAATAATAATAATAATAATAATAATAAAGAAATAAAGAAAAGATCAGGACAATACCCATAATAACACAACCAGAACTCTTACATGAAAAGCTTAAAACATTTCTCAAGTCTGAACTATCATCAGCAGTTCAAGAGATCAAAAATAAATATATGACTTGGGTCAATGAACACAAGCTCTGGAATCCTTAACAGATCAAATCTTAAACACTCAAACCAGAGACATAGGGCCCTATGCTAATCAGACTGTGTAAACTGCTGTATAGCCATACATCAGCTGCGGGAGCTTTTTCTTCTCAAGTTATAACAGTATTCTATAAAGTATAAAGTAATTGTTTTTTAATTATTAATATATTTTGATGTTAAAAAGATGTCACAGTTGTATTTATAGCTTCAATCAGTAAAAATGGGTTTTGTCACGTGTATTAACCCCTTGAGTACTGGGTTGTTTGTTACCCTGGAGCTTGTATCATAAAATAGGCTTAATACTAACATATCATATTTTTTAATTACATATATGTTGATATTGAGTTGTTTAGTGCCAAATAATGTTGAAATTTCATAATTTTGTAGTGTTTTTAGTGCTATGCTATAACTTTAAATGCTTCTAGGGTTTGAAAACCAGTTGCGAGTAATCTTTGGTATTCGTAAATCTTTCTTCCACTGTTTGCAATTATGGCAGTGCCCTGATTTGCGAGTGATCCAATAAAATCTTATTGGCTTTTTATGTGCTTCATTGGTGCTTGCGGGACCTTTTTGGTGTAAGTAAGCTGCGGCTCGGTATTAGCTACGGCCTTGCAGAAAGGGTTCACGTAGCATTTGAATAGCGACCTTGGCTTTCTTGCGGCCGAAACTCTTGCTGCTGTGTAAGATCAAAGGCTTTCCTGCTGCGCGGGCTGCCGCATCTCCTACGGCCGTTAATTGAATGAGGCCCTTAGTATTTTCTTCTATAATTGCCATCTACGGGTGTGAAAATATTTGGGGGCTTAAGGAATTGTAGCAATTGAATAGCAGTTTGCGATTGTAACATTTACGGTCCTGAATGATCAAAGACTTACGATTTTGACAACGCAGTGATTTTCAGCCTGTAACCCACAGATCGTTTGCGGGTAGCTAAAAGACGCCAATTGAATGGTAAATTAGTTTACAGGCTACATTACAGGCTCCAGTAACCAACAATTGCTCAATTGAATAAGGCCCTATAGACGGTAAAATAGAACTAATTTATACTTCTGTAATACTTCTATTAACCTTCTGTAATTTTGATTTCAATTTGACATATGCTGTTTTCCTTTTTTCCCTTCTAAAGAAAAAACATCTTTGCTTCTCCTGGGGCGAGGTCCAGCAGTCTTACCGTAATCTGGGCATGTCTATCATAATCATAACCATATCATCACATATTATAATTGTCCAACTACGATTCGTCGTCATGCTGTGTTGCGGAGCGAGGCGAGCCGTTAAACGGTACCACTTTGCTGATCGAACGACTTTGCGATGAGCGCCGCATGGGGAACCAAGCAGGACGTCTGGGAGTGAGTTGGAACTCCAATTTACATTGATTTAGACGAGTTACAAAGATCGAAAATCGGCTTAGCGAGAATAAAATGGGCG
Source organism: Discoglossus pictus (assembly GCA_027410445.1). Taxonomy (NCBI): domain Eukaryota; kingdom Metazoa; phylum Chordata; class Amphibia; order Anura; family Alytidae; genus Discoglossus; species Discoglossus pictus. The sequence continues at coordinate 100,596,893 of CM050168.1, forward strand.
CCGAAAAAAAAAGAAAATGAGGCTATACTACTACGAACTGCGTAAAACACAGCCACAGACGTATGTGCTCGAAAAACAACGAGACAAAGGATGCGCAATAACCGCACAATGAGTAAAAAAAGACAGTAGCGAGTACATTTTACGAAACGCAATTACAGATTTACGCGTTAACACAGATTTCCAGTCTTTGTTATTGTTTGCCTTCCTCTGGATTCAATGCGAATTTAGTTTAAAAAGAGTTTAACAAAAAAGTTACAAATGACAAAAAGCATGTTATTGTTAAAAGAATTTACTTACTCTAAGTTAATAGAGTCCGCAGTTACTCAGTGATAAATATGTATTGAAAAGTGTTAGTATTGTTAAAACAAATGTTAAACGAATGTTTAATGTACAAGTTGCAAAGTTTCATGTTAGACTTTACAATATGTATGCATTAAAAAGTAAGACATTATTATATTGTTATTATATACTAGCGACTTGCCCGTCAAAAAATGACAGCAAAGTGATGTATATGTTTGTGAAGTTGTTTAGTTATTTAAATATATTTTTGACCCTTGTAAGTATTGTGATATGAACATGTATTTTTTTAAAACGTTGATGTAATGGTTTTTTAAAATGAAATTTGTATCTGAAGAATTGTTAAGTTTAATATACATAGAATCCAGAGAAAAGTAAAAAGTAAAAAGAGTTTTTTAAACGTGGTGAATTTTAACATGAAGTTTAAAATATATGTAAGCAATAACGTTGAAAGTATATATTTTTAGAATTGAACTTTATTTTTTATGTAACTTTGTAATTTGTGCAAAACATTTGTCTAATTTTGAACATTATAAACAGGAACATAGTAAAAACATTTTGTAACATAATTTTCAATTAAAAGTATTAACATTTGAATGTAAAAACAGTTTTACTTTAAATTAATCAGTATTAACATGCAATTTATATCAGAATAATTGTTAAGTTTAATATACATTGAATGTAGAGGAAGGCATACAGTAAAAACTCTCCTTAAACCGTACGTAATTAAAGTAATTCATTACAGAGCACATAAACTGTCGATAAACATTAATGTAGGTAGTAATCTTAAGATAACATAGAATATTTACATTGTGACTTAAAAGGTGCTTGAGCTCTTAACATGAACTTTGTAATATGTTGAATGAAATAACTTGAAAATATTGTTTTTAAACTTGTAACATTAGAAACATTAACATAGTGACTTAACATTTTAACATAATTGTTCATAGAAATGCAAGGCAAGTATTTTGTGAGGCAAATTATCCATAAACATGACTTCCATTAATTATGACTGAATTAAACAACCAATTGTTTTGTATTTTTGAATGTTTTTCCAAAATGTTTGCATGGCTTTAGTTTGTATCCTGCAAAGTTATAGTACTTCATAGTAGACAATGTTTTTAGTAAAAATACGTCCATCTTCTAATAAATCACCTTGACTTTCATTGTTTTCAATGTAAACTTTAATAGCCTGTGGATTTTTGCAGCGTGACAACGCAACGTACAATTGACCATGTGCAAAAACTGGTTCTTCCAAGTAAATACCCACAGATTTGAAAGTTTGACCTTGTGATTTATTAATGGTCATGGCAAATGCCATAATAATGGGAAATTGTCTTCTTTGAAGTATAAAAGGGAGACTACTTTCACTTGGTGCTAAATCTATTCTTGGTATGAAAACTCTCTCTCCTTTATGGGTCCCAGTTAAAATTTCAGCATCTATAAAATGGTCCTTTAATTGTTGAACAATTAATCTTGTGCCATTGCATAGGCCTTTTTTGGGGTTCATATTTCGCAGTAACATGATAATTGCACCTTTCTTTAGCTGCAAAATATGTGGTGGCATTCCAGAAGGAGTTAAAGAGTTAATGAATTCAGTTGAAAAGTTTGCCTGACTTTAATTGTCATCAGCAAGTACAGAATCAGCACTGTGATAATTTCTTTGTGGTGCATTAATTTTTTTTTAAGATTTCATTAGTGAGTATTAATGCATCTTTATTTTTACACGTCAGTATAACTTGGTTGGCAAGCTCGGAATAATCTTCGTTATTTATGCTCCCTTCAAATATAGCCGATATAATATCTTGTTGACAAATCATATGAGGTGGGATCTCTACAGTGTCGTCAGGTAAATGTAGTATTTTTTCTGTTCTGCCTTCTCCAATTTTAATAAGCCAATTATTGAAATCAGTTTGGCCTTCTGATCTCATATTTTGTTGCAGTTGAAGATGGGTAAAATGTTTCCATACTGTACTTGACTTTATACATGTTTCAATAATGTCTGTTCGATTTCCATGTACAACGACAGGTAATGTTTGTCTAAAATCGCCACCCAACAACATTACCTTTCCACCAAATGGAAAAATATTATCCATGACTTCACGAAGCAAACGGTCAATACATTGGAGGGCATACCATGACATCATTGTGGCCTCATCTATTATAATTAATTTACATTTCTTCAATTTCTTTGCTTGTAAGGATGTCATGCGAATATCTGACACAGAATTTTCCAAAATAGGCACTGGCAGTTTAAATCCACTATGAACAGTTCTTCCACCTTCTAATAAAAGTGCATCAATTCCAGTAGTGGCAAACGCCATTGCTATTTTTCCTTGTGCTCGTACTGAACTCATTAATAAATTGTACAAATATGTTTTCCCTGATCCACCAGGTCCATCAAGATAGAAATAACGCTCTGTCACCATGTCATCATCTATAGCATTTTTAATGGCATGAAATGCTTGCAATTGTAGTGTATTTAAAGTTGCAAGTCTTTCTTCTGTTCTTTCTGCTTGTAGTTGAATGTCATAGTCTTCAAAGTTAATGTCATCTATTAGACCTGGATCAGGCAAATTAAAACTTGCACAACTTAATCCATGAGTTAAAAAGACTTCTTGAATTTCCATTAAGGCTTTTAAGTGTGCAATGGGTTCATTGTATCGTCGCATAAAGTCTTCAGCCATATTACTTTTAAAAGTCTCCCACAAAGCTAATGCATTTGGAGCATTTGAGAAGATACAAATAAAAGCAAATTGTTCTCTCATCTGTCGTGGCATTTGACATTGTGCTGCTTCTTCTAAACATCTTTCCCACTCTGTATCATCAGCGAGTAAGTTTCTATGTCTTGCAGCTAAATGGAAGGATTCATATACAATGTCATTAACAGTTCTTAATTGTTCAAAACTTTGTGCTCCTGGAACATTTAAAAGTAATATCCGTAAGCAAAATCGTTCAACATCTCTTGGACTGACTGTGTAAATTCGTGGAATTATTTTATTGCCTCTGGTTTTTCTTGCTCTCCATAATCCATTCACAAAAACATAGTGATATGGAATTTCAATATATAAGTATTGTGTTGCTTGAGCATCAGTGGAATTTAATGCAAACCATGCAGTTAGTGTAGTGTGACGATCTTCACTTTGGGCCAATGCATTCATTTCATTTCCAGCATGGAAATAGACTAAATGTCGTTGTGGCAAATGTACTGCTAACCTATATACTGCATGTGATCTATCATGCATTTCAAATTTTAAAAGCCGCCACATAGCTTCTGGCGCACTGACATAGCGAGCATCTACATGAGATGCAAGTTCATCATGTACTAACTCACTCCTTTCAGGGTTGTCTGCACTTTTGACGACTTTAGTAGCTGCATCGTAACCTTTGTAAATATATTTGTAGACATATTTAATGGATTTGATGGAAGTGCAGGCTTCTACGTTGATGTGGGCGTTGTACTTCATGAGTAAATGTGGATTGTAGGGTACTACATATCTATTGTCCACTTTTTTTCCACGAATAATGGCACTATCTCCTTCTCTTCTTTTATAAAGTGGATATCCATCACAATTTGCATATGTTTTGTCTCTAAAATCTTTTGGAAAATCTTTTGAACATTGATTATTTTCCATACATGGTGATTGTGGATTAAGGTCTCCACAGGGTCCATGAATCATGCGATGAGTAACAATCTCATATAGTCTACCATATAGTTCTGGATCTGGTAGTTCAGCAACTATGACTGCATCCACTTTGTCCGAAGTATCTAATTTATCTTTCTCTTGAAGTATTATGAGAAGATGTGCATGTGGAAGGCCTCTTTTTTTAAATTCAATGGTATATACATAAGCAAGACATTTGCCAAATAACTGATTTATAGTGAAGTCACGTATTAATTCATTTAATTTGATCTTAAAAACTCTGGCTACTAAATCTGGTCGATCTGAAGCACTTTGTCCAAGAAGTAGATTTTGATTAATTTCTGGCCATTGTGGATTACATGTAAATGTCACAAATAAATCTGGTTTTCCAAATTTTGTCACAATAGCCATAGCATCATTGTATCTTTCTCTCATATTTCGAGGAGATCCTTGAAAGGAAGATGGTAAAATGATGGCTTTGCCAGCTGTCATGTCTCTGCTTGTAGCCACGTCAGCAACATAGTCCATGAGTCCACAATATTGTTCTACACGTAGTTTATCTTGTTGATATTTTATAAAGTTTAAATTATTTGCCTCAACTTGCAAATATGAATCAATAATCCATTGTTGTGTTAGTTTCCCACCACATAAAATTGGATTAAATTCATCTCTAATGGCAATTTGAGCAACTTTAAATTCAAGCATAGAAACATTATTTCGGATTCTGGCTTTAGCATTTGGGTAACTGGGAAGGGTTAATTTTGGTTGCCAACCTGCTTCTCCGTGTGGGAAAAAGATGGGATATGTCATTGGATCTAAATTTGGACTTAAGATATTAATATTAATAAATGGTTGGTCCTCATTTCTGGGATATACTCTAATGTCTCTTTGAAATGGTGGTTCTCCTTCATCATTCTGAAAGACCATTGCAACCTCATTTGATGTTGGCAAGTTATAACGACGTTTATCAGTATGTCTGTCTCTTTTAAGCACCATATTAACCTTTGGCATAGGTAATTGATGTGTTTGTGCATGAAGTAGTTGTTCATTTTCTACTTCTGCCAATTTTTTGTAAGCTTTACTGTAGGGATTGTTGTCCATAATGTTATTTAGCTCTATAAAAACACTGGGTAAGCATTTTTTATTTTCTTCCATCTGTACGTTGGTCAACAGCTTCCATTGTATCTAGGACATATAGTTGAGCGAATTTTCTTTGCTCTCCTTCCTCTGGATGTAAATGTGAAGTCCGATGATAAATTTGTCCTTGGACTTTAAAACAGTAAGGACCATGTCCTGGTACATTAGCAGCCAATGTTGCCCCCATAGATGCAAATGATATGGCACTATTGTAGGATCTTATGTTTGTCTTAAAATTTTTGTAATTTGGAAAAGTAGGTTCAGTCATAATATTTTGTAAATAGGTTGGAAATTGTTTCCTTTCTGGAAGTTTGAACTTTCCTTTTTGACAACAACTAATAAATTGTCCATCTCGGGGTCTCTCCTGTTTAAAATAATAAGCCTCACAAAATTGACATTGAGTAGTCATGTCCCCACAACTATGAACCTCTACTGCTAAAGACTTCAGTAAAGGACAATTTGCAAAGCATATTGGATGTTGACTTTCATATTCATCAGATGAAAAGTCATGAAATGTTTCAACAACAGGTTCTAAATGTTTAGTTTTTTTCGTAGATTTTCTTGGTATATGTTGGACTTGTTTGGTTGAAATGTCCTGTAAGTTTTTAGTAAGAGTTTGTAAATGCTTTGTTTTTGTAGTTGCTTTTTTTTGGTCTGTCTTGACTGGTATCTTGTAAAATGTCATCTGATGTTTTAGGAACAGTTTGTAAATGCTTTATTATTTTTTGATTTTTTTTGGTTGTATCTTTCATTTTTGCAGCTGATATTCTTTTATTTGCAAGTCTTTTGCGTTCTTTTTCTCCTCGAATTTCTTTCTCCTCCGGTGTCTGCTGGGCGGCCCATCTCTCTTGTCTTTCTCTAGTTTGACGTCTTTTCTTCTCTTCTTTGGTCTCGTTATCAGCCATATTAATCTGTAAAGGAAAAAAAAGTAAATGTAATTGTGTATATTTAAAATTGTAATTCCTGTTAAAGATTCTTGTGCACAATTGGTAAACTAAAAGGCAAATCATTAAGGTATCATTTATATTTAGAATGTATCATTTATATTTAGTTAAATTTATAATTCCTGTCCTCACTGGCTAAGAATTTGGCCAATGGAATAGTGCTGTAAATAAGCATGTGACATATTTTTTTAAAATAATGGTTTTATTTATTAAAAACGTTGTTTGTGGATAGATATTTACCACTGCAAAACTTCTTTGCTAAAAAAAAAAGTGATGTGGTTATTGAGCTATGTATTGCATAGTAGCAATTTAAATAAAATAAGGGAGATAGTAAATTAATTATTTTATTTTTCTGTTGACACAGATGCAACTGAAAGCAGTTTCTTTAGTTTTATACTTTAGTACTTATTATACTTTACCTTGGTTGAAGTGTGATTTAAATCCGAATGTTTGTTGGTCCTCGGTTCAAAATCGTTGTCCAATGGTGTGGTCCTCTGTTGGAAGTCCTCGGCCGATGGTGTGGTCCTGTGGTGAAAGTCCTCGTCCGATGGTCTGGTCCTGTGTTGAAATTGCTCGTCTGCTGGTCTGGTCCTATGTTGAAATTCCTCGTCTGCTGGTCTGGTCCGAGTCCTCGTCCGATGGTCCGGTCCTGTTGAAAAAGTCCTCGTCCGATTGTCTTCACGCAGTATCTGTTGTAATATAAAATAGAAAATGTTGTTTGAGTGAAATGTCTTTTAAATAATTGAAAAATGTATTAATTTGACTGTATTGTATCAGTTACGGTTATTTTTTTCTATCTTTTTTTTTTTTTACTTTCTGTACAATCCCACAACTTTTGTTATTGTTATTGAAGGTTCTTAGTAAGGCTTGTGGGTTGTGATATATTAAATAAGAATATAAATTTATTTTGCTATGTGTTTATGTTATTTTTTGTACAATCCTGTTTTGTGCACACCACTTGTGGTATACTTATGTAACCTTTATTGGGATGCTTATAGTTATTGAAACATGAAATAATATAATTAATGTAGTTTGCTATGTGTTTGTGTTAGTTTTTGACAATCCTGTTTGGTGCGCACCACTTGTGCAAAAGTTATTTATTCTTGATTGTACTGGTTATAGGTTGTTAAACATTAAAGAAGAATGTTAATTTAGTTTCCTATGAGTTTGTGTGATTTTTTGTACAATGCTATTAGGTGCGCAACACTTTTGTTATTCTTATTTTTGCTTCTTTGTAAGGCTTATAGGTTGTTAAACATTGAATAAGAAATTCTGTTTTGTGTGTAGCAGTTTGTGTCTCATTCAATTGCGATTTGGCTAATTGAATCGTGCCCTAAATAAGCACATAGCATATTTTTTTAAATAAGTTTTTAGTCATTTAAAAACTTTATTTTGGATATATTTTTAGTAACTAAAAACTTCTTTTAAAAAAATTGTTATGTTGTTATTTAGAGCCCTATTCAATTGGGCAAATTGCAATTGAATGAGGGCCTTTGTGTGTACCATATGTTGCATAGTTTGCCCCTCATTCAATTGCATTTTTTACAATGTAATAGTACTCTAAGGCCGTCATTGAATTGCAATGTTGAAAATTGAATAGGGTTGTAAATAAGCACATCACATATATTTGTTAAAATAGAATAAGGGCCTAAAAGTGCTTATTTATAGCCATATTGAATTGTCCAAAATAGCAATTGAATGAGGGCCTTTGGTTACTGCATATGTTATATTGTGAGCTCCTCATTCAATTGTGTTTTGGCCAATGGAATAGAGCTCAATATCAGCACAGAGCATATTTTTTTACGTAATTTTGTATTTAGTGAACTTGTATCCAAAAGCAACGTGTTCACAAAAGCAAAATTTCCTTTAAAAAATATGCTCTGTGCTTATATAGAGCCCTATTGAAATGGGCAAATCACATTTGAGTGAGGCCCTTGGCCATTAAAGATATATAGGTCCTGATTGAATTGCAATTTTGCCAATTGAAGAGGGCTCTATATAATCACATAACATATTTATTGAGCAAAGTTTTTAGTTATTGAAAACCTTGATTGTGGTTAGAAATTCAGTAACTAAAAAGTTCTGTATAAAAAATATGTTATGTGCTTATATAGAGCCCTATTCAATTGAGGAAGTCGCAATTGAATAAGGCTCATGGTTCTTTCTTGTTTATACTTAATACTTTACCTTGCTTGAAGTTTTGAATGACAGACGGTCCCCTCCTGCCAATCTTAATGCGCCGGTCTTCTTGTAGTGTCTGTTTGAAAAAGAAAGTGAAATAGTTATTTGTATATTTATAATTTTTCATGTAGCAAAGCATGGCCTTTTGAGCATGTAATGTCTTGTTGTATCTTACCTCTTCTTCTTTGTTGGTGTTCTTTAAAAGGGATTGTGCTTCACAGTGCACGGTGCAAATTGTTGAGAGACGCTATTGATGCAGAGTCTGTTTGAATATTCAAAGAAATAAAAAGATTCAGCTTTATATGATCTATTGAATTGAAGTAAATGAATGTCATTGAAATATAGTTCTGTAATTATTTTCAATTGACCTTATTTTTTGTTGGGGGCTACACACATATGTCACATACATGAAGCACATTCCATAGTTTAATGTAATTATTTTGTGTACGTGTGACATATCAGTATACATGACTCATATTTAAATGGTTAAATTAACCTTATATTTTTTTTTTCCAACACACATAAATGTGTGTGTGTGAGATGTAACTATAGATGATACACATATATGTGCGTGTGACATATCAGTATACATGACATATAATGTCATTTAAATGTAGTTGTTTAGTGATTTTGTTTTAAGCTAATTTTGTTGCAGTGGCAATACACATAAATGTGCGTATCACATGTCACTATGAAGGGGCAGTACACATAAATGTGTGTGTCACATGTCAATATACATGATACACATATATGTCCGTGTCACATGTCACTATGCAGGGGCAATACACATAAATGTGCATGTCACATGCCACTATACATTCTATACATATACGTGCGTGTCAGATGTCACTATACATTATAGACATATATGTGCGTGTCAGATGTCACTATACATTATAGACATATATGTGCGTGTCACATGTCACTATACATAAACCTCTGTTTAATATTGAATTATGTTTTTTTGTTGTTTTGTTAAATGAACCGTATTTTTTTTTTGAGCCTATACACATAAATGTGCCATACATGTCACTACATAAATGCTATTTTTTATTTTTATTTGTTTGACCTGTCCTGATAATAAAATGTAATATATTATAGCTTACCTCTCAGTTGTAATTTGCACAATGTAAAGTAGTAAATTAGTAAAGAATTGTCTTCTCAAGTAAAAGCAGCAGTTATCTTAGAAGTCACTCCGTTGATCACCTGAGGAGAAATGTATTTTTTTGTTTGAAATAGGCAGTATTTATAAACTTGCAGAAAGTTCTGGAAAGTGAGACTGTTAGAACGCAATATGCATGCGCTATTTGCGTTCCAGCTTACAATTTGCGTTCCATCCGCCATTTTCTGCGTATTACTGTTCAAAATGGTGTTTAATATGATTGTGATACGTTCCGCATAGTATGTGTTTCATTATTGCGAGTAAGTGTAGTGTAGTTACGTCTGAAGCCTCGTTTTCGTTTTGTTCGTCGGCCATTTTTTCTCTCGCTTAGCGATGGTATTAGTGTCTAAAGTGTTTTATTTTGATTTAAATGTAGCTGTAACTTGTTTTTTTGAGGTGCTGTCTGGTTCCTCTTGCTGTAGGTAAGCTTTTTATGTGTTTGTTGTGTGTCTTTCTTAAGTTTTAAATGTTTGTATGTCGGCGTGTTGCGTCCGATGTTTGCGAAGTCGTAATGTGTGGTAACGTGTCTCGTATGGTGTTTGCGTGTGTAGCCTCGTTTTCGTTTTATTCGTCGGCCATTTTTTGTGTCGCTTAACAAACTATTTAGTGTCTAAACTCTTTTATTTTGAGTGCAATTAAGTTGTAAGTTGCATTTTTGAGGTCCTGGGTGCTTCCTGTTTGTGTAGGTAAGGTTTTTATGTATGTGCTGTGTGTATGTATTGTGTTTTTAATTTTGTAATGTTCGCGAGTTGCGTCCGAGTGTTGCGAGGCCGTAATGTGTGTGAACGTGTGTCGTATGTTGTTTGCGAGTGTCGTAATGTGTGTGAACGTGTGTCGTATGTTGTTTGCGAGTGTCGTAATGTGTTGCGACGTAAACTTTTTTTGAAATTTTGCAACGGTCGCAGTTGCTGCAACTGAAGACCTCGCTTTGCGAGGTCCTCAGGTGCTGGCATGGAGCGCCTGCGGCGCTCCATGCCAGCAACTGAGAACCTGGCACAGTGCCCTCGCTTCGCGAGGCCCGCGGGCTCGCTACGCGAGCCCCGGCCCTCGCTTCGCGAGCCCGCAGCGTTAGCAACAACTCGTACGCTCACAACTATATATGTGATATCACAATTAAAAGGCTGAAGATTGAAAAAAAAAACTGTTGGTGAAATATAAGTTGAAAGTTAAAAAAATAAAAAGTATTAAAAAAAAAATTGTATTTATTTTAAGAAAAAAAAAAAGGGACAAATGTAGCAGAGTCATTTTGTGTTGCAAACAAATTTCACAACATTTAATTTTTATTGACCGTCATTTTTTGACGGGCAAGTCGCTAGTAAATATATAATGACTAACCTGAGTTGTACACTTATTACACACAATATTAAAGGCTTCACCATTTAAAAGATGAAAGGCTATTATTTTCCATAAAACATACCACCCCTCTGTACTATTCATACAACACCCTACCTTCTACACAGCTAGAGAGGATCCTAAGAAAGCAGGGGCTGCTATATGTATCTACATAGATATATTTTCTTCGTCCTAGAAAAAACTCCACACTGATCCAGAGAGTTATTATATCATCTTAACCGGGCATCTCCTGGATGTAAAATGATCACTAATATCTTTGCATTCACCCACTAAATCTCTTCATGAAAGCCCTATTACAGAACATAAAAATATGGGACTTGGGTGGAAAAATAATAGGAGGAGACTATAACTTAACTTTTGACCCTGGTCTTGATTGCTCCTCTCTAACCTCAGATACATGCAACATAGGTATAATCAAAGAAATCACCTCTCTAATGGCAGAATTACACCTTGTAGATGTTTGGAGATCTTTCCATGGCCAAGAAAGAGAATACAACGTTTTCTCAAATACATATAAGACCTACTCTAGAAGAGAAACACTTTCTTAATAAACACCTTTTTATTAGACTCCACAAACTCAATAGAAATAATTCCTTGCTCATGGTCAGACCACTTTCTGGTTAGAATTTCTTTAAACCTTTCTCCACATCCCAGACTCCCAAAATCTTGGAAATTCAAAGAATCACTCCTAGTAGACTCTCAAATCTGAAATCAAATAGCACAAGCTATTAGATTATACTTTAATACTAACTACACCCCAGAGTCCAACATAGCATGGGTTTGGGTAACACACAAAGCATTTATCAAAGTTACTAATATTAAACTAGCCTTCAGTCATAAAAAATAACTTCAAAAGCTACATGAAGAGCTAGCTAGACTGGAAAAAAATCAACTAAAATAAACCCAACACCCAACCAAGATAAAATATTACATAGTAATTAGTAATTAAGTTTGAAAAAAAGACTTTCAGTCCATCAAGTTCAACCTTTTAAAATCTCCTCTGATCTGCAATATCCGGATTAGTTATTAATTAATTAGTTGATAATTAATTATTAATAGTATAGTATTTGAGGATGAATAAAGAGTTAGTCCATCAAGTTCAACCTTTTTAGATCTTTCTTGATCTTTTTAATATGTGGACTATTTGTTATTAATTGTTAATTGATCCAGAGGAAGGCAAACAGAAAAAAAAAACATTGAAACTTTGACAATCGTCTCATAAGGGGGGAAAAAAGCGAAATTCCTTCCTAACCACAGAAACTGGCGATCAAATTTCTCCCTGGATCAATATTCCTTCACTAGTTATCTAGGATAACCTTGAATGCCCTCTTTATTCAAAAATATATCTAACCCCTTTTTGAAGTCTTTCAAATTCGCTGTCACCACCTCCTTTGGTAGAGAATTCCACAGTTTAACCACCCTGACTGTGAAGAACCTTTTCTTTGTTTATGGTGAAATCTTTTTTCCTCTAACCTCAAAGGGTGTCCTCTTGTCAGTTAAAAATCTCTTGGCACAAAAAGTTCACTTGACAAAGCCTTAAATTGACCCTGGATGGTAATCATATCCCCTCGGAGCGAAAATAGGTTTAATTCGGTTAGTCTTTCTTCATAACTTAGCCCCTCCATTCCCCTTATTAGTTTTGTAGACCTTCTCTGTACTTTTTCCAGCTCTAAAATTTCCTTTTTATGAAGTGGTGCCCAAAATTGTACTCCATATTCCAAATGAGGGCGTACTAGGGATTTGTATAGTGGTAGAATTATATTTGCTTCCCTTGCTTCTATACCCTTCTTAATACATGCTAATATTTTACTTGCCTGCACTGCTACCTAGGTGGTTGTCCACTAGTACTCCCAAATCCCTTTCAATATCAGATACTCCTAGATTTGCTCCATTAAGATTATAAATTGCATGGCTATTTTTCCTTCCCAAATGCATAACCTTACATTTATTTGAATTAAATTTCATCTGCCATTTAGCCGCCCATTTCTCTAATTTATACAAAGTACATCATTATCTGATTTAATTACCTTGCACAACTTAGTGTCATCAGCAAAAATGGAGACACTACTTTCGAGTCCTACTTCTACTTCATTAATAAATATGGTAAAAAGGAGAGGACCTAATACTCAACCCTGAGGAATCCCACTTACCACATTAGTCCAATCTGAGTATGTTCCATTTACAACAAACCTTTGCTTACTGTCTTTTAGCCAGCTCTCAATCCATGAGCAGATATTTACTGCAATTCCTGTATCCCTTAGTTTGCTCAAAAGTCTCCCATGAGGCACTGTATCAAAATCCAAAAATACTACATCCACTGAGTTGCCCTGATCCAAGTTCCTACTAATTTCCTCATAGAAACAAATTAGATTGGTCTGACATGACCTATCCTTCATAAATTTGTGTTGACTGCTACCTATGATCTTGTTCAAATATTCTACATATTCTTGTATTCTGTCCCTTACTAACCCTTCTAAAAGATTCCCAACTACAGATGTGAGGCTCACTGGTCTATAATTCCCCGGCTTTGCTTGATTTGGATTGATAACATTAGGATTGAACTCGACACAAATATTTTACAAAAGCAAATAAACCTGATTCCCTTTTAGCCAGTAGAATACGATCTAAATTACCAAAATCCCAAATCTACCAAATAAAAACAAAAACGAACTACTCAACTAATAGTCCTAAAAAAATACAACACAAATTCAATTCAAATTATCAAGCTCTACTCTACTTCTAAGCAAAATAATACAAAGAACATTTGCTCCTTCTTCCTGCCTCTTGTGATCTCTATAAACTTACAACAAGGAAATCTCCATCTTAAATCACATATAATACACACTTAGACAGTACGGAAAATCCTTGCGACACGCGGAGCAAATAGACAAACAATGCTATTTTACAACTTTAACACTACGAATCTAAAATGGCCATTTACAAAACTATAGCAACGGTTTGCCCCATATTTCTAATGCACAGCTGGGACATTGATGACACTTTCTCCTCACAGCAGCAACAGGCCAACTGTACATTGTATGCTGCAGAAAAATAAAAATAGATACTTAGCTCTTCAGCCTATTCATTGCTGTATATATCAATTACAAATCGGTAAAGCATATTACATTATTAAGTAAATAATTAATTTATAATTATACTAACAAAATTGAACTATATATCTGTCTTTGTCATGAAGGCACTCACAGGAACAAAAGTAAACAAGAGGAGAGGATCGCTATGAGCGCCGCAGGTGCATATTGCGAGCAACGCGATGAGCGAAGCGATGAGCGACGCAACGCGATGAGTGCCGAAGGCATTCAGCGAGAGGCTTGCAATGAACGCCGAAGGTCCTCAGAGTATAAAAAGCTTTACTTTGTGTGTCAAACAGCATTGCCATGGCTTAACATTGAGCGGCTCGCTATGAGCACGAGGCTTGTAATTAATGACGAAGGTCTTCACAGTAACGGAGGAAGAAATCCAAAAGAGGTTAGAAAAAATAAATGTTAATAAAGCCCCAGGTCCTGATGGAATACATCCAAGGGGAATGAGGGAACTGGGCTCTATAATAGCCAAACCATTATATCTATTTTTTCAAGATTCACTCAACACAGGGTCTCTACCAGATGATTGGAGAGAGGCAGAGGGGATACCTGTATTTAAGAAGGGAGCAAGAGCCAATCCCAGGAATTATAGACCAGTGAGTCTCACTTCGGTAGTGGGAAAGCTTTTAGAAGGGTTAATAAGGGATAATGTACAGGAACATGTCTATTCAAACAGGATTATAAGTAGGAGCCAACATGGATTTATGAAGGATAGGTCATGTCAAACAAACCTAATTAGTTTCTATGAGGAAGTTAGTAGGAACTTGGATCAAGGCAACTCAGTGGATGTAGTCTATTTGGATTTTGAGAAGGCCTTTGATACAGTGCTACATGGGAGACTATTGAGCAAACTAAGGGATACAGGAATTGCCATAAACATTTGCTTATGGATTGAGAGCTGGCTAAAAGGCAGGAAGCAAAGGGTTGTTGTAAACGGAACATACTGCGATTGGACTAATGTTGTAAGTGGGGTTCCTCAGGGCTCAGTATTAAATCCCCCTCCTTTTTAACATATTTATTAATGACTTGGAAGTGGGATTGGAGTGTAGTGTTTCCATTTTTGCTGATGACACAAAGTTGTGCAATGTACTTTCCCTCCAAAGGGATTTGCATAAATTAGAGGCATGGGCATCTAAGTGGCAGATGAGATTTAATATGAGTAAATGTAAAGTTATTCATCTTGGAAGGAAAAATAGCCATGCAATTTATAATCTTAATGGAGCAAATCTAGGGGTATATAGTTACATAGTAAAAAAAAAAGACTTTCAGTCCATCAAGTTCAAACTTTTAAGATCTCCTCTGATCTGCAATATGCAGATTAAATTAATTAATTTGTTGTTTTTTTAATTATTAATTAATCCAGAGGAATGCAAACAGAAAAAAAAAAAAAAAAAACAAGTGAGACTTAGCCAATCGTCTCAAAGGAAAAAAATAAATAATAATAATAATAATAATAATAATTCCTTCCCGACCCCAGATACTGGCGATCAGATTTCTCCCTGGATCAATACTGTCTCTCTAATTATCCATGATAACCCTGAATTCCCTTTTTAATGAGAAATAAATCCAGTCCCCTTTTAAAGTTATCTATCAAATCCGCTGTCACCATCTCCTCTGGTAGAGAATTCCACAGATTAACCACCCTTACTGTGAAGAACCCTTTTATTTCTTCAAGGTGAAATCATTTTACTTCTAACCTCAAGGTATATGGGCTGCGGTGGAGGAAGGCATGGGGTTAAGGGGGCATAGTTGGTTTTACATAGTTACATAGTTACGTAGTAATTAAGGTTGAAAAAAAACTTTCAGTCCATCAAGTTCAACCTTTTAAGATCTCCTCTGATCTGCAATATGCGGATTCAATATGAATCAATTAGTTGTTAATTAATTATTAATCAATTATTTAATTATTTATTTTTTATTTAATTTTTAATTATTAATGAATCCAGAGGAAGGCAAAAAGAAAAAACCCCAAGTGAGAATTAGCCAATCGTCTCAAAGGGAAAAAAATAAATCCGTCTCAAAGGGAAAAAAATAAATCCTTCCTGACCTTAGATACTGGCGATCGGATTTCTCCCTGGATCAATACTGTCTCTCTAATTATCCATGATAACCCTGAATTCCCTTTTTAATTAGAAATAAATCCAGTCCCCTTTTATCTATCGAATCCGCTGTCACCACCTCCTCTGGTAGAGAATTCCACAGATTAACCACCCTTACTGTGTTTAATTTGGTTAGTCTTTCTTCATAACTTAGCCCCTCCATTCCCCTTATTAGTTTTGTTGCCCTCCTTTGTACCTTTTCCAGCTCCAAAATGTCATTTTTCTGAAGTGGTGCCCAAAATTGTACTCCATATTCCAAATGAGGGCATGCTAAAGATTTGTATAGTGCCAGAATTATATTTGCTTCCCTTGCTTCTATACCCTTCTTAATACATGCTAATATTTAATTTGCGTTTGTAGCTAATGCTTGGCTCCGAGCACTGTTACCTAGGTGGTTGTCCACAAGTACTCCCAAATCCCTTTCAATATCTGATACCCCTATTTTTGCTCCATTAAGATTATAAATTGCATGGCTATTTTTCCTTCCCAGATGCATAACTTTACATTTATTCGTATTAAATCTCATCTGCCATTTAGATGCCCATTCCTCAATTTTATGTAAATCCCTTTGGAGGGAAAGCACATCACTATCTGATTTAATTACCTTGCACAACTTGGTGTCATTAGCAAAAATGGAGACACCACACTCCAATCCCACCTCTAAGTCATTAATAAATATGTTAAAAAGGAGAGGACCTAATACTGAACCCTGAGGAACCCCACTCACCACATTAGTCCAATCGGAGTATGTTCCATTTACAACAACCCTTTGCTTCCTGTCTTTAAGCCAGCTCTCAATCCATGAGCAGATATTTACTGCAATTCCTGTACCTCTTAGTTTGCACAATAGTCTCCCATGTGGCACTGTATCAAAAGCCTTTGCAAAATCCAAAAAGATCACATCCACTGAGTTGCCTTGATCCAGGTTCCTACTAACCTCCTCATAGAAACTAATTAGATTTGTTTGCCATGACCTATCCCTCATAAATTCATGTTGACTCCTACTTATAATCCTGTTCAAATAGACATATTCTTGTATATTATCCCTTATTAACCCTTCTAAAAGCTTTCCCACTACAGAAGTGAGGCTCACTGGTCTATAATTCCCCGGATTTGCTCTTGCTCCCTTTTTAAATATAGGTATCACCTCTGCTTTTCTCCAGTCATCCGGTAGAGACCCTGTGTTGAGTGAATCTTGAAAAATTAAATATAATGGTTTGGCTATTACAGAACCCAGTTCCCTTAGTACCCTTGGATGTATTCCATCAGGACCTGGGGCTTTATTAACATTTGACATTGTCCATTAAGTTTTTAGAATGGATAATAAGGGATAATATACAAGAATATGGCTCCTATTCAATTGAGCAATTGTTAGTTACCGAAGCCCGTAATGTAGCCTGTAAACTAATTTGCTATTTAATTGGCCTCTTTTTGCTACCCGCAAATGATTTACCGGTTACAGGCTGAACATTTCTGCTGTTGTCAAAATCGTAACTCCAACCCAGCTACGCCTTTGATCTTTCAAGCCTGTAAATGTTATCATCGCAAATCGCTATTTAATTGCTATAATTCCTCAAGCTCGCAAATGTTTTCACACCCGTAAATGGCAAATGTAGAAGAAAAGTACCAGATAGGACTCCCTTGGGGGTTAACCAACAAATCATAGCACTGTAAATGCAAATATAAAATCAATAATGCACTTTAAAAGATGGGGAAAGTGATGCAAGACATTATAATTAATTGCACAACAGTCTCAAGCTTGCAAATCTGCAATAAAAATATTCTTTTTATGTTTTATTTCCATGTTATATCAATCTCAGGAATCAGGGAGTTAATACATATCAGGCCATGCACATGAACTAGAACAGTATCGTCATTCATTTATTATTTTGATTGCGAGTCCGATTGCATTTCAGACTTCTTAAATCGAATTGATTGACGTTTAAGCTCCCTGTTTTACTGACATCATGATAATGGTCTCATTTACTATTGGCTGTTTCTTAATCGGTAGTTAGGGCCTGCCTAATTGATCATGATTATGGCCTGAAATGCTACTTACGGTGCAGGGTTTATGGTTTAGGCTTTCTGTCCGGTAGCTGAGTGCTTGATCAATTGAATCGCTCTATAACAGTTGCAAATGTCAAGCCCGCAGACTGCAATTGAATAGGGGCCTATGTATTTTTTAACAGGATTATAAGTAGGAATCAACAAGGATTTATGAGGGATAGGTCATGTCAAACAAATCTAATTAGTTTCTATGAGGTGGTTAGTAGCAACTTGGATCAAGGCAACTCAGTGGATGTAGCCTTTTTGGATTTGGAAAAGGCTTTTGATACAGTGCCACATGGAAGACTATTGTGCAAACTAAGGGGTGCAGGAATTGCAGTACATATCTGCCCATGGATTGATACCTGGCTAAAAGACAGGAAGAAAAGGGTTATTGTAAATAGAATATTCTCAGATTGGACAAATGTGGTAAGTGGGGTTCCTCAGGGATCAGTATAAGGTCCTCTCCTTTTTAATATATTTATTAATGACTTAGAAGTAGGACTGGAAAGTAGTGTCTCCATTTTTGCTGATGACTTGGCAAGCTAATTAAAATTGAATTAGAGAAATGGGCGACTAAATGTCAGATGAGATTTAATACGAATAAATGTAAAGAAAAAAATAGCTATTCAATTTAGAATTTTAATGGGGTAAATCCAGGGGTGTCAGATATTGAAAGGGATTTGAGAGTGCTTGTGGACAACCACCTAGGTAACAGTGCATAATGCCAAGCAGCAGCTGCAAAGGCAAATAAAATATTAGCTTTTATTAAGAAGGGTATAGAAGCAAGGAATGCAAATATAATTCTGCCACTTAAAAAATTCCTAGTATGCCCTCATTTGGAATATGGAATACAACTTTGGGCACCACTTCATAAAAAGGACCTTTTAGAGCTGGAAAAAAGTACAGAGAAGGGCAACAAAACTAATAAGGGGAATGGAGGGGCTAAGTTATGAAGAAATAATGGAAGGTGGTGGCATGCAAGGTCCCTAACATCCACCACCTCTGTGAGGAGTGGAAGAGGACTCCAGTGGCAACCTGTGAAGCTCTGTGAACTCCATGCCCATGAGGGTTAAGGCAGTGATGGAAAATAATGGTGGCCACACAAAATATTGACAGTTTGGGCCCAATTTGGACATTTCCACTTAGGGATGTACTCACTTTTGTGTCCAACGGTTTAGACATTAATGGCTGTGTGTGCTGAGTTATTTTGAGAGGACAGCAAATTTACACTGTTATACAAGCTTTACACTTACTACTTTACATTGTAGCAAAGTGTCTTTTGAAAAGGTATAATAAAATATTTACAAAAATGTGAGGGGTGTACTCACTTTTGTGAGATATTGTATATCCTATATAAAGATCTTAGAAAAATGATGGTTGACAGAATGGCCATATTCCTACCACAATTAATGCATAAAGATCCTGTTGGATGTATCCCTCACAGACAAGCCAGGGATAACATTAGAACAAATATTAATATCTCCCACATAATCCATAACCGAAAAAAAATGTTTCCTGCCTTAGATATTGAAAATGCATTTGATTCTTTAGAATAGCCTTACCCATTTGAAGCCTCAAAATTAGAGATTAAAGGAAAATTTGTAAACATGATACTACCGATCACCCAGAGCTAACCTGAAACTCACTGGTCAAGGGATTACTAGTATTCAGATACAAAGGAGGGGAAGAGAGACACAGGCTAAGGAGAGGAGAAGGGGAAGAGAGACACAGGGTAAGGAGAAGAGGAGCGGAAGAGAGACACAGGGTAAGGAGAGGAGGAGGGGAAGAGAGACTCAGGGTAAGGAGAGGAGGAGGGGAAGAGAAGTTGTGCGGGCCATTGGGATGAGCGCCTATGGCGCTCATCTCCACCAGAGCAGTGAGCGCCTTCGGCGCTCCCTGCCTAAGTCGTACGAGGTCGTAGGGATGAGCGCCTATGGTGCTCATCTCCACCAGCGCAAGGAGCACCTTTTGCGCTCCTTGCCAGCAACTGCGGCCCTCGTTTTGCGAGGGCCGCAGTTGCAGCGAGCTAGCTATGCAAGCCTGCAAGCGTTAGCAACAACCCGTATTGCTGACAACTATATTTTTGATAACAGAGAACACCCTCTCAAGCTCCAGACCAGCAAAAATTCTCAAGCTGTTCAACATTAAAACCACTAAACAGAAGCAGTGTCTACTCAAATGAAGATTTTCTTTAATAATATATTTATGCTCATTGCTTACACAGTTGCTCATTTTAGTTCATTGCACATTTAAAAAAATGGGAAGTTTCACCCAAATTATTGTTTTAACTCCCCTTACAAGAACAGTATCCTTAAGTTAGTGTCAGTCCTTTAGACTACTGAAGATTTGTCAAGAAACACATTATTTGAGTCAATTATGTCTGACCATCAGGGCTATTAAGGAATCAGGGAACTGGGAATCAGATACATAAATTCTTATCAAAATCTCAAGTACCAAGCTGAGTGCTGAGGCTCATCTGCTCACAGTAAACAAAACATGAGGTGCCAGTTTGGCAAAACGCGTCAAAACAGATCAACCCTGGATCACATTATATGGCTCAAGATAAGACATAATTGATAGCCTTTCATTTAATGAATTAAGACTTGGATGCGGGCTAGAGAACAGTAAAACATAAAAAAGAAGAGTTTTATCTTATTGCGTAGTGCAATGAGTTATATTTCTCTCTCCTTGTGGGTATGTTTTAAAGAGACCATCTGGAGTCAGAGATTTTAATTTCCCCTAGGCAGCCTTTGCATAATCTACCTAGCTCGTATTTTAGCAGTTCTATAAAAAAGTCTCAACATTCAACATATTCAGGCAATGTTGAAGCAATGAACGTACTTGACTTTAATAGGATCTAGGGCAGCAATATGTTAAGTCTTTGTAAACTGTTGTTTGGAAGAGCTGGTTCTGCATCTCAGCCCTTTTAGGCAGCCATAACAATAAAGTGCGACAGTATTTGCAGTGACGCCTGCGTAACCGCAGTCTTTTTATTCATATTACCTTGATTGCAATCTGGCTTGTTCATGTGTTTTGTGACTTTTATTTTGAACTGCGTACAATTACAGACACGTCATATGCCTGGCTGGAGGCAGTGCAGTGTTCCTACCAAATGCTGCATGTCACAGCATGTGCCATAATAAAGCCCATAAGTCACGGCACACAGGCTGCGTGCCCTTGACATTCATTGTGTACAGAGAGAATCACAAACACATAATCATGTAGAGATAAACCGAAATATATAGATTAGTCATAATACATCTACATAGATAGACAGATAGATAGAAGTCATTTGAATAATTAATACAATTTATTGATGAAACACAATTAGGGACCACTGCAATTTTGAGAACTCAAATTTGTACATAGAATCCTAATTTTTGCAGATAATACTATCTTGTTTTGTTCCAGTGCTTCCCGACAGCTTGGAACCTGAGTGCTAGTGATGATTCACCTACTGAACAGAGGAGGGAAGGGTTGGAAGGAGATTGGAGAGAGAGGGATTTTTTATCATTCAAATTGTTGGTATTTGACACCCAACCCCTTGGTTTCTATGTCCTTTTCCTAGCTTCTTCTTTTGGTTGCTTTTCCAACAAGGTGTGTCCTGTAAACTGAGATTTTGATCAGTATCGAGAGTAGTAAATGTGGGACTACAGTGTCAGTCATTCTCATCATTATCTTTATAAATATGTTGTCTTATTTCTTATGCGGTTTAAAGTGTTCAGTGAGTTATATTAAAGGCTCGCTGAATTGTCACATTTTTAGTATGATATTTTGAAGAATTTAAATTGATAATGTGCACTTTTTTTTACTCAGTTTAAAATTAATACATTCAGTCTTTATTTTTTATCTTTTAGACTTAATTTGGCTTTAATGATGACATTCATTTTATCCGTGTTTCTAAATGAATTAGAAACCTTGGAGAAGTGGGAAAAACTGTACATTCATATCAAATTTCAGTTTAGTTTTGTAAAAACTAACTCTCTAAACAGCAAAAGCAAAAACTCAGTGGAAGAGTAGCCTCTATTGGATAATGTTCTCCCTCATGTTATAGACTAGATGGAATCTCACATGGTACATCTTGATATGAGGTTTTCTCTAAAAATGCTTTAATGTCCACGTTATGAATACCTGCCAGTGTTGTTAGTTTGTTAATGTGACGATTGTGAGATTCTATCTGCTTGTAGTATGAGGTGTACCCAGACCCACAGTGCATACAGTACATATTTACTATATGTTATGTGAGTCTGGGGAGGCCCAAATATCCATGCAGTTATATTGTCAGGCCCCAGTCATTTAATAAAGAATGGCTGGTGATCAGTGTTGTGTTTTAGCATAGACCCACAAGGTCCACATTTTCAAGGGGCAGAGATTATGGAGTGTCATGCAATACTGTGTGGATATACACAATATGTCTACATGCTCTAAAATTCTGTCTGTAAGCATACTTACACTTTCTACATATGTGCATAACCATATTTCCCCTTATGATTTTACATATAGGTGGGTGGTAATGCTATAATTTGAGTATAACAAAGGAAAGCATAAGTAGTAACTATGGTGTGAGGAGCACAATAATTTGAATGGGTCTTGGGCAGCATAAAACTAAAAGTTACTCTGCATGGCAAGGAGACATTTTTTGAGGCTGTACTCCTTGGTCTCTAATGATCATTTTTCAAGTGTTGCCGCCTTACTGCTAAAACCTTGTAATCTCCTGGATCCTGAGGATATCAGGGGCTGCTGTTAGCTCCAGCCAGCTTATGTAAGAGGGAATCCTGATGGCAGTTAAAAGTCTAACTAGCAGCGCTCCATATCTGCTTTGGCTGTTCCAACACAGTTATATGCTTAACAAACAAGACATTTCTAACTAGTTGTAGTGTCTATGATGAGCTTAATAATGTACTTAGCAAAGTTTTCAAACATTTTTATTTTTCATTGTGCATTAGTAAACCACACTATGACCAACCCAAAGGGATCTAGTCATTTAGCACTTCTGGATCGCTACCTTGTCGTGGTGAAGGGGCTTGTGTACTTCAAGAGAGCTGTGAGCAATACCATGTAGCTTCACCCAAGATGGGCAGGTCATAGCAGAGAGGTCAGACAAATTGTAATCCACTGGAAAAGGAACTGG
The DNA here is from genome assembly GCA_027410445.1 of Discoglossus pictus. Classification (NCBI taxonomy): domain Eukaryota; kingdom Metazoa; phylum Chordata; class Amphibia; order Anura; family Alytidae; genus Discoglossus; species Discoglossus pictus. The sequence goes on from CM050168.1 coordinate 100,619,991, forward strand.
TAGCCCACTTTAGTAACTTTGCTAAGATAACCTTACGGACAAGCAAAACCTGAGACATAACAATATGGCAACAGTAGATGAGCTCCTTGGATCAGAATGTGCCTACCACATTACTGAGAAAGAACAGAGGGCAAGTATGATTAGCACCAGATTTATTGTGGTTGGGCCAAAGCTGAGAAGACACCCAGACGAGAATGAGACTAGAGGGGTAAGAAAGGTTCACTGCAGCAAAGAACAATTCAGTATAGGAACCAGGAATGTTAGAACTAAGAGCCAAGGCAAACTGTACACAGTTTCATTTGAGATTGAATTAAAAAAACAAAATTTTAAGGGGCCAACACAAACTCTTAATTTTAAAAGAGCAGATTTTAACGGTCTAAGAGCAGCAATAAAAAGTATAGACTGGGACAGAGAATTGATAGGTAAAAACACTGAACATTTAAATCCTTACTAAATATACATACACATTGGCATATACCACGTGGGAATAAAAGTAAAAGGAGTAAATCCCATCCAATGTGGCTTAGCAATGATTTAAAGATCAAGATACAGAGTAAAAAACAGGCATTTAAATTATACAAACAAGAGGGGACAGAGACTGCTTTATGGGAGTACAAGAAAATCAACAAGGCTTGCAAAAGCGCTATTAGACTGGCTAAAATAGAAAATGAAAAATGAATTGCAAAAGAGAGTAAGACTAACCCTACAATATTTTTAAAGTATATTATTGGGAAGAAGGCGAGGAAGGAAGCTATAGGAACATTACAATGTGACACAGGCCATCTGAAAATTAGTGACCAGGAAAAGGCAGATGAGCTAAATATTTTTTTCTATTTTAGCTATTTAATTTTTCAAGTTTCACTCAACACAGGGACTCTACCAGATGACTGGAAAAAAGCAGATGTGATACCTATATTAAAAAAGTGTGCAAGAGTAAATCTGGGGAATTATAGACCAGTGAGCCTCACTTCTGTAGTTGGGAAGCTTTTAGAAGGGTTATTAAGGGATAATATACAAGAATATGTCTATTTGAACAGGATTATAAGTAGGAGTCAACATGGATTTATGAGGGATAGGTAATGTCAAACTAATCTAATTACTTTCTATGAGGAGGTTAGTAGGAACCTGGATCAAGGCAACTCAGTGGATGTAGTCTTTTTGGATTTTGCAAAGGCTTTTGATACAGTGCCAGATGGGAGACTATTGAGCAAACGAAGAGATACAGGAATTGCAGTAAATATCTGCTCATGGATTGAGAGCTGGCTAAAAGACAGGAAGCAAAGGGTTGTTGTAAATGGAACATACTCTGATTGCACTAATGTGGTAAGTGGGGTTCCTCAGGGTTCTGTATTAGGTCCTCTCCTTTTAAACATATTTATTAATGACTTAGAGGTGGGATTGGAGTGGGGTGTCTCCATTATCGCTGATGAGATGAAGGTGTGCAAGGTAATTTAATCAGATAATAATGTGCTTTCCCTCCAAAGGGATTTACATAAAATTGAGGAATGGGCATCTAAATGGCAGATGAGATTTAATACGAATAATAATAGTAAAGTTATGCATCTGGGAAGGAAAAATAGCCACGCAATTTATAATCTTAATGGAGCAAATATAGGTGTATCAGATATTGAAAGGGATTTGGGAGTGCTTGTGGAAAGCCACCTAGGTAACAGTGCTCAAAGCCAAGCAGCAGCTGCAAAGGCAAATACAATATTAGCATGTATTAAGAAGGGTATAGAAGCAAGGGAAGCAAATATAATTCTGGCACTATACAAATCTCTAGTATGCCCTCATTTGGAATATGGAGTACAATTTTGGGCACCACTTCATAAAAAGGACATTTTAGAGCTGGAAAAGGTACAGTGGAGGGCAACAAAAGGGTAGGGGAGGGGCTAAGTTATGAAAAAAGATTAACCCAATTAAACTTATTTTCTCTAGAAAAAAGAGGAGATATGATTACATTATATAAATACATCCAGGGTCAGTATAAAGATTTGTCAAAGGAGCTTTTTGTGCCAAGAGGTTTTCAACTGACAAGAGGACATCCCTTGAGGTTAGAAGTAAAAAGATTCCACCTTAAAGAAAGAAAAGGGTTCTTCACAGTAAGGGTGGTTAATCTGTGGAATTCTCTACCAGAGGAGGTGGTGACAGCAGATTCGATAGATAAAAGGGGACTGGATTTATTTCTAATTAAAAAGGGAATTCAGGGTTATCATGGATAATTAGAGAGACAGTATTGATCCAGGGAGAAATCCGATCGCCCGTATCTGTGGTCAGGAAGGATTTATTTTTTTTCCCTTTGAGACGATTGGCTAAGTCTCACTTGTTTTTTTTTTCTTTTTGCCTTCCTCTGGATTAATTAATAATTAAAAATAAGATAAAACATAAATAATTAAATAATTGATTAACAATTAATTAACAACTAATTGATTAATATTTAATCTGCATATTGCAGATCAGAGGAGATCTTAAAAGGTTGAACTTGATGGACTGAAAGTTTATTTTCAACCTTTTCAACCTTTTCAACCCCAGCCCATGCCCCCTCCACCACAGTCCATGCCTCCCTCCAACACAGCCCTTGCCCCATTCCCCCCAATGCCCCCTTAACCCCATGCCTCCCTCCAGCCCATGCCTCCCCCAACCCCAGCCCATATCCCCTTCTCCCCAATGCCCCCTCCACCGCATGCTCCCCTCCATCCCAGCTCATGCCCCTTCAGCCCAGTCCAACTCAACCCATGCCTCCCTCCACCACAGCCCATGCCTGTTCAGCCTCAACCGATCTCCACTGTGGGCTTCTACTTACCCTGATCGGCTGCAGTTCAGTTTTGTGCTTCCTATGCACCTCTCCTACCATGATGTCATTCGGATTTCCCTGTCTCTGCCAAAAGATGAGCAGGCAGTGAAGTTCAGAGGAAGCAATGAATTTAACTACAGCCGATCAGGGTTAGTAGAAGTCCACAAAGGAGATCAGGTAAGGCAGAGGGGCTGAAGGAGCATGGGCTGGGGTGGAAGGATGCATTGGGCCCCCCTGAGGCAGGGCCTCGGGGCTTTGCATCACCTACACTGGCAGATTCTCCGCCATTTGCAGAAGAGGCTGAAGTTCTATGAAGATATTCAACATGTCACAGTTATAACACAAAGAGGAGATGTTACTCTTATCATAGGGGTTTGAAATTTAAAATTAGGGAACTAAAATATATCTGGAATAACTGGCAAGTTTGGTCTTAGAGTGCAAAATGAAGCAGGTCAAATATTGGTATAAATCTGTAAAGCTAATTCTCTGGTCATAGTAAACACCCTCAGAGACAAATCTACACATAGACATCAACAGATGGTCAATAGACATAAGAAATAGAAATAAGGTTGACCATATACTTTGTAGCCAAAGATGGAAGAGCCTTTATACAGAAGATAGCAAGAAGAGACAAGGAGACCTACTATAATGATTGATGTATAGAGATAGAAGAAGATAAAATAATTGGAAAGTGAAGAGATCTCTTCAAAAAAATTGGGGATCTCAACGCATCTTTCATGCCAAAGTGGGTGTGATAAAAGACAAAAATGGTAGGGACTGAACAGAAGAAGATCAGATAAAGAAGAGGTGGCAGCAATACACTGATGATCTAAACAAGAAGGATCTTAAACGCAGTGATGACCTCAATTGTTTGTCCAATGCGCTGGAGCCAGACATCTTAGAGAGCGAAGGGAGATGGGCCCTAGGATGTCTTGCTTATAAGGCTGCAGGAGTTCATAGAATCCCAATGGAACTGTTCAAAATTCTACAAGATGATGTTGTGAAAGTGGTGCTTTACTTATGCCAACACATTTGGAAAGGTCAACAATGGCCAATAGACTGGAAAAGGTCAGTCTACATTCCTATCCCAAAAAAGACAGTGCATAAGAATGCTTCAATTATTGAGCAATTGCACTAATTTCACATGCCAGCAAGGTAATGCTTAAGATTCTACAAGCCTGACTCCAACATTACATGGACCAGGATCAACCAGATATACAAGCCGGGTTCCACAGAGGAAGAGATACAAGAGATAAAATTGACAATGTCCACTGGATAATAGAGAAGGCAAGAGAGTACCAGAAAAGCATTTACTTGTGCTTCGTAGACTATTCTAAAGCCTTTGACTGTGTGGACCATACCAAAATGTGGCATGTTCTTAAAGAGATGGGAGTACCAGATCATCTCCTCCTCCTCCTGAAGAATATGTATGTTTAACTTATATGCAGAGTACATCATGCGCAAGGCTGGTCTGGATGAATCCAAAACCGGAATCAATATGCTGGAAGAAAAATCTACAACCTAAGATATGCTGATGTTACTACTTTGATGGCTGAAAGTGAGGAGAAACTAAAGGACCTATTAATAAGGGTAAAAGAAGAAAGTGCAAAGGTTATCTTGCTGCTCAACTTTAAAAAGACGAAGATTATGGCAAATGGCAATCTCAGTTTCTGGCAAATAGATGGGGAAGAAGTGGAGGCAGTCATGATTTTATTTTCCTGGAATCCAAGATCTCTGCAGATGGTGAGTGTTGTCATGAAATTAAAAGATGTTTGCTTCTGGGGATGAAATCTATGGCAAGCTTGGACAAAAAGTAAAGCTATTAAATTATCAACAAATGTCTGCATAGTTAGAACTATGGCATTCCTAGTAGTAACATACAGATGTGAGAGCTAGACTATAAAGAAGTTTGAATTGTCTCTTCGACTGCAAGAAGATTTAATAAATCAGTGCTTCAGAAATCAAGACACATTTTTCACTAGAAGGTATGAAGCTCAAATATTTTGGCCATATCAAGAGATGGTAGGATTCTCTAGAGAAGACTCTGATGCTGGGAAAGATTGAAGGCACAAGAAGAAGGGGTCAACAGAGCCGAAGATGGATAGATGAGTGCAATGAAACAATGAACATGAACTTGATGGAGCTCAGAGAGCAGTGACTGAGAGATGTACCTGGCATGCTGCAGTCCATAGAGTCATGGAGAATCAGACACGAGTGAATGATTAAAGAACAAAAAATATTTGCAGGACAGCTCAAGCTGATTTAGCAACCTGGATGAAAACTACAAAAGAAATATAGAGAATTTCATGTGTAGATAAAGTTAATATCAAGTTTTAACAGAGATACTATAATCATAAGATAGCAGTAATATGTTATTGTATACATCAGTAACACAAGGAAACAATTGCATATGTAGGATTTAAAGTAAACACAGAATAGAAGTATTTTCATTTTGCTAAATGTTTGTTTTTGCGCCCGATTCTTTGCAAAATCACATAAAAATGTTTGGTATCAGTTTTGACCTGTGGTGCATGTTCTGCGCAATATATGATGGATTGTAAGATGGTGCCCTGGGCAGCTTCCCATATCCAGCCCTACATATTGGAACCTTCTCTGTGCCCCTTTAATAAATTACATTTCTTAATAATGAATAAAAGTACTGTAGATGTGCCATATCAGTTTCTTCTATAATTAGATCAGTTTTCCCTGGGGTGTCTCAGCTTTTCCCAGAATGATAAAGAGAGATAGTCTTTATAGAAGTGGAACATGTTTTGCAGAGTTGTTGAAAATTAGATTTAAGGCTTTTGTTTAATTCTATTATACAGTCATAATACTGTTAAAATGTTGTGCATTGTCTCCTATAAGTGATCTTTAGACTTTATAATTATTACCAGCAGCAATAAAGCAGAAACACAATACACGGTAATCTGTCTGATACACTTTTATATATTTTGATTTGTTACATTGTAAATTAAACTGAATCATTGTAAGTAAATTCAGTTTGGTGCTAACTTTATATTTGAGAACCAAGTGGATACATTATACTCTTTTATATGGTCTACTGCTGTAGTGGGTAACCAGGGTCATGGTGACCTAATGTGGCCCTAAGACCCTTTACTTGTCCCCCATTCTCTAGAGTGGAGGAGAACTCAGCAATAGAGTATATTAATTACTCCACAACTAGTAAAGAGAGAAAGGGGTACACATACAAGCAGAGAATTGTGTTGGGTACGGTCAAAGAAACAACCTATTTGCAAAAACCTATCTTTTGGTTTTATTCTGCCGTGGTCCTTTTAGATGTGTGCCCCACTTTCTTTACAGATAGAGATATATAGAAAGTGTCATAAGGTAAGGTAATTACAGACAAAAATGTAACTGCATATACAGTATATACATATCCGAGCATGTGCACACACTGTTCCAAAGTAAGTAAGTTCATGCAGCTTGTTGATACATGCACATGTGCTGACCTAGGATTGAGCTTTGTTGGCCTAGTCAAAAACACATTACTTCCTGTCATGATTTAATTGTTTAAGGACTCATCTGGCTGGTAAATTATGAATATGGCCAAGGGAGCATGACATTGTTGCATTTGGATTATGTGTTATTGTGTGGTTATATGTTGTCTGTACATGGTTATTATGTATACTAGCTATTATCACATATAATAGTTGTCAAACTACGAATCGTCGTCACGCTTTGCGAGCTCGCAAGAACTGCATCCCTCGCGAAGCAAAGCATTTGCGGAAGGTGGAGGCTCCAACGTCGGCTGTGTTTGTCCGCAAATGGGGAACCTCGCGAAGCGAGGGGCATCATTTTCCGAGGTGGAGGCTCAAAGGCGCCTCACACGCGGCTAAAAACACACACGCACGCACGACTTAGAAAAAAAAAACGACCTCGGAACCAACCTTAACAGCACAAACACGCACAAAAAATACGACCATAACGGCCGAAAAACTGTCAAAACACACCAAATACTCACAAAATATACATAAAAAGCTTACCCATAGCAAGGGGGGGGGGGGCATCCAGGACCTCTGAAAGTGAAGTTACACCTCCATTTAAGTCCAAATTCCCGAGTTCAGACACATGAAAATCCTCTAAGCGAGAGAAAAAATGGCCACCGAAAAAAACGAAAACAAGGCTCAAAGCCCAGCCACGTACAACTTACCCAAGAAGGGATCCGAGATAAGCTCAGAAACCCGCATTAACCCACGGGATCCGAGATAAGCTCGGAGACCTGCATTAACCCCACATTAACCATTGCAGTGGGGGTCCCGATCGACCCCCGCTGCAATGAAAATTCTAAATTCCTGCATTACAGGTCCTTAAAGGACCGTAAAGGTCCTTAAAGGACCCATTTAAAAAAAATATATATATACACTATCACCCTGTCACTCATGGGGGTCAATATAGACCCTGATAAGTCCTTCAGTAACCCTGTCACTCATGGGGGTCAATACAGACCCCCATAAGCACTTAATTAACACGCTCAGTCATGCGGGTAAATACAGACCCCCATAAACCCCTAATTAACCCTGTCACTCATGCGGGTAAATACAGACCCCCATAAACCCCTAATTAACCCTGTCACTCATGGGGGTCAATACAGGCCCCCATAAGCACTTCATTAACCCTGTCACTCATGGGGGTCAATATAGACCCCCATAAGCCCTTTATTAACCCTGTCACTCATGGCGGTCAATACAGGCCCCCATAAGCACTTCATTAACCCCCTTACTCAGGGGGGGGCAATATAGACCCCCATAAGCCCTTCATTACCTTGTCACTCATGGGGGTCAATACAGACCCCTATAAGCCCTTCATTAACCCTGTCACTCATGGGTGTCAATACAGGCCCCCATAAGCACTTCATTAACCCCCTCACTCATGGGGGTCAATATAGACCCCCATAAACCGCTAATTAACCCTGTCACTCATGGGGGTCCATACAGACCCTCATAAGCCTCTATTTAACCCCATCAGTCCCATAAGGGTATATTAAGACCATTATGGGCCTGTTACAACCCAACATTAACCACATAAGTGCCATGACGGTCCTCAAGGACCATCATGACACTAAGTATAAACACTACACTGCACTATACCCCCCCAATAAAATATTAAATATCAACTAAACAGCCTCTACACTAACCTTTTAACACCTACACCACCTACCCCCTAATAACCCCCCCACCACTCTAATTACAGAAAATAAAAAGGCCTCAAGTAACAAAAAATAAAAAATCTACATTACATAAAATAAAAACCTAAGTCACAAAAAATAAAAAATCTACAGTACAGAAAATAAAAAAACACACTACAGAAAATTAAAAAAATTACACACCTGAAAAGGAAAATACATATAATACATACAATACAATACAAATACATACAATATAATACAATACAATACAATTAAATACAATACAATACACCCCTATTTAATATACAATACATCCTATCTATCTAATATACATCCCCCAATCTATCTAAATAAATACCATTATCTAATATACATCCTATCTATATAATATACATCACCCAATCTATCTAATATACAATAAATACAATCTATCTAATATACATCCTATCTATCTAATATACATCCACCAATCTATTTAAAAAAATACCACAATCTAATATACAATACATGCTATGCTATCTATATAAAACACATACCCCTAGCTAACATACAATAAATGCTATCTATAAATAATCTAATTCTAAGCTAAAATAAAATAATTAAGACCACTTACCTTTGCAGATGTCCATTCAGATCACCTAGGGAAAACAAATAAAAAAATTAGTGCAACACATTTACAGTAAATAAATAAAGATTCTAAACATTCTAAATATTCTACTAACCTTTCTGGCATGTCCCGTCCTTATTCTTTTACTCTTCTCCGGCGCGGCACCTGTTAAAAAAAACAGAACAATAATACACATACATAAACATAAAAACAAAATAAAATAAACATAATCTACATTGTTCTTAACTCAGCGCGATGTCTCTGGCCTCCTCCTCCTCTGCCCCACCCTAGAACTGTGCTTTAAAAAAAAAAACTCACATCCGCACTCACTGACATCCCCGACGCTAATGAGGCTCCCTGGAGCCTTTTCCGGAAGAAAATAGGCAATGGCGCCTTCTGATTGGTTGAAAATGCTGTCTATCAAATTCACCCAATCAGCCAATTGGGTATTACAGCAAATGTGAAGGCGCAGATGTCTTCAGCTAATCACCGCGTGGGGGTGTATCCTATTGTGATTCGCTGATGGCACTAAAGCCTTCGGATTGGTTCAAATAAAGATTGACAGGTGCGTTACCCAATCAGCGTGGGATTTAGGGGTGTATCCCTTTCTCATTGGATCACAATTGGCGTCTTCTCATTGGCTGAATTTGATAGACAGCGTTTTCAGCCAATCAGAAGCCGCCATTGCCAATTTTATTCTGGAACACTCCATAGGAAGCTCATTAGCGTCGGGGACATCCGCCAGGGCGGATGTGTGTTGTTTTTCTTTTCTTTTTAAAGAACGTGGATGCTTCCAGGGACCATCTGGGGCAGAACACCAGGAGGCCGGAGACATCGCGGGGAGGTAAGTACAATGTAGATTGTGTTGATTTTACTTTTATGTTTTATGTTTATGTATGTGAACTAATGTAATGTTTTTTTTTAACAGGGGCCGCGCCGGAGAAACACGGGACATGCTGGAAAGGTGAGTAAAATATTTAGAATGTTTAGAATGTTTATTTATTTTATGTAAACGTGCTGTAGTAAATTTTTTTTATAACATACATTTTATTGAGAAGTTCTGGAATTGCAATGACAAAACAAAAAGAATAATGAAAAACATAGTCCACATGTTGTCTTATAACTAACATCATATTGCTAATATATTAAAACCATTCCATTGAAATAAAAACTCCATTCCAACTCTTTTTCTTTTTTTTGTGATTCTGTCCAAAAATATTCACACTAGTTTCTTAATACTCAGCAATATATACAGCTTATAAAGTCACATTGCTCAAATTGCAGTAATTCACATTTCCATGGATGAACCTGAGCAGCAGGAGATATGTTAAAAGAAAAGAAAATAGAAGAAAAAAAAACAAAAAACAAGTGACATTATATAACACCTATGGTGGGGTGTCATCCCCCATTAATTCCCCGCTCAGCCAATCTTAAGGTAGCCATCCTCCCCCCCTGTACCTTTGGCGTACTGAAGAAATATCTCTCCGGGTCCTCTCACCACTTCTCCCCGTCCGCTCCACACTCCACTCCCCAGCCGCACATCAGGAATGGCTTCTTTATTGTGTTCCCTTAACTTAGTTATTATATATTACTGTCTGTGAATAGAATCCAGGGTTCCCAAACCTCCAGGAAGCAGTGATGTGTATCTGATATGATATGGGTCATCCGCTCATTAATGCAAATAAAGTTTATTTTTTTTGTTACATCATGGAAATTAATATCCCTACTCTTCCATCGTCTTGCGATGGTGTTCTTAGCTGCTAGAAATATCAGTTGGGCCAGTTTATTCCCCTCCCTTCCCAATTTTGAGAAGCATGCTCCCAGGAGACAGACTGCTATTGATGGTTGGAGTGGGGTTTTGAGTATTAGCGAAATTAGATTGGTCGTCTCAGACCAAATTTTAAATACCTTAGGACAACTCCACCAAGTATGAATGAAGTCTCCCCTTCCGTGACACCCCCTAAAACATCTATCTGAGATTGTTTGGGATATCTTATTTAGTCGAACTGGAGTTGTATATGCCCGATGTAAAATCTTAAGGGAGGTTTCTAATAAACTATAATTAAGTGAACCCTTAGATAGGTTCGTTAAGGATTCAGCCCATTTATTCCCATCCCAAATTTGCCCTAGGTCCAACTCCCACCTCGATACAAAGGAAGGCCTCCAAGTGCTTGGTGGACTATTGAAGATTTGGTATATTGACCCCAAGATTCCTTTGGACAGGGCCTCACTCTTACACACCACCGACATCCAAGATTCCCTCGGGGGTCCATGGGTTCTTTGTATCTCATCAATCCAGCTCCTTATTTTAATGTAATTAAAGTGTTCCCGGTGTGGAACCTCGAAGTTCCTAATCATGGATTCTGAAGTTCTCATAATCCCTCCCTCAAACCAAGCCCCCAGCTTATCCAGACCATGCGAAGTCCAATATTCCTTGGACTCTGCAGTGATGGTGGTTAATAAGGAGGGCGATGTAAAGATCGATGTGAGCGGAGAAACCGGGTAAGTCAGTTTGTATTTCCTCCTAGCCCAGATCCAAACTCTCAGTGTAAACTTAGTTATGGGGTTCTGTATTTTAGAGTAAAAAGCGCTTGCACCTGGAGCCCACAGGATAATACCCCACGTAAGCGGGGCCATCTGCAACTCCTCTACAAAGACCCAGTTTGGTTGAAGTGGAATGGAGTGAGCTAGTGGGATAGAGGCAAGCTGGGCTGCTCTGAAGTAACTCAGGAAATTAGGGCAAGATAGGCCCCCCCTTGGATTTATGTACGTACATCGTTTTTCTCGCTATCTTAGGGGGTCTATTTCTCCATATGAACTTAAACACTTGGGTCTGGAAGCGGGCCAATTCTGTATTTTTTATCTGGATTGGCAGCGTCCTGGCAAGATAGAGCAGCCTCGGCAAAATATTCATTTTAACCGTGACTACTCTACCCGTCCATGAGATATGTCGGTTTGTCCAATTTTCCAGGTCTCGCCGCAGAGCCCTATAGAGAGGCGGATAGTTAGCTTTATACAAATTAGTTAATGAGTTGGTAAAATTAATCCCTAGATATTTGATGTGTGAGGGGGGCCATAGAAATTTGTGTACTCCCTTCAGGTGATTCAAAATATCCAAAGGGATCCCAACACTCAAAGCTTCTGTCTTGTCCTGGTTTAACCTCAGGCCTGACACATTGCTAAAGACTCCTATCGTGTCCATCAGGGCGCCTACAGAAAAGCTAGGGTTCGAAAGGGTGCAAAGCAGGTCATCAGCAAACAAGGAGCATTTTAGTTGCTGGTGTCCCACCCGCACCCCCTCTATAGAGGAGTTAACTCTGATCGCCTGAGCCAAAGGCTCAATGGCCAGAGCAAAGAGAAGAGGAGACAATGGGCAGCCCTGTCTCGTACCTCTCTCGATTTTAATACAGGCCGTATGAGAACCAGGCAATTTTAGTGTGGCCCTGGGGAGTGTATAATAAGTACGCAACAGGTTTAAGAAGTTTCCTCTGAACCCAAACTTATCCAAAGTGGCAAATAGGAAGGGCCATTCCAGGGTATCGAACGCCTTTTCGATGTCCAATGCGAGTAGGCACACAGGGAGACCCCTAGCCCTGGCCAAATGAATGACATTTAAAGTCCTCCTGATGTTATCACTAGTCTGCCTGTTTGGAATAAAGCCTGATTGGTCCTTATGTATTAAGGCGGGTAGGAACATCGAGATCCTCTGGGAGAAAATTTTGGCCAGCAGTTTGACGTCCCCATTAAGAAGCGAGATTGGTCTAAAAATTTTTAGCTTCCTTTGGATCCCGGCCCTCCTTGGGGAAGAGCGTCAAGTCCGCATGATTCAGCTCTGGGGGAGTTGTCTCTCCTCTTAGAATTGAATTGAAGAGACTACATAAATGGGGGGCCAGTATTTCCGAGAACTTTTTGTAATAGACCCGTCCGGACCGGGGGACTTCCCTAGCTTCAGTTCTTTAATGGCATCTAAAATTTCTTTGACCGTCACATCTTTATTCAAATTTTGTAAGTCCAGGGGTGAAATTTGGGGCAAATCAAGGGAGTTCAGGTAGGAATGAATAACATTTTCTGAGGCCAATTTCTGAGTGGAGTAAATATTTTGATAAAAGTCCCTAAAGACCTCCTGGATTTCATTTTGGCTGTAGGTGAGATCGCCTTTCCTATTTTTGATTTGGGATACCCTGGCTTGAGCATATTTAGCTTTTAAGCTCCTTGCTAGTAGCTTGTCAGGTTTATTCGCCTTGGCATAAAACAAATGTTGAGTCCTCCTTAATGCCTTATCCGTTTTTATGGTCAGAATACTGTCCAGCTCTAGCCTGGCCTTATCTATCTGTTTCCTTAAAGCTATCGAGGGAGAAAGCTGATGTTGCCGCTCCAATTGAGATAGTTTCCCTGATAGCTCCTTTTCTTTTAGCCTGTTCTGTTTTCTGAATTGGGAGGCTAGCTTGATGAACACCCCCCTTATGTAGGCTTTGTGCGCCATCCAGACCCAACCCGCCCCTGTCTCCCCACCCGCATTGGACTCAAAAAATTCCACCAACTCCCTCTCAGTTTGCTCCTGGAATCTGGATTGCGAAACTAAGTATTCATTAAGTCTCCAGGTATAGGGCATCCGAAATTGAACTCCCAGGTCTACCTCTAGTGTGACCGCCGCGTGGTCCGACCAGGTGCACGGAACAATAGCCGCTTTGTTTGAGCTGTCTAGAAGCGAATTACATATATATATTGTGTCTATACGGGAATAAGTCCCGTGTGTGGGGGAATAAAAAGTATAGTCCCTTCCTCTGGGGTGCAGACCTCTCCAGGCGTCAACCAGATCTAAGGAGTGCAGAAGTTTTAAGATTTGCCTGTTTTTTTTGGAGAAGCGAACTTCTTGTGAAGTTTTAGATCTATCTGCCACTGGGTCTAATACCAGATTAAAGTCCCCTCCTATAATTAGTTTGCCCCATTCTCCCCCCTCCAGGACCCTTAAGAATCTGATCAGGGTCTTATGTGGTGCTTTCGTGGGGGCATAGAAGGAGGCTAGTGAAACTGGAGAACCCAGAATCGTCCCCTTTAAAATGATGTAATAGCCCTCCCGGTCCACTATCTTGGTTGTCATTTGAAATTGGAGGCTCTTGTGGAGCAAAATCGCCACTCCTTCTTTTTTGGAGACCTGGGTAGAGTAGTAAAAATGAGGATAATTTTTGTCGAGGTAGGTTGGGGCTTTATTCCTGGCGAAATGTGTCTCCTGTAAGAAGATCACCATGGGGTTAAGGGTCTTATAGTATAGGAAAGCCTTCCTTCGCTTGAAAGGGGAGTTGAAACCTTTCACATTATGGGTAAGTAGTGTCATTGGTGCGGTCATGGATAGACTTGAGGTGTATATTTCTGGTGCATTAATGTAGCCTTACCCTTCCGGAGGAGCGCCGAGGAGGGAGTGCAGAGCGGATTTCCCCCTCTGGGGTATAGGAGTGGTTGAGCCCGGCCAAGAAGAGGTCCAGTATGATTAGCTCTGTGGGGGGAAAAGAGGCATGAGTATAAGTAGTGCAGAGGCGGTCCCAAGAAGTCTAAGGGAGGCAAGATTATACCAGACAAGTCTGGCAGTATCTCAGAACTACTAGAACCCAACTCAATAGGCTGAAATGAGATTTGTTCCAATAGTACCAGGGGTCCTCCACTCTCTGAGGCCAGGCAACTTGGCCCACTGTCCAGCAGACAGGCCGCCGCCTCAAGCCCAGCTATGTAGAGCAAACCCTGATTTGGTTCAAAATCCCCTAAACAGCCATAGAGAAAGAGAAAACAAGAACTAGGAGGCACCAAGTAGTAAGTTTCGTTTAGGCAGTAGGGGGGAGTACAGGGGCAAGAGAGCCCATGCTGATAGGTGACAAGGAGAAGAGCAGCAATGAAGATAACACAGAGGGAAGAGAGAACAGTTGCTGCCAAAAGGTCTGACTGTCCCAAGACCACCCGTCTTGTCTTAAACATTCTACCCTCTTGGAACCCTAGAGCCTCTGTTCCAATTCCCGCCGGCAAGGCCAAGCAAAAGTAACCTAGAAAAGTATTAAGAAAACAGAATAAAGACAGAACCATGAATAGCTTATTTAAACGTTTAACAACATAATTTTTTATCTTGACTAAAGCAGAGTAAACCTTTAGACCCGGTCCAGTAAAGAAAGATCCTGACGGACTGGCTATACTATCTGCATGTGTATTAAAACTTATAGCTTTATCAGTCAGCTAACACCTGCTGAAGAGGGGAGGAAAAGCAAAACATGGATTAGTAACATTCCAAAAGTCTTTGGTAAACATGGCCCCGCTAAGGGCCCCAGGCTCCTTTGAGGACCTAAGTAAAAAAAGTAAGAAAAATAACACGTCCTGGGAAAAGGCCAGGTCAGTTCCAGGTGGCTTCCATGTTAGTCTCTACCAGGGAATTTTGATATGGTGTTTTTAAGCCCTTGTAAATCCTTAGGATGCCGAAATAAGTCTTTGCTAGCCAGTTGTCTTTTCAAGCGGACCAGCCTGTTTGAAAGTCACTGGAGTTGGCAGCAGCTGAATTATTGCATTTACGAGTCCATGATCTGGGAGGGTCGTCTATGAGTGGTCTTTGAGGCTTGGTCAGTGAGCCTCTTGTGCCTGGTCACTTCAGACCATTGCCTTTTCGGGAGAGGTAAAGCTGTTGATGCAGGTGATGTCGAGGTCGGGTCCCCCCCAGAGAGATCCAGACTCTTCAGAAGTTCTTGGCAGTCTTCTAGAGAACGTGTTGTATACTGGGTGCTCCGTACTGAAAAAATAAGGGCAAATGGGAATCCCCAACGGTACCTGATGCCGTGGTGGAGAAGAACTTCCAGGGCTGGCCTCATCAGCCTCCGTTTTTGAAGTGTGGAAGGGGAGAGATCCGCAAAAAATTGAAGTTTGGCCCCGTCTGGACCTGTGATCACAGCCTTCTTGCGGGTAGTTGCCAGGATTAGATCCCTTGATTGTTGGCGTAGTAGCCTTACAATGATGTCTTTGGGAAGGTCTAGGTTACGACTTCCCCCAAGGGCTCTATGGGCACGCTCCACTTCCCATTTGTGGTCTGGATGACCTGAGAGGATCTCGTCGATCGTGGCCTTAAGGTAGCGAGGAAGGTCGACTATTGCCGTAGGCACGCCTCTGATCCTCAGGTTGAATCGCCTGGATCTATTCTCCAAATCCTCCAGTTTATCTTCTATGCCACAAATACGGGAGGTGTTATCCGCAATGGTGGCCCTGTCTCTCTCCTGGGCCTCTACCACTTGGTCAACGGTCTCTTCAAGTTGATGGGTCCTTTGGCCAATCTCATGTATGTCTTTCTGCAAAGATATGACCGCCCTGTCTATGTGAGAGGCCAGGAGAGCCTCAATTCTTACCATTGAATCGCTGTTGATGGAGACTTCAGGCTGTGGGGCCCCCTCCAGGGGATCCAGGTCAGAGGTGTCAGATTGCTCCGAGACTGGGTCCTTCATCAGTGCCACCTGTGTTTCTGAAGCCTTGAAATGTTCGTCAATTTTTTTGGATGTTAATGACTTTTTGTTTTTCACCATTTTTATGGACCTGCTTCTACCCGGGGTAGCCATTGAGTGTCCAGACAACGGATGGATTCCACTGGGGGGGTCACTTGGTATTAGCTTTTACCTCTCAAGTATTTAGGTCTGTTGTAGTCTGTCTTGTCTGTTCATATCTAGATTCTGTACTGAGATCTTGGCATCTCTCAGGCCCTGCCGGCGGGAACTGTGCTCGGCTCCTTCAGCTACATCTCCTTAGGCTGATATGCCCCGCAGTTCAGTGCCCCCAGCAGATCTGGGTTGTGTACTTATCAGAGTCCCACCAAGTGTGATCTGTGCAAACTTTTCAGTGCAGGACTTGAAATGAGTTTTAAGCCGCACTCGTAGTAATTTTTTTAATCTTTTTTACCCTAACGTGTTGTAGTAATATTTTTAATCTTTTTTACCCTAGGTGGTGATCTGAAGAAACATCTAAAAGGTAAGTGGTCTTAATTATTTTATTTTAGCTTAGAATTAGGGTTGCTATATAGAGATAGCATGTATTGTATATTAGAAAGATAGGGGGATGTATAGTACATAGATAGTATTTATTGTATATTAGATAGATAGGGGGATGTATATTAGATAGATAGTATTGTATATTAGATAGGGGATGTATATTAGATAGGGGGATGTATATTAGATAGGGGTGTATTGTATTTAATTGTATTGTATTTAATTGTATTGTATTGCATTGTATTTAATTGTATTGTATTGTATTATATTGTATGTATTATGTGTATTTCCTTTTCAGGTGTGTATTTTGTTTTCTGTAGTGGGGGGTGGGTTGTAATGTTTTTTTTATTTTCTGTAATGTTCCTTTTTTTATTTTTTGTGACTTAGGTTTTTTTTTCTGTAATGTACATTTTTAATTTTTGGTGATTTAGTTTTTTTTATTTAATGTAATGTAGATTTTTGATTTCTGATGACTTTAGTTTTTTTTTTATTTCTGTAATTACAGTGGTGGGGAGGGGGTTATTAGGGAATATGTAGGTAGGTAGTGTAGGTGTTAATAGGTGACCGGGTTAAAATTGTGTAGTGCTTACACTTTGGGTCATGAGGGTCCTGGATGACCCTCATGGCACTTATTACTGTGTTAGAGGGGTCTATATAGTTGAGGCACACAGTACACTCACACTGTGTGGCAAACAGCATTTCAACACTTTCTTTTATTGACCGTCATTTTTTGATGGGTAAGTCGCTAGTATATTATAAGAGGGAAAATGTTATGTGGGATTGGTAAAAATGCTCTGCATAGAAGTTAGCTGCAGCTCATTACACACTCACACATACAGACCTTGGGTCAAGACAGATGTATGTGCTTCCAATAAAGGTTTTTACACTAGCCAGCTATAGATATCTGGTGAGTTTGATCTTAAAAGCTTTGATAGCCCAAGGTTGCAAGCCAGGTGGGCTGACATCATACATACACAAATGTACACAAGGGTGTGGTATTGGAGAGTATTAATATGTTGTTTTGATCATTCAATAAAGATTGAGAAATAGTTTTCACATATACAAGGTGTGAGACTATTTCTGTGTGTTGTATCCTGACTTAGGAAAAGGTCTTGCCATGGGCCACTAAAACATTGTATGCAGTATTCATTCTCTGCCTCTACCTTTTGGGCCTTGACCTTTTCAGAAGCCATATTTTTGCCACAGAGAACAGGAACTACACAATTCTGCTGGGGTAGGTTTGAACTAGGTTCACATCAAGCCCCATTGAAGAAGCAGATCGTGACATTGGCTGGTAGTGTTGGGATCTCTGTAGAAAACACAGAAGGATGGCAGCTTATGAACAGATGACTGCAGCAGAGGAGGAGGAAGTGTCCAGATGGTTCCAAAGATGGATGGAGATAATGTCTGCAGGTTCAATCAAGGATCAGACAGAAGTGGAGAAGGGTAAGCAATGGCCCTGTTTCCACTCCTGTGGAGGGGAAATGCTTATCCCCAGTAGAGACACAGCCTGTTCTGGTGACTGAAAAGGACTGTAGAGGATTGGGCCTTCTAAATAAATGGATGGCGTTCCTGGGACTATGGCCAGGTCACAGGCTAATGGAATGGCTGGAAGAATTAGTATGTGAGGAGGTCGCCCTGAAAGAGCAATATGCTTATTCCGTGGGACCTGTTGGGATACCTCATCAGGGGCCCTGTTTTTCATTGGGCAGAAAGAGGCACTTTGGACATCTGGAGATCCAGATTGTGGCTTGGGGACAGAGAAAAGACAGCTGTGTCTGTTTGCCAAATGCTGTTACATGCTGGGACTGGAGACAGACTCTCAAACAGCTAACCTACTTTGGCCTTTGATCCAGTAGGAGCTACAGTTGGAGGTGGTTTATATAGACTTGCTGGATGAAACATCACTGGATGGGTTTTGGCCACCCATCTGGGAGGGCTCATGCCAGTTAGGCATGGAACAGAACCACCTAACAGGTACTACAGGGACCCAGCTAAATGTTGCCATGGCTGGGTCAAAAAATAAAGGTATGGACTGTGGGGAGAATTTTTATATCATGGATTCTCAAAATAACAAGGATGCCTTCATCCATGGAGTTGACTGGGGGGAGGAAAAACTGGTCCCTATCTTTAGGGGGCTGAGTCTCACCCACAGCAGTGCCAGGCCCAGGGGAAGAACTGGGGAAAATCTACCCTGCTACTAGAGTAAGAGAAGAACCTAATGAGCACAGGGCCCTACCAATTGACTGTGAACATAGTGGAGAGGTTCCTTGGATAACCATTGTCCAGGAGCCAGCCACAGACCCTGAAGCAGAAACAGAAAGTAGCCCTGCTCTTTAGCCTGAACAAGAGCCAGTAGCAGCTGCTTCTCAAGGGCTGCCTGTAACTACACACCAGGCAGTCTCAGAAGGAGAGAGTCAGGAGGTTCCACCTGAGGATCCAGAGACCAAAGAGCCAGAGGATACCCCAGAATGTGGTTTGTCTCCTGGTCTCCCTACATTGACTTCCCTGCAGCTGCTCAAAGACACTGGTTGTGTACCTGTAACCATGGAAAGAAGGAGCCACTGACCAGGCTTGTTGGGAGAGAGGTTGGCTACTGAACTACAATGGCTTGTGTCAGAACTGCCCATTAATCAAGCATAGATGACACCAGCGAATGCCATTAGCCCATGTTGCAACTCCAGCATCCCCATTTATTCAGGAGATAGCTCAGGCCTAACAAAGGGAACCTTGTACTCCTCAATTTTACCCATGGCACTGAGTAATGGTCCAGAATCAGCAGGGCAGGAGGTCTCCCCAGCCTGAGAGAAGAGGGCTTTGCTGGGTAAGGATCCTCCCAAGTTTATGCTGGACTTACTAGCTGGGATGTACTGTTTCCCCTGGACTATCTTGAAGGGTCCCCTATGGCAGTTGTTTTATAAGTCTCCCCAGGGGCTTGGGACTGTCACTAGGCCACTGGGAAGGAGTAAGTATTCACCCTGGACAGGGAGAAGCAGGGTACCCAGAGAGCCACTGAGGCTATCACATTGATGGACTGTCACATCAAGAGGACCGGTAACATCCTGTATAGATGGGAAGTTATCCGACAGGATAAACTTCCCATGCTTTACTAGAAAGGAAAGGGGGAGAAATTGTCATGATATAATTGTTTAAGGACTCATATTGCTGGTAATTTATGAATATGGCCAAGGGAGCATGACATTGTTGCATTGGGATTATGTGTTAATTTGTGTGGTTATATGTTGCCTGTACATGATTTTTATGTATACTAGCTATTATATATTTCCAGCGAATTGCCCGTCAAAAAATTACGGCAATGAAATTGTAACTGAGCTAAGGGTGTTTGGTGTATATAATGTGGCTGATGTAGTGTCGTTCGTTTTCTATGTCGTGCAAGTTTTTCGTAATATTCGTTTTCTATGTAGTGCGAGTTTTTCGGAATATCCGTAGCTGTTTAGTGGGCTTTTCCGGAATATCCGTAGCTGTTTGGTGGTGCTTTGCGTGTTGAAGGTAGTGTTTTGCGTGTTTAGGGACCTTTAGCCTCGTTTTCGTTTTGTTCGGCTGCCATTTTTTCTCTTGCTTAGGTGATTTTCGTGTCTCTAAACTCCGAAATTTATGGTTCAATGGAGGTGTAACTTCACTTGCAGAGGTCCTCGGTGCCCCCCCTTGCTGTGAGTAATATTTTTATGTGTTTGTTGTTTGTATTTGTTGTGTTTGTAATGTTTTTGGGGTTGCGCGGGTTGCGTCCTTGTTTTCTAATCTCTTAGGTGTTTTTCGGCAAATACGTAGGTGTTTGGTGGTGTTTTGCGTCTTTAGACTGCTGTAGCCTCGTTTTTTTTTTTTTTCGGTGGCCCTTTTTTCTCTCGCTTAGAGAATTTTTTAGTGTCTAAACTCTTTTAATTTTAGTTAAATTGAGGTGTAACTTTAGTTTTCGAGGTCCTGGATGCTCCCTCTTCCCGTAAGTAAGCTTTTTATGTATTTGTTGTGTGTATTTGTTGTATTTTTCATGTTTTGATGTGAGCGTGTTGCGGCCAGTTTTTGCGAGGTCGTAATGGGTCGTAACGTGTGTGTCGTATTTTATTTGCATTACGACGTAAATTTTGCGAGGTTTGCAGTTGCTGGCAAGGAGAGCCTTCGGCTCCTTGCCAGCAACTGCAACCCTCGCTTCGCGAGGGCCGCAGGGTCGCTGCGTGAGCCCGCAAGCGCTAGCAACAACTCGCATGCTCACAACTATATATGTGATAAGAGGGAAAATGATATATAGAAATATGTGGAATTGGTAAAAATGCTCTGCATAGAAGATCATTGCACACTCACACATAGTGTACTTCAAGTAGTCCTAAGCAAACACTTGAGTTTAACATAAATATTTTTTTTAACTAGCCAGCTATAGATATCTGGTGAATTTGATCTTAAGAGCTTTGATAGCCCAAGGTAGCAAGCCAGATGGGCTGATATCACACATACACAAATGTACAGAAGGGTGTGGTATTGGAGAGTATTAATATGTTGTTTTGATCATTCAATAAAGGTTGAGAGATAGTTTTCACATATACAAGGTGTGAGACTATTTACTCCAGAATGGAGTAAGTGGAACAGTTAGACCTCCTTTTGTGCACAGGGTTTTGTCCTAAACCTCAGACAGACAGAATAGACAGCCGACCTTGGGAGCCTTTCAGCAGATCAGATAGCCGCAAACAGAGCATGGAAATCCCAACATCCATGACAAGAACATTGTATTAACTAAGAAACACTCTCTTTATTGAGTAGAGTACAGAATATTTATAGGAAAAATGCAATGGTGACATTATAGATTAAAACAAAGTAACTAAACAATGGTGACATTTTAGACACTAACACAAGGCCTGAAGGCAAAGTCGATATAATAACTTGAAGCTATTCTCATCTCTGCACAAGGGGTCTACAATCATATGACAATGACATGACTCATTTGCAATATTTTGCTGTGTATTGTTTAAGCAAGGTTAGTTTATTAATATTTGCTTATAAAAATGAAATGTTGTTATTTTAGTATAAGTTCAGTTGCCTATTGATATATTTGTTATTTTGGTTGTATGTAACATAAGAAACAAAAATATATTAAGTAAAAAACAAACAAAACAAAAAATGTTTTATTTGGTATTTTGTAGTTTTACTAAAATTAATATGTCCAGTGAACTTTTAGCTAATAACCAAAACCCTGGATCTCCCAGGAAAACTGATAATAAATTTGTGTACATTTATTTCTGACTAAGACATGTCATTAAATCACAACAGTAAATGAGTTTTTTCCTGCCTTGATAAGCACTTATATACACTCTGTGCCTAAACAAAGTTACTGTATGCCTGTACATCAACATATTCCTATAAAAGTTTATATTGTTTGGAAACTACAGCTCCTTAATTAAAAAATACCAATCAAGTTTCATAATTTCACAAAAGGATTAAATCTACGAGCAAAAAATCCCTCCCCAGCTATCTCTAAGATGTCTCTCTCTGCCCTTTCTCTTTCCTCTCCCTATAACCTTTTTCACCTCCAATCGCATCTCCCCTTCTCCCTATATCACATTATCTTTCCCCCATCACCGCCTCTCCCCTATTCTCTCCTTCTCACTCGTTGAATGTCCCTCTCTTCTTTTATATCCTCTCTTCTTATCTCCCACTCTTCTCTCATCTCTCCACTTTCTGGTCTTTTCTCTTACAAACTATGTTTCCCAATCACCTCATCTCCCTTTCTCTCCCCAACCAACCTCTCTCCAATTATTTCCCCCTTCTCCCCATCTCTTCCCTTATCTCCCATCATATTCTCCCCCATCACTAACATTATCTATCCCCATCCCCTCTCGATCTTCTAGGTTACATTGATGTATAACAGACAATCAAGGTTTGCTCGTCGAAAATTACGACAATAAAATTTGAAGGCTGGCAATGCTGTTTGCCACACAGTGTGAGGCTCTCACGCCTCATCGCAAGCCCAGCAAAGTTTTGCGTACCTCGCAATGATTGTTAAAGTCCAACAGCCTTCATCTCTGATCGCTGGCATCGGCATGTGCGGTTGCAATCTCTCGGGCAAATTAGAGCTATGACGGGACAGAGGACAATTGCAAAGCCTGCAATGAGCACCTTCAGTGCTCATTGCAGCAAAGTCGTACGGGCCTCGCGATGAGCGCCTTCGCGATGAGCGCCCGTAACTTTTAACACTGTGTGACCAACATTCATAATTACCACAACTTTATATTTGATGACCATGGAGGTCCAGTAATCCTAAATTGGTCTAAAAGATTCTGAGCCCAAAGCTATTAGTAATCAAACAAGGCCCTAGATGTATAAGGTTAAAAAAATAAAAGCCTTGGAAAGTGTGATACATAACTTGTGCCTCCTAATTGAATGAGACTCCATGTCTGGGAGTGGGCAGTCAGTTACTCATGTAAACCTAGGGTCTTATTCAATTAAGCAATTGTTGGTTGCAGCCCGTAAACTAATTTGCTATTCAATTGCAACCTGCAAATGATCTGCGGGTTACAGGCTGAAAATCCCTGTGGTTGTCAAAATCGTAACTCTGGCGCAGCTAAACCTTTGATTTTTCAAGCCCATTGCTACAATTTCTCAAGCCTGCAAATGTTTTCATACCCGTTAATGGCAAATATAGAAGAAAATACTACGAGTACCAAATAGGATTCACAAGGGGGTTAAACACCTGATCGTAGCACTGTAAATGCAAATTAAAATTCAATACTGCACTTTAAAAGACGGAGAAAGTGATGAAAGACATTAGAATGAATTGCACAACAGTCTCAAGCTCGCAAATCTGCAATACATATATATTTTTTTAACGTTTAATTTCCGAGTTATATCAATCTCGGGAATCAAGGAGTTAATACATAGCAGGCCACCCACATGGACTAGAACATTTCCTTCATTATTTTTTATTATGTTGTACATTGCCGTTTTTCGAGTTTGATTGCATATCAGACTTCTAAAAGCTAAATGATTGATGTTTAACCTCCATGTTTTGCTGATGTCATGATTACGCTCTCATTTACTATTGGCTGTTTCTAAATAGGTAGTTACGGCCTTGCTTAATTGATCATGATCACACTCTAAAATGCTACTTACGCATGGTTTACAGTTTAGGCATAGTAATTGAGGTTGGAAAAAGACTTTTAGTCCATCAAGTTCAACCTTCTAAGATCTACTCTGATCTGATCTCTCTAATTAACCAGGATAACCATGAATGTCGTTCTTAAAAAATAAAAAAATCCAGTCCATTTTTAAAGTTATCTATCGACACTGCTGTCACCATCTGCTATGGTACTGAATTCCACAGAATAACCACCCTTATTGTGAAGAACCCTTTTCTTTCTTTAAGGTGGAATCTTTTTACTTCTAACCTCAATGGATGTCCTCTTGTCAGTAGAAAACTTGTTGGCACAAAAAGTTAACTTGTCAAAGCCTTGTATTGACCCTGGATATGTTTATATAAGGTGATCAAATGCTCTTTTAGACGCTTTTTTTTATCTAGAGAAAAAAGTTTAATTTAGTTAGTCTTTCTGCATAACTTCGACCCTCCATTCCCCTTATTAGTTTTGTTGCCCTTCTCTGTAGTTTTTCCAGCACTAAAATGTCCTTTTTATGAAGTGGTGCCCAAAATCGTACTTCATATTCCAAATGAGGCTGTACTAGGGATTAGTATAGTGACAGAATTATATTTTCTACCGTTGCTTCTATACCCTTCTTAATACATGCTAATATTTTATTTGCCTTTGCAGATGCTGCTTGGCATTGAGCACTGTTAACTAGGTGGTTGTGCACAAGCACTCACAAATCCTTTTCAATAACTGATACCCCTTCATTTGCTCCATTCAGTTGGCTATTTTTTCTTCCTTAATGCATAACTTTACATTTATTCGTATTAAACCTCATCTGCCATTTAGTGAAAAAATTGTGAAAAATCTGATCCAGAGGAAAACACGGAAATGTACAGTATTTGTGCTGTAGTTATAGATGAATTGGGATCTACTGGCGGGTTTGCTAATGTATTATTCCAATATTATATCACTGCATAACACAGGTTTCCTCATATCTCACTATCATGTCTCTGCATGACAGGCGTCTTCCCTCCTAACTATATTACCACTGCATAAATCATGCTTTCTTCCTCCTCAGTTCCCTCCAATTTTAATCACTTCATCATACTTTACCAGGGGAATAGTGAGTGTGATGGCAGGTGCAATATGGGTGATGTGGGTAAAGAAGGGGATGGGAAGAGGAATAAGTGAAATGCAAAAAGGGGAAGGCTGAGTGGGAAGCTACAAAGTGAGATGGGAAACATGAAAACTAGAAAAACATAATAAAAAACATTGAGTAGAAGTGAGTTGGAAATATGACTGTATGAATCAACAGCAAGAGTAAATAAAAAAACATAAAAGTCAGGAGTTGTGGTGCAAAAATACACAATAGAAAAAGTAAACTAGCCATTTGTAATTACAATGTCGTGTGTACATTTGTGCAAATACTCTTTCTGATACTGCTTGGTTGCCCATTGCATCCTCCTGGGTTGCTAAAAAGCAGGGGAATCAAAAGCTTACCTGGGTCAAAGCTTTCCTGTGCGAGACATACTGCTCCATAGTACTGGCACCCTCTAGCGGTGCCCTCTGGTAATGCATGATTAAGTTTCATTTTTATTTTGTATGTCTCCTATTTATATAATTTAGAAGAATTTACACCCATCCACCCATTTCCTACTCCCCTGTGAGAATTCGGATATCCTTAGTAGCATGACCCTCTCTACTTTCTGGGGACCCACCGGGATCTACCTTCACTTGTAAACCGCTAGAGGGGTACCCAAAAATCTAGCAATGTTACCAACTACCGTACGTTAAGACTCCCGCATAAGGGAGTCTTAGCGGTTATTAGAACATATTAGAACATAGTGAACTTTTAACCCCCAAGTCTCCACGAAGGAGCAGAGCCTAATATAACCACATAGACCTCTTAAGTCTCTCAGTCCCCGCTGGATAATTACGCCCAATAGAGTTGTAAAATCCTGACCAGAATGAACAGGCCCTCAGGCACCTGGCCACCAGGGGGATTAAAAGCCCTAAACTTCATCACAATAACTCAAGCCCACGTGGTGTAGATCATACAAGCTGTTTGTAATTGATTAGAGTTGTTTGTTCAAGGAAGCGACTAGGGGGGATTGGATATTATACTGGTTAAATATGTGTTGTGTGACAATAAACAATATACTCTGTTTCAGGCACATAATGATGGTGTGTTTTCATTCTTGAGAAAAGCCTTTATTATTTTGTATGAATCTGTACATGTCTGCACCGTATGCAAATAACTGGTAACTTGATCTTGATTCTAGTAACTTGGAGCCACAACTCACGGTATACAGGGCGTATGGCTGTGGGCCTGTTACGGGCTCACTGTCATCTCCAATTCCGGCCCTATTCAATTGAGCAAGGGGGCAAGTTACGGGCCGAGGCCTCAAGCCTGTAAATCCTGGTTTCATACTTAATGCTTCCGACTATCCGACCAGATGAAGTGCGCCAAAATCAAGCAAGCCCGTAATTTGCAATCCCGTCACAGGTCAATTAACCAATAGGAAGCGCATAACGCCTATCAATGCTGCAGAAACGGATTTAAAAGACAGAGAAAACCATAAGTCCTTGACAGTGCTGTAGCTGAGAAAGTCAACACAGAGGTCTATCCATTGGTGGGTTAAATAGTTACATAGTAATTGAGGTTAAAAAAAGAATTTTAGTCCATCAAGTTCAACCTTTTTAGATCTCCTCTGATCGGAAATGTGCAGATTACTTGTTAATTTATCCAGAGTAAGGCAAACAGAAAAAAAACAAAAAAACAGTGAAACTTTGCCAATTGTCTCAAAAGGGTAAATAATATAGAAAATTCCTTCCTGACCCCAGATACTGTTGATCAGACTCATTTCTGGATCAATACTCCCTCTCTAATTATCCAGGATAACCCTGAATGCCCTTTTTATTTAAAAATATATCCAATCGCTTTTTAAAGTTATCTATTGAATCCGCTGTTACCACCTCCTTTGGTAGAGAATTCCGCAGATTAACCACCCTTACTGTGAAGAACCCTTTTCTTTCTTTAAGGTTAAATCTTTTTACTTCTAATCTCAAAGGATGCCTCTTGTCAGTTGAAAACCTCTTGGCACAAAAAAACTCATTGGGCAAAGCCTTGTATTGAACCTGGATATATTCATATAAGGTAATCATATCCCCTCTTAGATGCCTTTTTTCTAGAGAAAAGAAGTTTAATTTGGTTAGTCTTTCATCATCCTCCATTTCCCTTATTAGTTTTGCTGTCCTTCTCTGTACTTTTTCCAGCTCTAAAATGTCCTTCTGTTGCCTAGGTGGTTGTCCACAAGTACTCCCAAAATCCTTTAAATATCTGATACTCCTAGATTTGCTCCACTAAGAATATACATTGCATGGCTATTTTTCCTTCCCAGATGCATAACTTTACATTTATTCACTGGTACCTCCATTGTGTATACCGAAGAAAATAACCTATTCAGCTCATTTGCCTTTTTCCTCACATTAAATCTTCCTATAGCTTCCTTCCTGACCTTCTTCCCATTAACATATTTAAAAATATTTTAAGGTTAGTCTTACTCTCCTTTGCAACTAACTTTTCCTGTTCTATTTTAGCCAGTCAGATAGCGCTTTTGCAAGACTTGCAAGCAGTCTCTGATCCCTCTTTTTTGTATAATTTAAATGCCTGTTTTTTTACTCCTCATCTTCACCTTTAAGTCATTGTTAAGCCACATGGGATGTGATTTACTCCTTCTACTTTTATTTCCACACGGTATATGGGGAAAGTATGTATATTTAGTAAGGATTTGAACATTGTCCATTTATGTTCAGTATTTTTAACTGTCAGTTCTCTCTCCAAGTCTATACTTTGTATTGCTGCCCTTAGACCGTTAAAATCTGCTCTTAAAATGTGTTGGCTGTTTACAGTTTAGTTTTTTTAATTCAATCTCAAATGAGACTGTGTTTTGATCATTGTTTCCCAAAGGTTGCCCTATTTTAACATTTGATCCTATATCAATACTATTTGTGATGACTAAATCCAAAATAGGTTCTTGTATAACCTGGGTCAGATATTGATACCTGAGTGTGTTCAAGAACCTTCCCCTTAGCCGAACTGCTGGCCTCATTTATCCAGTTTATTTCAGGGTAGTTAAAATCTCCCATTATTAGAACTTTCCCATGCTTAGCAGCATTTTCAATCTGTAACAATAATTGCAGTTCCTCACTTTCAATTATATTTGGAGGTTTCTAGCATACTCCAACCAATATTCTTTTGATGCTCTGCTATTTAACTCTACCCACAAACATTCAGTATTATCGCTAGTTCCACCATAAATACCTTCTCTGATTATAGGCTTAAATACAGGCCTAACATACTGTTAAATCCCTCATCCTCTTTTACCATTTCCCCTATCTTTCCTAAATGGGTTATAACCATCCAGATTAAAAGTCTAGTCATGAGATTCAGTAATGACTATTAAATCCCATTTCTCATTAACTGCTAATAATTCTAACTCTCCCATTTTACCTGGCAAGTTTCCGGCATTAGCAAGCATACACTTTATGTTATGAGTCTGTAGTTCTGAAGTGCCTGCTACTGTACTTGAGTTACTTAACAATATCTCCCTATTGACTATACTAACTCTCCCCCCATCTCCTCCCCCTTGACTAGTTCATTTGTTTCTTACCCCCTCTACACTTTCTACACCATTACTTCTATCTAGTCCTTCCCCCCACCAACTAATTTAAAAACTCTCCCAGTCTTTCAACCATCCTTTCCCCTAGCACACCAGCTCCCTCATCACTAAAGTGCAATCCATCACTGCTATAGAGATTGTACTCAAGTGAGATGTCAGCCCAGTGCTCTAAAAACCAAAACCCCACCTTAATGCACCACTTTTTTAGCCACGCATTAACCTCCCTAAGCTCCTTCTGTCTCCCTGGACTGGCACGTGGCACAGGTAGTATCTCATAAAATTCGACCTTGGAGGTACTTGCCTTCATCTTATTATCTAGTTCTATAAAATCATTCTTTAGGACTTTCCATCTTCCACTAACTTTGTCATTGGTACCAATATGTACCAAGACCACTGGTTCATTTCCAGCCCCTCCCAACAATTTATCTACCCGATCCACAACATGCCGAACCCGAACACCTGGGAGACAGCAAATTGTTCGATTGCTGGGTTCTGGGTGACAAATCCCCTTGTCTACCTTCCTAATAATAGAGTCCCCTACCACCAAAACCTTTCTCTTACTCTGCCTATACTGTCCTCCCTCTCCCAGGGGGGGAGTTAGTGGGGATGAGAGACAGGCCCCAGGGAGAGAACAGGGAGGCCAGGAACCCCAGGCACAGTTGGGAGGGAAAGAGGTTGTGCCAAAGCACAGGGCCCACAATTATTGCCCAGAGGAGACAGAAATCCTCCACCTGGAAATCCAATCCTGCTATAGCATCATTCATGGTGATAGGGATGTGAGGGCTGGCGAGAAGACATGTGCCTGGAATTAGGTAGCGGCAGCTGTTAGGTCATTAGGGGTTGCAAGCAGGGATGTGAAGTCTGTGAAACACAGATATGATGACTGCCGGATGAAGGTGAAGAAGATGAGGCCAGAGCAGCCCGTGCAACTGGTAACCCAGAAGTCAACATCACCCACTGTGGATGGGAGCAGATTATGAAAGAGTCGTTGGAGCCAGCGACAGTAGTGGGCCTTCCAGGACATCTGGACACTGGCTTTCAGGAAACCCTGCAATGTGAGTATCATATGCACACACATAAACCCCACACACATAACTAATAACTGATGTACAATAGCACTGTCAGATCTCTGGTTATAAGTACAGATATATGGGGCAGCAATAATCACGTACATCCAGGAAGCAAACATATTATTATCAGAATTGTTATCAATTAAATATCTGTCCAATACCTGCAGTTAAAACTAATACTGAATAGCAGTTGCCAATGCAGTTTGTGTTAATGTTATATTTGCTGTTTGTTCCAAGTTCATGTAAACGAAAACAGTTTAAATTTCAACTGCAATTGTGGATTTTTTTGTCATAAGTTCCCCTATCCCTATCTTCCCCATGTTAAACTGCACCGTTTAGAGCTGTTTCGCTCCTACTGCTTGGAACCAATCCTCAGTGTTAAACGAGGTATAGATTTAGATCAACATTGATCTTACATTCAAAAGAGAGTACATGTACACTGCAGCATATGCGGATACAGACTCTGAAGGACTGCATGTGCGTGTCATGTACTAACCTAATCTAGTCTCAGAAGCATGCTAACACCCATTGCTGAGAGTTGTTCACAGATTGGTCTCACACACTGCACAGCAAATTCAGATGAGCACGTGTCTTAATGAACTGCAGATTACACACCGCACCATCCTTACATACGGTATATTGATATGAGCCATGATCCACAATGCTCATGAAACAGGTCAATGTTTTTTCTGAGTAAAACAATCACCACAGCCAATTTACAAGTGACCATGTCAGGGATATGGAAACACACAGCAAACAATTGTTTAGAGAATGAATATTCAAAACTATTGTCCTCTCATTTCAGGACCTTGGAGGTGTACCCCGGACACAGAAACCCAGGCGGTGGCTTCACATGAGGAGGAACCACAATCACCAACGCAAGTGGTGGTGGAGGAATGCGAGGGCCCAGGACCATCACAGGACACTGGCTGATCAGCAGCAAGACCATTGTGGTGAACACCCCCTGGGTCCTCACACGCATCATGGGCTCATTCCCCGCCCTTTCAACCTACAAACATGTCATTTAGCCAGCAACCACCTGCAAGGATGTCAAGGTCCTGGGGACCACTCTCAAAAGGACCACCACTGCCAACCGGCTGAGATGCAATGGATGCGTTGGCAGAACCTCAATGCATTTCCACTCCTACCCGGGCCACAACAGACTGGGCCTTAACAGATGATGCCACAGCAGTGGTTGTCCCAGCAGTTGTTGTCCCAACAATATCACCATATACCATGTGGAAATAAAAGTAAAAGTAGTAAATCACATCCAATGTGCCTTAACAATGATTTAAAGATCAAGATACAGAGTAAAAAGCAGGCATTTCAATTATACAAGCAAGAGGGGACAGAGACTGCTTTGCTTGAGTACAAGGAAATCAACAAGGCTTTGAAAAGGGCTATTAGACTGGCTAAAATAGAAAATGATAAACGAGTTGCAAAGAGAGTAAGACTAACCCTAAAATATTTTTAAAATATATTAATGGAAAGAAGGCCAGTAAGGAAGCTATAGGAACATTACAATGTGACACAGGTCTGATAATTAGTGAACAGGAAAAGGCAGATGAGCCAAATAGGTTATTTTCTTCTGGAAATACACAAGGGAGGTACCAGTGGTTGGGACACTGCAAAACAATAGGTTGACATTACCTTCACCTAATAATTGGTTAACGCAGGAAGAAATCCAAAAGAGGTTAGAAAAGATAATTGTTAATAAAAGATAAATGTGAGTACTAAAAGGCGTTTCGCTGATCCTGATGCAGCTTCTTCAGAAATATCCTACAAATTCCTGATGGAATACATCCAAGGGTACTGAGGGAGCTGGTTCTGTAATAGCCAAACCATTATATTTAATTTTTCAAGATTCACTCAACACAGGGTTGCTACCATATGACTGGTGAAAAGCAGAGATGATATCTATATTTAAGAAGGGAGCAAGAGCATATCTTGGAAATTATAGATCAGTAAGCCACACTTCTGTAGTGGGAAAGCTTTTAGAAAGGTTAATAAGGCATAATATGCAAGAATATGTCCATTTGACCAGGGTTAGGAGTAGGAGTCAACATGGATTTCTGAGGGATAGGTCACAACAAGGCAACTCAGTGGCTGTAGTAATTTTGGATTTTGCAAAGGCTTTAGAAACAGTGCAACATGGAAGACTATTATGCAAACAAAGTGATACAGGAATTGCAGTAAATATCTGCGCATGGATCAAGAGCTGGATAAACGACAGGAAGCAAAGGGTTGTGGTAAATGGAACATACTCCGATTGGACTAATGTGGTAGGGTTCAATATTAGGTACTCTCCTTTTTCACATATTTATTAATGATTTAGAGGTGGGACTGGAAAGTAGTGTCTCCATTTTTGCTGAAAACACAAAGTTGTGCAAGGTAATTAAATCAGATAATAGTGTACTTTCCCTTCAAAGGGGTTTACATAAATTAGAGGAATGGGCATTTAAATGGTAGATGAGATTTAATACAAATAAATGTAAAGTTATGCATATGGAAAGGAAAAATAGCCATGCAATTTATAATCTAAATGGAGCAAATATAGGGGTATCAGATATTGAAAGGCCTTTGGGCGTACTTGTGGACAACCACCTAGGTAAAAGTGCTCAATGCCAAGCGTCCTCATTTGGAATACGGAGTACAATTTTGGACACCACTTCATAAAAAGGACATTTTAGAGCTGGAAACGGCACTGAGAAGGGCAACAAAACTAATAAGGGGAATGGAGGGGCTAAGTTATGAAAAAGGACTAACCACATTAAACTTATTTTCTCTCGAAAAAGGCATCTAAGAGGAGATATGATTACCTTATATAAATACATTCAGGGTCAATTTAAGACTTGGTCAAGTGAACTTTTTGTGCCAAGAGGTTTACAGCTCACAAGAGGACATCCTTTGAGGTTAGAAGTAAAAAGATTCCACCTTAAAGAAAGAAAAGGGTTCTTCACAGTCAGGGTGGTTATCTGTGGAATTCTTTACCAAAGGAGGTGGTGACAGTGGATTTGATAGATAAATTTAAAAGGGGACTGGATTTATTTTTAATTAAAAAGGGCATTCAGGGTTATCCTGGATAATTAGAGAGAGCATATTGATCCAGGGAGGAATCCGATCGGCAGTATCTGGAGTCAGGAAGGAATTATTTTTTTTCCCCTTTGAGACTATTGGCTAAGTTTCACTTTTTTTTTTTTTCTGTTTGCCTTCCTCTGTATCAATTAATTAACAACTAATCCACATATTGCAGATCAGAGGAGATATTAAAAGGTTGAAATTGATGGACTGAAAGTTGTGTTTCAACCTTGATTACTATGTAACTAAGTAACTATGTAACACATGATGCCACAGCAGTTGTTGTCCCAACAAATGATGCCACAGCAGTGATTGTCCCAGTAGTTGTTGTCCCAACAGATGTTGTCCCAGCAGATGTTGCCCCAACAGACTGGACCAACACCATCCCTACGGGCAACACCATCGCCAATGGCAATACCATCATTAATGGCAACACCATCGCCAATGGCAATACCATCCCAAAGGGCAACACCATTGCCAATTGCAACAACATCCCAAAGGGCAACACCTATGGCCTCAGCACATCCACAGTCCAACTTTCTGTCTCATGACAGAACTCACAGCTCCTCATAAGGCACCTGGTGTGACATCCGCATGGATGATGAGAGTGACAATATAGTAATGCAATAGCTGACAGCTCAACTTCAAAGGCAGAACGATATTGGTGCCGAGCAGGTCGACAGCATCAGAGAAATAAATGGTATGATGAGAAGACATTATCGAAGGATGGAGAAGTATGAGCAAATGGCTCATAGGGACAGACAAGCCCAGACACATCACTTGGCATGGGTAGCTCAGTTGGCGAAAGCCCACATCAACACTCTCCAGCCTTCGGATCCACAGGCTCTAACATAACATCCCCGCAACCAGAGCCTGCGGCCTCCTCATCTCACCCCTTACAGCTAACGACAGCAGCTACACAGCTACCCCAGTTGGACACACCCCTCAATCCAACACCTCCCCATGGTAGAGGGAGGAAGTGCGCGGGCATGGAAGGTTTGGGCCCAGTGCTCAGAAAAAGGAAGTAGATGAGAATGTCCTCTAGGTCAGTGGTTGTCAAATCTCTCCCCAGGACCCACCACACAGACCATGGTTTAGGTGAAACCCTGTGTGAATACACATGCGAAGCAATTTGAGGCTCCACCACCTGTTGAATACTAGTTGCCTCACTTTTGGTTCCAGAGTTTCACATAAATCATGGCCTGTCTGATGGCTCCTGATTAGAGGATTGAGAACCACTGCCCTAAGTCCTCCTCATCCACACTCCTCAATGAATATTATTTTGTATTAATGTTGACATACTATTGGCTGGCTACAGAGTGTGTACACCTATGGTTATATGGAATATTTCTGCAATTTCTGCTCAATGTGGATTGCCGTTGAGATGAAGTGTTGAAGTCAATCCAAATAGTGTTCTGACTGATATCTTGTTCTTGTCTCTATAGGTCTTAATAGTCCAATCTCACAACGATGAAGGCATGTTCCTCAACCTCCTCTTTCTGTGTCACAAATTCTGCTCATCAATTTCTGATTATTCCTTAATATTTGAAAACACACTGTGTGTGGAATAGATCTGTATGACATTATCCATGGTTATGTTCATCTGTTTAATTGAGCAGATACAGACAAGTTGTAAGTACATAACTCTTTTTTTCACCAGATTTCGTTTGCAGTGTTAGGTGACCACATATGACCCTGGTAGGTGCTATGCATCATGATTATTCTAGACTATGACATTACCACTTTTAGGTATCCCCTTTTCTCTTGCCCTCCCGTGATCCGTCCACACCACACCCATGATATGAAGGCACAGTTGTATGCTGATAAACATGTGCTCTGTGTATCTAATAAACTATGATATTTTTATACTGGTATCAGTGTTTCTGTGTGTTTGTAATATAGTGTGATTGTGAACCTCTAGATTAATTATTGAAACAAACAATTTGTCTTTTGTTTATAGATCTTCCTTCAATATGCACATCCTGTGTTAATGTAGGGTTGAGGTCATAGCTGTATCACCAGTACAGCTAATGGTGGAGGTAATGTTCACTCCCAGCCGCCCCTCTTTGTCACTCCTCAACCACTCCTCAATCGCACGCCTTGCATCAGGGTCTACACTCCGCAACATTCGGTACAAATATTCATGCTTTCTCCAGCACCTTCTCCTCACATGCATTTACACAGCAATCACATGGCACTAATCCATGATGGGTCAGACTTGCTGATGTCTTTCTTGTTGGTGCTGGGGTTATATAGCTTGTTGATTACAACACCTTTTGATAGTCAGGTTTGGAATTGCTCAGTTGTGTATTTAAGACTTATCTGGCAACTGATTTAGGTTCTGGCTATGGGAATCTGGAGCATGATAATCTAATGAACTTCCCTGCTTTTGTATTGTTTTTCCCAGTCCTATTTGTAACCCATAATGTTTTGGCCTACATTAGTTTTTGTTCCCCTGGTACTTGATATATGCCATGTAGCTGTGTAATTTGTCCACTAGTTGTTTTCCCAACATAGATGTGGTGAGTGAGATGTATATAAGTTGATCTTTGTATTTTTAGGGTCCACATTAGAGCCTCTGTGAGTGAGAAAGTGTTAATATGGCTGCCATTTTTATGTATTTGTGTTGCTTTCACATATGCATGAACATTACAACATATGAGAAATATATATATGTATATATATTTTTAACTATTTGATAGTTGGGAGTTGTTGTGCAAGTAATTCTAATGCCTTTCATTGCTTTGGCCATATTTGAACGTGCATTGGTGTGTTTTTATTGTGTATTGCAGTTTGCAGGCTTGACTGTGGGTGCGGTCTTGAGCGAAAATCGATGTGCGATTTTATTGATCAGAACTCTTGCTGATGTAAAGGATCAAATACTTCGGGATGCTGTAAGTTCTTGGTTTAACGACCGTAAAGTCCATAACATGTAAGCATTTTTTACCTCTTACAAAAACGTCAATTGAATAGCAAATTAACTTACAGCCTCCCTTACGGGCTCCAGTAACTTAAAATTGCTCAATTGAACAGCAACAGCGGCTACAAATTGGCAACTTGGCCAAGCCTCCTGTAAGCTATCCTGTTAGCAGAAATAGAAACAAATCTCTAACCTGCGCGTAGGATCAGTCTAGTGACCCTTTCAAGCCCAATCAAGAAGCGGGTTGTGACACTTGTACATGCTCCTTAGGTGTATGATTCTTGCTTCCTACTTTGTATTACATCTGGACCTCTCTTTTCTTTAAACAGATATTTTAGATGTATGAGATGCAACTGTTTTGGTGCTTATATGCAAGTAAGCATATTTTTTTCTGTTGGTGGGTGCACCATTGAACAAACAAAAAACAACTGTGAGAAATATATGCTTTATATTTAAGTATATGTTGTAATATTAGTATAAAATGTATACTGTTTTTATTCCAGTCACAAGGCAATTTGTTCAGAGAAATAAAATTAGATTTCCATGTCCCTCTTAACACTTTGTGACAGGTTTAGCCTAAAAGTTTACTTCTCTGTGGTCCACTTTTACTTTTTAATTTTTCCTTGTTTTTCAGGATTTTTATTGTTGTACCCTTTTAAATCCAGAACAGGTTGCATATTAGTGTTGTATTCCTTTTTATCTGCCATATCACCACTTAAATACTTGATGGTGGTTTAAGACAAGAGTTCATAACATACACATTTTTTCATTTATTTAATTAAAAATACAATTTTTTTAAATGTATTTAATTAAAAATATTATTAGATCTTTTAAAATAAACACATTTAATTATCCTCTTTAAAATGCCTGTAGCACTTTTATTCTCATTCCATGTTGCCACAACTATCGACTTTACTTTTAGCCTATGTATTGGAATTTATTTCCACTAAAATGCATATTCCTGTTCTCATAGGTCTGTAGTCTTAGAAACAATTAGACACCATTTTTAAACCTCATACTATGTTAAAACTGATTTTTTTATACAGTAATAACACCTTTTTTCTAAACCTATGACACTTAACAAAGTTCTTTGTTTAACTTTAGCTTGGATATGCAGATTCCCTGGGAGAGCATTTCACTTTATGTCTAGATTTTAAAATGCAGGTCTGTTATCAACTGGTAATTTTAATCAGCTGATCAAGATTACATTACAAGATTACAGTCATAAAGTTTATTCCAACAGTTACACACACACATATATACATTAAACATATTCACCAAAATACCTCCACTTCCTCATATCCATAACCTCCCACACAAACACATATATTCACACGTTTGTAAAACACACACATGTATATATATATATATATATATATATATATATATATATATATATATATATACACATACATCAATATATATAAATCTATACACCCCACCCCAAATGCATATCCATATATTTTCATTTTTAGCTATTACATGTCATAGCTCTTATAATTTTATATAAAGGAATGTCATGTGTTTATTGTAATTGTATGCTTTCATGAGTAATAATACTTGACTAGACTCAAATCTTTTTACCTCACTAATTTTCCTAATATTATTTTGAAGCAATCTTAAATAGTCCATAGACACAGTAACAAATAGGTTTCCTGGAATGGAAATTTGTATAATGACTTTTTTTTGTGAACTAAGTAGCAATTTGAATTTTTGTTGGCACAAATGAACAGCTTCTGAGAAAAGTTATTGTTTTATAAATTGTTCCATGATGTTAAATTCTTGCTGTCGTAACAATTATATAAAAAAAAACCAATAGGCATTAATATGAAGAGCTTCAGAAAACAATGTAATACTGAAAATATTAATAGATTGTATGACTGTGATACTGAGTCCTAATGACATCTAAGAATGTATTTGTTAATATTTAAGATTTAATGTTGTTTTTCTTTTGTTCTATGATCAGGGTAAAAGTCTTTATAATAAATGAAATAAATGGTTTGTTTTTAATAAGAATACCCTGATATTTTTTTGATCTCAAAGGGGTACTTTTGCAAAAATATTTCTTTATTTCTGTGTTTATAAAAAATTGATTGAAACTAACAGAAAATGTAGCGAACATACTTTAGTCTGTAGATCTCATTGACTGACAGGAGGCAAAACCCAAAGAGCAGTTAAATTCTGAATATTTTTTTGTACGCTAGGACCTTTGTTTGATAAAAGATAACACACTTTTTGGCACATTATAAAAAGTACCCTCTTTCTGATGCAACAAAGAAAAAAAATATTTTTTATGTCCCTTTAAATACAGACTTACATAGCTATTCTCTGTTTTGCACTATGGTGCAAGAGCAAGTCTATTTTAGTCTTTAAGGTGTGGTAAAAGAGTATTTAATCTGTTTTAATTCTAGCAAAGTAAAAAAATATATAATCTACCATTAGTCGTAAAATAAATAAATATGAAATGTGGTTAAGGATATTGCAATCCGTATTAAACTATGCAATTTAGTAAGAGTCCTGCTATTGTGTATTAATTCACAACTCCCTTAAACCGAATTGAATGCAAAGTAACACATAGTTACAACATGTTTAGTCATTTCAAAAAGAACACACCAAGAGCCAAGAGTTTGATAAATTTTGTTTTTTATTTAGTAATTTCTGTTAAATCTAATGATCCAGAAGAAGGCAAAAAACCTTGACACTGTTGCCAGATTGTGTCACAGGCAAAAATTCCTTCTTGACCCCAAGAAAAGGCGATCAGTTATATAACCCTGGATCCACAATGTCAGAGTAATTTACTGTAGTAAATTATATGTCACATTTTGAGAATGCACCAGTGTATATCTAAGATGCATATTTTACTATATATTATTGATTTATATTATTTTATTTATAGAGCTTAAATTAAGCATATTCTTTAGATACAATCCACACATGGATAAACATTGACATAACTGAAGACAGTAAACAGTAAGTTAAACTAGCATATTTGTCCATATACATTGGTACAGGAAGAGGTGAGACCTTTCTATTGTGAGAGGTTACACTATAAAATTGTATACATTAATCCTCTTGTAATCCTATCCATTCCAATAACATTTTCCAACAAAAGGCAACAGAATAGTTGTGATTTAATAATTCATAGTGTATTTCTGACAAATTTGCGTGATCATGTGCCTGCAGCCTATAGCTAGAGGCAAATATGGCTCTCCAGTGGTTCCCATACCTCTCCTCAGGGCTCCACAGACAGGTCCAGATTGCAATTTAACATTGTGTGAACACAGGTGAGGCAATTAATATTCAATAGGTAATGAAGCCTCTAATTTCTTCACCTGTGTACACACACTGCTAAAATGAAATCACAACCTGTATGGGGAGCCCTGAGGAGACGTTTGGGAACCACTGCAGTATCTATTAACGTATTACCAGAAAAAATATGATTAAAAACTATTACTAGTATTTTAAGCCAATCAGCCAAATCGTCTTTGTCCAATAAAAAGCAGAGTAGATAAGTTCAGTTACTTTTTCTTGTACTCATCTCTTTGAGCTTTTTAGAGAAAATGTATTTCTTATATTTTAGATCTATTTGATCTCTTGCTCTTACATTGACATTCATTTTTTATATTGAAAAAGGTTGCAGATCTCTATTTAGGACTATATAAAAGAGTTCTCATTTATTGTATAAATCATTCAGTTTATAATGTCATGATTAGCTTTCTGTTGTGTTCAGTTGTTGGAAATATTTTCAAAATGTAACAGATCATTTGTGGGTAAATATAATTATGGTATGTGGCATATCTGCATGATTTCCTCTAAGATCAGGGGTCTGTAATCTTTAATTTTAAAGACAAATGTGTCTCAGTATATTAGCATATGGCCAGACAACAGCCAACAGTGGACACCGCCTCCTGGTCTTACTGTCTTTTAAACCAATCAGATTGCTGCAGTGAATTAGTGTCATTTTGTTGTTTGATCAATAAAAAGCAAAGTAGGAAAATTCAATTATTTTATATATATATATATATATATATATATATATATATATATATATATATATATATATATATTACATTTATCGCTTAGAGTACTTTTTCCTTTTGCTACAAAGCAGTAACAAATGATCTCTAATATACTATATTTAGATGAAGGCCTACAAATACGCATATGCTCATTTGAAGAGCTAGGTATGGTAATAGGCAAAACATTTAAAATAAATAAATAAATAAGACAAAAAATAATGTATTTCATTTGCTAACCAATATATGCAGTTATTCTTTAGTGTTGACATCAATTGCTTTGTTTGAGCTGGTTTCCTAACAGGAAGCATCCTTATAGACTGATTTGTTTCCCACTAGTCCTGTTGAAAGAACTGGCAAATAGGACTGACATGTTTCAACTGAAGATTTTTTTTCTGTGTTCAGGGTCAATTGTAGAAGCAGATAATCAAAAAAGGTGGCCCCCACTATAAAATAATTGCATTTAATAGTTATTTTAGTCATATTTCATTTTTATTAATAATCAAGATTTGTTCTTCAAGGAGCATATTGTAAATATTGGACTGGGAGGGTACTTTAATTATAAAACGTTTCAGACCCCTGCTCTAAAATATATCTGATATGTCTCAGTTACTGAATACCATCCATTCCTCTTGTAATCATGGGATTATAAGAGGAATGGATGGTACTCTCAGAGATCTAAGAGACATGCTCTGAAGACTGACATGTACTGGCTCTTTAATTGTAAAAGTTGCAAGACTATATACAAATTGTGTCTTTGAAAATTAGTGTCAATTTGCATCCTTGACCAATCAAAAGCAATGTAGGCAAATTTAATTATATTACATGTAAAATGTATCTTTGAGATCTTTGATTTATTTTTTACAAAGCAGCAACAAATGATCTCATGAACAGGCTCTGTATCTTATCCTTTCTGCTTTAGCTGAAGTCCCACATTTAGATTTACAGTACTTTCTTTTGAAGAAAAAGATTTAGAATTGGGCAAAATAGTTTTAGAAAAAAAAAAATAATATTAACTGAAATATGCAATTATTATTTACTGTGGGCATCAATTACTTTGGCTAAGCTGCATATGATTGCATATTACCCAACAGGAAGCATCCTTGTAGACTGATTTGTTTTTGAATAGTTCCATTGAGTGCTTAGGACCAAATGCTTCTCTGCATTCACAGTCAAATGAAGTACCACAATATATAATATCATATCTTAGCATATCATAGTTAACAAGTTAGTAAATGCATTTCTTTTTACTCTCTTTTAATATTTTCTCAGAATTCAAATGATGTTCTTCAAAGAGCATATTGTAAATATGGGACTGAAGTGGTAATTTAATGATACATTTTGCAGCCCCTGCACTAGAGTGTATCTGAGACATCTCAGTAACTGTGTATTATCATTATATTTTATCTGTACAGCACCAACAGATTATTTAGCTATAAGGTACAATAAATACATTGTCAAGACAATAAAAATAAGATATGAGAGCACATTTGTACAGGAGTAGATGAGGGCCCTGCTCTTGTGAGAGCTTACAACCTACAGTAAATGGTATTTAAACTATTCCTGTTTTAACCACATAACTTCAGTTGTACACTATTAGCAAACTTCCCTAAAAAACATCAGTACAGTTGTGCGTTAATCATCACATAATGTCGTTTTTGGTGTTTAGCAAATATGTAATTAGCTCTAGAGCCGGAGCCAAACATAGCCGATTATAGGTCCAATATATTGACAGATGAAAAGCACAATGATTCAATCTGCTGTTTTGAGCCAGTCAGATTGCTGTTATGAAGCAGTATAATTTTGTTTGTTTTTTAGCATCACAAAGTAGGCAAATTCAGTTATATTTTATAGGTGAAACTTTTTTCTGTAAGCTCTTCTGGTTTCTTTTTATAAAACATCAACAAATTATTCCATACTGGCTTCTGTTTGGATCTCTTGACCTTGACAATGATGCACATTGACTCTTTAATTATAAAAGGTTGAAGACTTCCCGCACTAGAGTTAATATTTATTTACAAAACATCTCATTCCATTACAAGTGTATCCCCCTGATAATATTATTGCAGTGACAGCACTTTCTGTAGCTCCAGGGTAAATAAACATTGACAAAATTGGTACATACATAAATAAGCAGAGACTACACATTTCTACATACATAGTTGTATGGGAAAAGTACAACGAACACTTGGATAAAAAGTTTCCATACATTGGATTAGAGAATACAGCACATTTTTACATATTCATACTCATAGGTAAAAGAGAAGCAGGAGAATATGATAGTGCTGCTCTCATGAGAGCGTACAATCTAAGAAGTGATTTGGCATTAAATACATTTAGGGCCTCATTTATTTACGATTAGGGCTCTATATAAGCACATAGCATATTTTTTTTACAAAAGTTTTTAGTTAGTGAAGGCCTTGCTTTTGGATAGAAGTTCACTAACGAAAAACTTCTGTAAAAAAAATATGATATGTGCTTATATAGAGCCCTATTCAATTTGCCAAATTGCAATTGAATGAGGCCCTTAGTGAGGAATATAAAGATAGATAAAATTGGTATACCGTATATAAAAAAGTTTCTACATACATAGTGGTATGGGAAGAGTACAATGAACATATTTCCATACTCTTTGATAGAGGATGAGCACGAGGATATGCTAGTGCTGCTCTCATAAGAGCTTACAATCTAAGAAGTAATTTGGTGTTAAAGGCATTTAGTGAGGAATACAAACCTAAAAAACAATTGGTACATATATAAATAAGTGTAAATAAGCACAGACTACACATTTCTATATACAGTACAATGAACACTTGGATAACATGTTTACATGCATTTGAAGACAATGTAAATTAGAAGAGATAGCACCTTTTTACATATTCATACTCACTGGACGATACAATAGTCCTGCTCTCACAAGAACTTACAATCTAAGAGGTAATTTGGTCACAAAGACATTTAGTGAATAACACTTAATATGTGATATTATTGTTTTTGGAGTTAAGGAGGTAGGTGCTATGCATGCTTCTCTGAAAAGGTGAGTTTTCGGAGAGAACCACTGAATACCCGAAGACTAGCGAATAATCTAATGAACTGAAGTAGGGAATTCCAAAGAAATGGGTGCAGCTCTTGGATAATCCCCTAGCATGGGAAGAGGCAATGGCAAATAATAAGAGGAGGATCGACATGGGATCTACAATCAAATGTAGCTCAATAGAGATCAGAATATGGCTAGAGAATAGTGAGACCATCTACTGGTCTCCACCTGGTCTCTTGAGCCAGTCAGATTTCTGCTGTGGCAATTTGTGTCATTTTGCTTTATTTAGCAATGAAAAGCAATATAGGCATGTTCAATTATTTTACATATTAAACTTTGCTCTTTGAGGAAATCTGTTGTTTTTATTAACTGATTTATGCAATTATTATTTAATGTGGGCATCAATTACTGCATGACTGAGTGTATTACCAGGAACAGGATGCATCCTTGTAAACTGAATTGTTTTTGAATAGTTCTCTTGAAAGCACAGGTGCGATTAGGACCAAATGCTTCTCTGCATTCACGGTTAAATGAAGCACCACTACAGAATAAAAGCATATCATAGTTAATAAGTTAGTAACTGTTTTTTCTTTTTACTTTCTCTTGATATTTTCTCAATATTCAAATGATGTTCTTCAAAGAGCATATTGTAACTATGGGACTGAAGTGATTATTTAATGTTCCATTTTGCAGCCCCTGCACTAGAGTGTATCTGAGACATCTCAGTAACTTTGTATTATCATTATAGTGTATCTGTACAGCACCAGCAGATTATTTAGCTCTAAGGTACAATAAAAACATAAATAAAAGTTGTCATACATTGTCAAGACAATAAATATAAGATATAACAGCACATTTCTACATATACATTCATCAGAAGTAGATGAGTGCCCTGCTCTTGTGAGAGCTTACAACCTAAATGGTATATAAACTATTCCTTTTGTAATCCCATAATT
Organism: Discoglossus pictus; assembly: GCA_027410445.1. Taxonomy (NCBI): domain Eukaryota; kingdom Metazoa; phylum Chordata; class Amphibia; order Anura; family Alytidae; genus Discoglossus; species Discoglossus pictus. The sequence goes on from CM050168.1 coordinate 100,663,385, forward strand.
TTAGTTGTACATTATTATCAAAATTGCATCAAAAAACATCAGGACAGTTGTGCGTTAATCATCACATAATGTAGTTTATGATGTTTATCAAATATGTGATTAGATCTAGAGCAGGAGCCAAACATATCTGAGTATGGCCAGATGAAAAGCACAGGGATAATTCTGCTTTTTTTTTGAGCACCAAAAAGTAGGTAAATTTGTTATTTTTTATAGGTGAAACTTTTCTCTGTGAGCTCTTATGGTTTCTTTTTATAAAAAATCAACAAATTATTCCATACTGGCTTCTTGTTCTCTTGACCATGACAGTGATGTACATTTACTCTTTAATTATAAAAGGTTGAAGACTTCCTGCACTAGAGTTAATTTTCACTTACCAAACATCTATCTTGTAATATCATTCCATTACAAGTCTATCCCCTTGTTAATATTATTATAGTTTATTTGTAGAGTGACAGCACTTCCTGTAGCTCCAGGGTAAATAAACATGGACAAAATTGGTACAAACATAAATAAGTGTAAATAAGCAAAGACTACACATTTCTACATACATAGTGGTGTGGGAAGATGTCACAACCTGTATATTGAATGGGGTATGATAAGAGCCTATTGTCCAAACCTCTCCCCACAGATGTGCCCAGTTCATTTTACCTCTGTACAGCAGGAAGAACTTTCAGCCCTTGGATTAGACTGAGAGGTGTCTGTGGCCTTTTGTAGAATAAGGATCTTTCTAAGTTCTGAAAGGAACTTACTCCAGCAAACAGAATTCCCAGCATCAATTACGAAATTCACACTTAAATTATGTGAACCAGTATGACATCCCTATTACTGAAACCATCAGACATATTTATACCACATTCTTAGCAATGAAAGACCAATCAATTAAAAGGTGCATCCATGGTTATACCCAGTCACCTTCTAGCTCATGTTATCAGCCCTGTCTGCCAGTCTAAGACAATCACCCATTGTTTTCCCTTAACAATGCTGTATTCTTGGTAGGGGTAATTACATACAAAAGGGCCTGGATACACCAGTCTGAGGCTTGTGATACATAGAAGGAGACACTGGTGTCATGTGACTCCTACGGGTCAATTACTATGTCATATTGGGCATATATACATTATTTCCCTTGCAAGTGCTAGCCCCCCAAAGCACAACACAGACATACATCCCATCACTCCCAGCATGTTCATACATACACCCTAACTATAAACATGGGTACCATAGTATGGGCCTAGTGGTACCCAGCAAACTTTAAACAGGCATAACAATGAACAACACACAAATCCCCAATGTTAACCCATCTCAGTGGACCCCTTTCCCCTGGCACAATAAGCCTATCCAATAAGGGCATCAGTCTGTACGGTATTGCACAGCTGGTACCTTGGCATGCTACAGCCATGACAGAAGAGTACAATGAACATATTTTCATACTCTTTGGTACAGGATGAGCAGGAGGATATGATAGTGCTGCTCTCATAAGAGCTTACAATCTAAGAAGTAATTTGGTGTTAAAGACATTTAGTGAGGAATACAAACATGGAAAAAAATGGTACATATATAAATAAGTGTAAATAAGTAGAGACTACATACAGTACAATGAACACTTGGATAAATGTTTACATGCATTGGAAGACAATGTAAATTAGAGGAGACAGCACCTTTTTACATGATAATACTCACTGGTACAGGAGGAGCAGAATGATACAATAGTCCTGCTCTTACAAGAGCTTACAATCTAAGGTAATTTGGTGACAAAGACATTTAGTGAATAACACTTAATAGAGGAACAGAATACATACCGTATGTGATATTATTGTTTTTGGAGTTAAGGAGGTAGCTGCTATGCATGCTTCTCTGAAAATGTGAGTTTTCAGAGAGAACCACTGAATATCTGAAGACTAGCAAATAATCTAATCAACTGAAGTAGGGAATTCCAAATTAATGGGTGCAGCTCTTGGATAATGCCGTAGCATGGGAAGAGGCAATGACAAATAATAAGAGGATCAACATGGGATCTACAATCAAATGTAGCTCAATATAGATCAGAATATGGCTAGAGAATAGTGACCCACCTATTGGTCTCCACTACACTCCACCTGCAATATAGGCATGTTCAATTATTTTACATATTGAACTTCTCTCTTTGAGATCTGTTGTTTTTGCTTTCTTTTTTTACAAAGTAGCAACAAATAACCACATTTGGTAATGGGTAAGATTTGTAAAAGTAAAACCAATGTACAGAGTCTTTCATTTATTAACCAATTCACAGAATTATGATTTTCTTTGGGCATTAATTATTTTGTTTAAGCCAAATAATTGGGATTATTTATCAGCCTTATAAACTGATTGGATTTGCTTTTAATCCTATTGAAAGCACTGGCAAACAGGGCATAATTGGGTTGCGCCTATTGTAAATATTGGACTGGGAAGGCATTTTAATTATAAAACATTCCAGACCCCTGCTCTAGAATGCATTTGAGATGTCTCAGTTACTGTGTATCATCCATTCCTCTTGTAATCTCATAATTTTCATTGTGTCATATTGATGAAATTCCATCAACATCTAAGAGAGCACTTGTGAGTGAATAATCATTCAGTGTGCTTTTGGTATTGCCAAATATGCTTTTTTGTTTGCTCTATTGCAGATGTACTGGCTCTTTAATTATAAAAAATGCAGAACTCTGCTTAAGACTATATCCAAATGGTGTCTCTGAGAATTAGTGTCAATTTGCCTCCTTGACCAATTAAAACCAATGCAGGCAAATGTACTTATTTTACATGTATAATTTATCTTTGTTTGATTTTTTTTTTTACAAAGCAGCAACAAATGATCTCTTATAAACAGGCTCTTCTGCTTTAGCTGAAGGCCCACATTTAGATTTACAGTAATTCATTTTGAAGAACTAGATTTAGAAATGGGCAAAACAGTTTTTTTTATTAAAAAAATAATAATATTAACAGAAATATGCCATTATTATTTTCTGTGGGCATAAATTACTTTGAGCTGCATGATTGAGCATATTACCCAACAGGAAGCATCCTTGTAGACTGATTTGTTTTCAACTAGTTCTAATGAAAGCACAGGTGCTTCCCTGCATTCACTTTGAAATGAAGTAGATAAACTGAAAAAATGGTGGCTTCCACCACAGAATAACAGCATATCATAGTTAATAATTTAGTAACTGTTTTAAATAACTGTTTTTTTTAACAATTTCTCAATATTCCAATGGTGTTGTTCAAATACCATACTGTAAATATGGGAATAAGCTGGTACTTTAATTATATATTTTACAGGCTGCTGCACTAGCTGTATCTTGGAATATCTGAGACAATGCAATAACTGTATATTATTACAAATTATTATTATATTTTATCTGTACAGCACAAGCAGATTATTTAGCTCTAAGGTACAATAAAGACATGGATAACATTGTCATACATTTGAAAACAGAAAACATGAGATACAACAGCCCATTTGTACATATACATTCATAGAGGAGAAGATGAGGGACCTGCTCTTGTGAGAGCTTACATCAAAAAATGGTATACAAACTATTCCTCTTGTAATATCATAACTTCAGTTGTACATTGTACTATTATCAAACTTCCCTAAAAAAGCATCAGTACAGTTGTGCGTTAATCATCACATAATTTTGTTTTTGGTGTTTAGCAAATATGTTATTAGCTCTAGAGCAGGAGTCAAACATAGCCGATTAAAGGTCCACATATAGACAGATTTTGAAAAGCACAGTGATTCAATCTGCTGTTTTTGAGCCAGTCAGGTTGCTGCTATGAAGCAGTTTAATTTAGCTTTTTTTGTGCCTTAAAAAAGTAGGCAAATTCAGTTATTTTTTTATAGGTGAAACCTTTTTCTGTAAGCTCTTCTGGTTTCTTTTTATAAAACATCCACAAATTATTCCATACTGGCTTCTATTTTGATCTCTTGACCTTGACAGTGATGTACATTGATTATTTAATTATAAAAGGTTGAAGACTTCCTGCACTAGAGTTAATATTTTTTTACAAAACATCTCTCTTGTAATATTATTTCATTACAATTGTATCCCCTTGTTAATATTATTACAGTTTGTTTGTAGAGTGACAGAACTTTCTGTAGCTCCAGGGTAAATAAACATTGACAAAATTGGTACATACATAAATAAGTATAAAAAAGCAGGAACTACACATTTCTACATACATTGGAAGATACAGCACATGTTTACATATTCATACTCATTGGTACAGGAGGAACAGGAGGATATGATAGCCCTGCTCTCACAAGGGCTTACAATCTAAGAGGTAATTTGGTTTTCGGAGAACCACTGAATATCTGAAGACTAGTGAAGAGTCTAATGAACTGAAGCAGGGAATTCCAAATAAATGGGTGCAGCTCTTGGATAATGCCATAGGTGAGCATGGGAATAGGCAATGACGGATAATAAGAGGCGGATCGACATGGATCTACAATCAAATGTAGCTCAATGGAGATCAGAAATATGGCTAGAGAACAAATAGTGAGAAGTGAGACCATCTATATATATATATATATATATATATATATATATATATATAGTAAATAAAAAGTACATCTGTGTTCACATTCGAATGTCTAAAGCAAGTTAAAAAACCTGCTTCCAGCTCAGAGTTCCGAGAAAAACAGTTATTACACTGCATTCTGGGAAGTTGAGCTGGGACACTCAAACATGGCCACAAATGCCTCGCTCTTCATTCCGTAGCCATATATATATATATATAAATGCCTAAATTAAGTACACTCATCTAGTACTAGTTTATACCAAGGAGAAACATGAAATATACAAATATGCGTGTCTATATGTGTGTGGGCTTCTGCCACCTTATTTTCTTCTCCTGTGGGCCCCTTCCCCCTGTACCCCTGGGACACCCCTTGTACCCCTCAGGCTCTCCTTCTAACCCTTAAGCCCCCCGAATGCTCCATAGGGGGCCAAAGGGATATAGGGGGCCTGCCCCCCCCCCAGGGGACAATAAAAAATAATAATTTAAATGTAAAAAATGTAGACAGCACTATGGCCCCCACAGAGGAGGGCCCTGGTGCCTTGAACCGGCAGCATCTCTGTCCCTGGCCTCATTTACTGTATATAAGCCATACATATTATACATTTTCTAGATATCATCATTTCCATTGTGTCCTATTGATGAAATTCCATCAAAATGAATCAGGATAATTCTGAATGAATTATTAATTTGTACACTTCTGATTTGTGGCAAATGTGTGTCATTTGTGTTACAGCAGGGTCTGCAACCTATGTTTCTAGAGCCAATTTCAGCTGAGTATATAGATTAACAAATGGCCAGACACCAATCAATAATGAGACCAACTAGTGGCCAGACAGCAGCCAATATTGACACCAACTATTGGTCAGATAACAACCAATATTGATATCAACTATTGGCCTACATGCCTTTTGAGCCAGTTGGGTTGTAGCTGTGTGATTGACTTCAGTGTAGCTTTGCATTGGTGTCAGTTTTGCTTTTTGCAACAGTATACAAAGCAATATATTCAAGTTCAATTACTTTAAATACAAAACTTCTGACTATTTGATCTCTTAAAGATTGACATACACTGGCTCTTTATTTATTAAAGGTTGCTAATCCTTTCTGAAGTGTTGAATATGCATACAAGATGTCTCAATTACTGTCTGATAACCGTTCAGTTTGTAACCTTTCAGTATTTTATGAATACTGAGAAGCCAAATGAAATTCTCCTTTTAAGTTATACTAAGAAAATGTAATGCAAGTACATTTTAGAAATAATAACTTACGTTACGTAATATTAAAAAACCAAGCATGCTGCAATTAAAAATTGTTCTCCGCTATAACTCTCATGTCCTGGTTGTAGTGGCTTTGTGTTCCCTTGCTGCCCTCTTCCTCTAGGTCCTGGTCTATCAGCTGATCTGAGATGTTTAGCCACAAACCTGCTACTTATATACTCCTCAGCTACCTGAATGTCATAATAGCAGTTCCATCCAGTGATCATTATGACATCATTTGTTGGAATTCTGGAAGTGGCAACTTTCAGTTAAACACATGGGGCCTCATTCAATTGTGATTTGGCCAATTAAATAGGGCTCTATATATCAGTACAGAGCATATTTTTGTTACGGAAGGTTTTAGTTAGTGAACTTCTATCCAAAAGCAAGGTCTTCACTAACTAGAAAACTTCTGTAAAAAAAAAATATGCTCTGTGCTTATACAGAGCCCTATTCAATTGGCCAAATCACAATTGAATGAAGCCCTTGGACATGGGACTTTTTGTCAATTAAACAAATGTCATTCACTATGTCATCAATTATTAATCCATGGTTTGTTACTTAAACAAACCCTTACATGCTAGTATTTGTTATTGTAAAAAAAAACATTTTCTTAATTAGTTAAACCTTTCTATCCTATGCTTCTCTTTGTTAATTAATTAAACTCATTTTAATTTCAATATCTTCCACGTGTAAGGTCTATGTCAAACTGTTCAAAAAAACAGTCCATTCCATTTTCATTTAATTCTATAAGAATCGAAAAAACAACACAAATCACGCTCTTTTGGAAACATTTTTATTTAATAATTCTACTGCTAAGGGCTATTCATTCAAATGTGATTTGGCCAATTGAATAGGGCTCTATATAAGCACATAGCATATTTTTTTACAGAAGTTTTTAGTTAGGGAAGACCTTACTTTTGGATAGAAGGTCACTAACTAAAAACTTCTGTAAAAAAATATGCTCTGTGCTTATATAGAGCCCTATTCAATTGCTTATATTGAGACCTATTCAATTGTCCAAATCACATTTGAATGAGGCCCATATTGTGTTACAGCTTATCAGTTATACGACTCTGGATCAAGGCCAGGGGAAAGAAAAGGGGGCCAAAGAGGAAAGCAAAGGGAAATAAAGCAAATACTGTACACTGGATACAGTGTAAAGTGGAAGTGAGATAAAACCTAGATGGGGAAAAGAGCAGTAGATGGAAGAATTAATAGGATAAATAGCATAGTGGAAAGGTGAATAGGAAGAAAAGGTGGTAGTGAAAGAAAATAGAGGGGGATGAGAGGGGCAGATAGGGAAATAAAACAATTGAAATTAGGGCAATGGAGAATAGAAAGAAGGTAAACTGAACATAAGAGACACAAGGGAGAGAGAAAAGGGAGGCTGAGTAAAAATACTGAAAGTATGGGATATCAGGGAGAATGGTTAATGGAACATGGAAATATGTTTTTTCTTTGTTGCATCAGAAAGAAAGTATTTGATAATGTACTACAGTGTATTTTATTTTGTCAAAGGTCTCAGAGCAGATAAACATATTTATTATTATTATTATTATTATTATCCTTTATTTGTAACACTCCCAACATAGGCCTCTATGTAAGTCAAGTGCTCTAACTTAGTAAATCGGCGGCAGGAGCTTTTTTTTCCTACGTTTTTCACTAATGTAAATATTTCTATATATATCTATTTTTAAATAATAATTAATACATGAGTTACTTAACAAATTCATATATTTTACCTATTTCTAATTATTATATCCAGCAATCAATAGCCTGAAGAGCTAGCAATCTCTTTTTATTTTCCTGCAGCATACAATGTACAGTTGTCATGTTGCTGCCCTGAGGAGAAAATGTCCCAACAGTGCATTGGAAATAGGCTTTGTGTGCAAGGGCAAACCATTGGTTTAGTTGTGTGAAGCGCCCTTTTAGATTCGTAATGTTATTATTTGCAAGCTTGTGTTGTAAAATGGCGGCATTTGTGTATGTGTTACGGGGCTCGCCAGCATGTTCCGTCCTTTGTAATAGTGTATTTTGTACCTTGTACGTTCCTGTGTGAAAGTGCTACACGGTTGGCTTTGTTTTACCCGGTTTGGGGTCGTGTAGCCTCGTTTTTCATTTTGTTTGGAGGACATTTTTTTTTCTCACTTAGGTGAGTTTAGAGTGCCGAAACTCGTCCAAATGCACTTAAATTCGCGTTGCACCTCACTCTTATATGTCCTGGCTGTTCCCTCATGCTGTGTGTGATGTTTATTTTTTTGTGTATTTTTTTTCTGTATTATTCGTGTTTTTTGGTTTGTGCGGTTTGGGAGTTAAGGGCCCTATTAAATTCGAGCTGCGGATGAATTCGTATCTCGCAAAGGACCATCGTAAGTCGATTTACGATATCCGAGTCGACTTGCGATTGACTTGCGATTGACTTGCGTAATTTCGGACTACTTTGCCGAGATTTGCCTCCGATAAGCGCTACGTAGTAAGTAGCGGACAAGAATTCCTTGCGTAGACGCTCGTATCTCGCAAATTCGCTAAGTGCACAAAAAAACACACTTAAAATGGTTTACGCATTACTTACAGACAACTTTAAAATATAAAAGTGAGTTTAGCAGAGGAAAAGCATGGAAGGCCATTACAATTGTTTTCACCATCCCCTCCCCCCACCAAAGCAAAGGCATTATACAACCAATTAGTTGTTACATTTTGAATGAAAAGCCATGCTGCAGCTTACATAAACCAAAATTAAAGACACACTACCTCATTACATAAAAACACAAAAACATCAAGAAAATGCCATATTAACCCTGTTATTTTGTATACATGTTGCTCATCACATCTACATTTGGGAACACAAATATGGGGCACATGGAGAATGTGAATATGTCCTGTTCAGTCTTTCGGTCGGGTCCGACTGTGACCCTCTGTCACTGCTTTCTTACAAGGTTCCTATGCCGGTGAGACCGGAGTGGGTTATCAGTTCCTTCCCCAGTGGTTTGGGATTTGGCCCTGCATTCAGCTTTCCCTCTCACCCCCACAATGACCCTTAATGGGATAGCTCCCAGCTTCATTGAAATACACAATACCTCTTGTTTGGTCTTTCGGTCGGGTCCGACTCTGACCCTCTGTCACTGCTTTCTTACAAGGTTCCAATGCCGGTGAGACCGGAGTGGGTTGTCAGTTGTGCTGTCACTCTCCCACCCACAATGACCCTTAATTGGATAGCTCCCAGCTTCATTGAAATACACAATACCTCTTGTTTGGTCTTTCGGTCGGGTCCGACTCTGACCCTCTGTCACTGCTTTCTTACAAGGTTCCAATGCCGGTGAGACCGGAGTGGATTGTCAGTTGTGCTGTCACTCTCCCACCCACAATGACCCATAATGGGATAGCTCCCAGCTTCATTGAAATACACAATACCTCTTGTTTGGTCTTTCGGTCGGGTCCGACTGTGACCCTCTGTCACTGCTTTCTTACAAGGTTCCTATGCCGGTGAGACCGGAGTGGGTTGTCAGTTGTGCTGTCACTCTCCCACCCACAATGACCCTTAATGGGATAGCTCCCAGCTTCATTGAAATACACAATACCTCTTGTTTGGTCTTTCGGTCGGGTCCGACTGTGACCCTCTGTCACTGCTTTCTTACAAGGTTCCAATGCCGGTGAGACCGGAGTGGATTGTCCGTTGTGCTGTCACTCTCCCACCCACAATGACCCTTAATGGGATAGCTCCCAGCTTCATTGAAATACACAATACCTCTTGTTTGGTCTTTCGGTCGGGTCCGACTCTGACCCTCTGTCACTGCTTTCTTACAAGGTTCCTATGCCGGTGAGACCGGAGTGGGTTGTCAGTTCCTTCCCCAGTGGTTTGGGATTTGGCCCTGCATTCAGCTTTCCCTCTCACCCCCACAATGACCCTTAATGGGATAGCTCCCAGCTTCATTGAAATACACAATACCTCTTGTTTGGTCTTTCGGTCGGGTCCGACTCTGACCCTCTGTCACTGCTTTCTTACAAGGTTCCTATGCCGGTGAGACCGGAGTGGGTTGTCAGTTGTGCTGTCACTCTCCCACCCACAATGACCCTTAATGGGATAGCTCCCAGCTTCATTGAAATACACAATACCTCTTGTTTGGTCTTTCGGTCGGGTCCGACTGTGACCCTCTGTCACTGCTTTCTTACAAGGTTCCAATGCCGGTGAGACCGGAGTGGATTGTCAGTTGTGCTGTCACTCTCCCACCCACAATGACCCTTAATGGGATAGCTCCCAGCTTCATTGAAATACACAATACCTCTTGTTTGGTCTTTCGGTCGGGTCCGACTCTGACCCTCTGTCACTGCTTTCTTACAAGGTTCCTATGCCGGTGAGACCGGAGTGGGTTGTCAGTTCCTTCCCCAGTGGTTTGGGATTTGGCCCTGCATTCAGCTTTCCCTCTCACCCCCACAATGACCCTTAATGGGATAGCTCCCAGCTTCATTGAAATACACAATACCTCTTGTTTGGTCTTTCGGTCGGGTCCGACTCTGACCCTCTGTCACTGCTTTCTTACAAGGTTCCTATGCCGGTGAGACCGGAGTGGGTTGTCAGTTGTGCTGTCACTCTCCCACCCACAATGACCCTTAATGGGATAGCTCCCAGCTTCATTGAAATACACAATACCTCTTGTTTGGTCTTTCGGTCGGGTCCGACTGTGACCCTCTGTCACTGCTTTCTTACAAGGTTCCTATGCCGGTGAGACCGGAGTGGGTTGTCAGTTCCTTCCCCAGTGGTTTGGGATTTGGCCCTGCATTCAGCTTTCCCTCTCACCCCCACAATGACCCTTAATGGGATAGCTCCCAGCTTCATTGAAATACACAATACCTCTTGTTTGGTCTTTCGGTCGGGTCCGACTCTGACCCTCTGTCACTGCTTTCTTACAAGGTTCCAATGCCGGTGAGACCGGAGTGGGTTGTCAGTTGTGCTGTCACTCTCCCACCCACAATGACCCTTAATTGGATAGCTCCCAGCTTCATTGAAATACACAATACCTCTTGTTTGGTCTTTCGGTCGGGTCCGACTCTGACCCTCTGTCACTGCTTTCTTACAAGGTTCCAATGCCGGTGAGACCGGAGTGGATTGTCAGTTGTGCTGTCACTCTCCCACCCACAATGACCCATAATGGGATAGCTCCCAGCTTCATTGAAATACACAATACCTCTTGTTTGGTCTTTCGGTCGGGTCCGACTGTGACCCTCTGTCACTGCTTTCTTACAAGGTTCCTATGCCGGTGAGACCGGAGTGGGTTGTCAGTTGTGCTGTCACTCTCCCACCCACAATGACCCTTAATGGGATAGCTCCCAGCTTCATTGAAATACACAATACCTCTTGTTTGGTCTTTCGGTCGGGTCCGACTGTGACCCTCTGTCACTGCTTTCTTACAAGGTTCCAATGCCGGTGAGACCGGAGTGGATTGTCCGTTGTGCTGTCACTCTCCCACCCACAATGACCCTTAATGGGATAGCTCCCAGCTTCATTGAAATACACAATACCTCTTGTTTGGTCTTTCGGTCGGGTCCGACTCTGACCCTCTGTCACTGCTTTCTTACAAGGTTCCTATGCCGGTGAGACCGGAGTGGGTTGTCAGTTCCTTCCCCAGTGGTTTGGGATTTGGCCCTGCATTCAGCTTTCCCTCTCACCCCCACAATGACCCTTAATGGGATAGCTCCCAGCTTCATTGAAATACACAATACCTCTTGTTTGGTCTTTCGGTCGGGTCCGACTCTGACCCTCTGTCACTGCTTTCTTACAAGGTTCCTATGCCGGTGAGACCGGAGTGGGTTGTCAGTTGTGCTGTCACTCTCCCACCCACAATGACCCTTAATGGGATAGCTCCCAGCTTCATTGAAATACACAATACCTCTTGTTTGGTCTTTCGGTCGGGTCCGACTCTGACCCTCTGTCACTGCTTTCTTACAAGGTTCCAATGCCGGTGAGACCGGAGTGGATTGTCAGTTGTGCTGTCACTCTCCCACCCACAATGACCCTTAATGGGATAGCTCCCAGCTTCATTGAAATACACAATACCTCTTGTTTGGTCTTTCGGTCGGGTCCGACTGTGACCCTCTGTCACTGCTTTCTTACAAGGTTCCTATGCCGGTGAGACCGGAGTGGGTTGTCAGTTCCTTCCCCAGTGGTTTGGGATTTGGCCCTGCATTCAGCTTTCCCTCTCACCCCCACAATGACCCTTAATGGGATAGCTCCCAGCTTCATTGAAATACACAATACCTCTTGTTTGGTCTTTCGGTCGGGTCCGACTCTGACCCTCTGTCACTGCTTTCTTACAAGGTTCCAATGCCGGTGAGACCGGAGTGGGTTGTCAGTTGTGCTGTCACTCTCCCACCCACAATGACCCTTAATTGGATAGCTCCCAGCTTCATTGAAATACACAATACCTCTTGTTTGGTCTTTCGGTCGGGTCCGACTCTGACCCTCTGTCACTGCTTTCTTACAAGGTTCCAATGCCGGTGAGACCGGAGTGGATTGTCAGTTGTGCTGTCACTCTCCCACCCACAATGACCCATAATGGGATAGCTCCCAGCTTCATTGAAATACACAATACCTCTTGTTTGGTCTTTCGGTCGGGTCCGACTGTGACCCTCTGTCACTGCTTTCTTACAAGGTTCCTATGCCGGTGAGACCGGAGTGGGTTGTCAGTTGTGCTGTCACTCTCCCACCCACAATGACCCTTAATGGGATAGCTCCCAGCTTCATTGAAATACACAATACCTCTTGTTTGGTCTTTCGGTCGGGTCCGACTGTGACCCTCTGTCACTGCTTTCTTACAAGGTTCCAATGCCGGTGAGACCGGAGTGGATTGTCAGTTGTGCTGTCACTCTCCCACCCACAATGACCCTTAATGGGATAGCTCCCAGCTTCATTGAAATACACAATACCTCTTGTTTGGTCTTTCGGTCGGGTCCGACTCTGACCCTCTGTCACTGCTTTCTTACAAGGTTCCTATGCCGGTGAGACCGGAGTGGGTTGTCAGTTCCTTCCCCAGTGGTTTGGGATTTGGCCCTGCATTCAGCTTTCCCTCTCACCCCCACAATGACCCTTAATGGGATAGCTCCCAGCTTCATTGAAATACACAATACCTCTTGTTTGGTCTTTCGGTCGGGTCCGACTCTGACCCTCTGTCACTGCTTTCTTACAAGGTTCCTATGCCGGTGAGACCGGAGTGGGTTGTCAGTTGTGCTGTCACTCTCCCACCCACAATGACCCTTAATGGGATAGCTCCCAGCTTCATTGAAATACACAATACCTCTTGTTTGGTCTTTCGGTCGGGTCCGACTGTGACCCTCTGTCACTGCTTTCTTACAAGGTTCCAATGCCGGTGAGACCGGAGTGGATTGTCAGTTGTGCTGTCACTCTCCCACCCACAATGACCCTTAATGGGATAGCTCCCAGCTTCATTGAAATACACAATACCTCTTGTTTGGTCTTTCTGTCGGGTCCGACTGTGACCCTCTGTCACTGCTTTCTTACAAGGTTCCTATGCCGGTGAGACCGGAGTGGGTTGTCAGTTGTGCTGTCACTCTCCCACCCACAATGACCCTTAATGGGATAGCTCCCAGCTTCATTGAAATACACAATACCTCTTGTTTGGTCTTTCGGTCGGGTCCGACTCTGACCCTCTGTCACTGCTTTCTTACAAGGTTCCAATGCCGGTGAGACCGGAGTGGATTGTCAGTTGTGCTGTCACTCTCCCACCCACAATGACCCTTAATGGGATAGCTCCCAGCTTCATTGAAATACACAATACCTCTTGTTTGGTCTTTCGG
>CM050168.1:100677008-100784508 GCA_027410445.1 Discoglossus pictus
ACTAATTATTAAAAAAAAAAAAGGAGAGGACCTAATACTGAACCCTGAGGAACCCCACTTACCACATTAGTCCAATCGGATTATGTTCCATTTACAACAACCCTTTGCTTCCTGTCTTTTAGCCAGCTCTCAATCCATAAGCAGATATTTACTGCAACTCCTGTATCTCTTAGTTTGCACAATAGTCTCCCATGTGGCACTGTATCAAAAGCCTTTACAAAATCCAAAAAGACTACATCCACTGAGTTGCCTTGATCCAGGTTCCTACTATCCTCCTCATAGAAACTAATTAGATTTGTTTGACATGACCTATCCCTCATAAATCCATGTTGACTCCTACTTATAATCCTGTTCAAATAGACATATTATTGAATATTATCCCTTATTAACCCTTCTAAAAGCTTCCACAATACAGAAGTGAGGCTCACTGGTCTATAATTCCCCGGATTTGCTCTTGCTCCCTTTTTAAATATAGGTATCACATCAGCTTTTCTCCAGTCATCTGGTAGAGACCCTGTGTTGAGTGAATCTTGAAAAATTAAATATAATGGTTTGGCTATTACAGAACCCAGTTCCCTTAGTACTCTTGGATGTATTCCATCAGGACCCAGGGCTTTATTAACATTTATTTTTTCCAACCTCTTTTGGATTACTTCCTGTGTTAACCAATTATTTGGCAAAGGTAGTGTAGCCCCATTATGTTGCCGTGTCCCAACCACTTGTACCTCCCTTGTGTATACCGAACAAAAGAACCTATTTAGCTCATCTGCCTTTTCTTGGTCACTAAATATCAGACGGCCTGTGTCACATTGTAATGTTCCTATAGCTTCCTTCCTGGCCTTCTTTCCATTAATATACTTAAAACATATTTTAGGGTTAGTCTTACTCTCTTTTGCAATTCATTTTTCATTTTCTATTTTAGCCAGTCTAATCACCCTTTTCCAGCCTTGTTGATTTCCTTGTATTCCTGTAAAGCAGTCTCTGTCCCCTCTTGTTTGTATAATTTAAATGCCTGTTTTTTACTCCGTATCTTGATCTTTAAATCATTGTTAAGCCACATTGGATGGGATTTACTACTTTTACTTTTATTCCCACACGGTATATGCCGATGTGTATGTAAATTTAGTAAGGATTTAAATGTTGTCCACTTGTGGTCAGTGTTTTTACCTGCAAGTTCTCTGTCCCAGTCTATACTTTGTATTGCTGCCCTTTTAAAATTAAGAGTTTTTGTTGGCCCCTTAAAATTTTGTTTTTTTAATTCAATCTCAAACGAGACTGTGTTGTGATCACTGTTTCCCAAAGGTTGCCCTATTCCAACATTAGATACTATATCAATATTATTTGTGATTAGTAAATCTAAGATAGCTTCATTTCTAGTAGGCTCTTGTACAACCTGGGCCAGATAATGATCCCTGAGTGTACTCAAGAACCTGCTCCCCTTAGATGAACTGCTGGTCTCATTTATCCAGTTTATTTCATGGTAATTAAAATCTCCCATTATTTGAACTTGACCATGCCTAGCTGCATTTTCAATCTGTAACAATAATTGTATTTACTCACTTTCAGCTATATTTGGGGGTTTATAGCATACTCCTACTAAAATTCTTTCGGAATTTGATGCTCCGCTATTTGACTCTACCCATAAACATTCCAGCATTATCACTAGGTCCACCATAAATATCCTCTCTGACTATAGGCTTAAATTCAGGCTTAACATACAGGCAAATCCCTCCTCCTCGTTTACCATTGCCTCTATCTTTCCTAAATAGGTTATAACCATCCAGATTAACAGTCCAGTCATGAGATTCATCCCACCACGTTTCAGTAATGCCTATTAAATCCCATTTTTCATTAATTGCTAATAATTCTAACTTTCCCATTTTCCTGGCAAGCTTCTGGCATTAGCAAGCATACACCTTATGTTATGAGTCTGTAGTTCTGAAGTGCCTGCCACTGTACTTGAATTACTTAGTACTACCTCCCTATTGACTATACTAACTATCCCCCCATCTCCGCCCCTATGATTTGTAAATTCATCCCTTATACCCTCTACACTTTCTACCCCATTACTTATATCTAGTCCCTCCCCCCAACTATTGGTTTAAAAACTCCTCCAGCCTTTCTACCATCCTATCCCCTAGTACAAAAGCTCCCTCATCATTAAGGTGCAATACATCCCTACTGTAGAGATTGTACCGAAGTGAGAAGTCAGCCCAGTGCTCTAAAAACCCAAACCCCTCCTTAGTGCACCACATCTTTAGCCACGCTTTAACCTCCCTAAGCTCCTTCTGCCTCCCTGGGCTAGCACATGGCACTGGTAGTATCTCAGAAAATACTACCTTGGAGGTCCTTGCCTTCAGCGTATTACCTAGTTCTCTAAAATCATTTCTTAGGACACTCCATCTTCCACTAACTTTGTCATTGGTACCAGTATGTACCAAGACTGCCGGTTCATTTCCAGCCCCTCCCAATAATTTGTCTACCCGATCCACAACATGACGAACCCAAGCACCCGGGAGACAGCAAACTGTTCGATTGCTGGGATCTGGGTGAGTCCCCTACAACCAAAACCTGTCTGTTGCTCTACCTATGCTGCCCTCCCACTCCTCGAGTAGAGCTGTTCTCACGGCTGTTAGAGGGAACAGCTTTATCTGGCATTGCCATTCCTGAATGGACATCCCCAACAGTTTCACTCAATATGGAAATCTGTTGATGTTTGCCAAGTCAGAACTGGCCTGCCTCCTCCTGTTCCCCCTGCTTCCCCTTGTAACTGTAACCCAGCTACCTCCCTGGACATCCTCACTAGCCCCAGCTCCGTCCTCTATGCTAGGCCCAGCTAAACTGTGCTCAGTGAGCACTAACCCCCCTTCCATTGGAGCAATATCTCCAAGTGCTGCAATTCTCCGCTCCAGATCTCCAATTTGAGCTTCCAGAGAGGCAACATGCTCATACCTGTCACAGAGGTATGGACCCTGGATCATCTGTTCCAGTATTGCATACATATGACAGGATGTACACTGAGTGAGGTTGCCACAGGACTGACTCATAATTATTATTATTGTCTACAAAATTTCAGTGGGAAAAATAAAGAATATAAAATAATATATTTGTATAAAGTTTTCCTTCTTTGTACTATAAATCTGCCCTCCCTTTTCTTTGAAGTCCCTACCCCTATTTAAACTCCTACACTTTACTAGAACTGCACCTAATACTGAAAATGTTCGCAAGCTCACAAGTTCGCCCCTTCCCCGTTTATACTAACTTCTGCCTTCTCACCTGGGCACAATTAGTGCACTCTGCAATTTATCAGTCTTTATCTGTAAAGGAAGATCCACTTGTAAACAGGCCCCAAAACAGCTCACAAACCTTTTATACTGGTTAAACAGTCAAGCCACACCCCTCTCACCTGGGCACAATTAGTGCACTCTGCAATTTATCAGCCTTTATCTGTAAAGGAAAATCCACTTGTAAACAGGCCCCAAAACAGCCCACAAACCTTTTATACTGGTTAAACAGTCAAGCCACACCCCTCTCACCTGGGCACAATTAGTGCACTCTGCAATTTATCAGCCTTTATCTGTAAAGGAAAATCCACTTGTAAACAGGCCCCAAAACAGCTCACAAACCTTTTATACTGGTTAAACAGTCAAGCCACACCCCTCTCACCTGGGCACAATTAGTGCACTCTGCAATTTATCAGCCTTTATCTGTAAAGGAAAATCCACTTGTAAACAGGCCCCAAAACAGCTCACAAACCTTTTATATTAGTTAAACAGTCAAGCCACATCCCTCTCACCTGGGCACAATTAGTGCACTCTGCAATCTATCAGCCTTTATCTGTAAAGGAAAATCCACTTGTAAACAGGCCCCAAAACAGCTCACAAACCTTTTATATTGGTTAAACAGTCAAGCCACACCCCTCTTACCTGGGCAGAAATAGTGCCCTCTGCCATTTATCAGCCTTTATCTGGACACAATTAGTGCACTCTGCAATTTATCAGCCTTTATCCGTAAAGGAAAATCCACTTGTAAACTAGTATTTCTTTTAGGACAGTCCCTAAGACCTTATTTGACATATCTCTGTGTAAAGAAAGGAATATTTCAGAAACAGTTGAAACAGATGTCTGCTCTAACTAAAAACTTCTTGTCTAAATAGTGGATGACCACCAGGCATTTTTTGATGTTAAGTAAAATCCAAGAGTTCTTCAGCAAAAAGATTGAATATGTTTGGATTATTCTTGCATCCGAACATATGCCATGTAGTGAAATAGAACAGGTCCTTACATTTAATACTTGGATGTGCCATGGTGCGGGGTCTACTGGAATTTGCTTAAAAGCGTCTGTAATGTCAGTTTTAAAGAGCCAGCAATGGTGACCTAGTTAGAATCATCAATCCAGGCGTACTAGAGAGAGTACTCATCAGTGGGGATTAATGAATTTATTCAGGGAGTGGTGGGGTTGTGAGGAGAGGATATATTGATAAAAATACATTTCTTACATAAATACTTACTAGTAGTGATACCAATGGGGTTGATTCGCCAAACCAGTAATGGTGGAGTGATAAATGGTCCAGTGAGGTTGTTCACTACCTCTCTGCGGATCATAGATTAGTGCAATAGAGAGAGATCTGGGGCAATGCAGTGACTCCAATGTGGAACCGGTCGTGAATCCTGAAACTGCATAATCTGTAAATGATAATTACTGTCGACAAGTGAGAAAGTAGTGAGATGTAATGGTTACTCGTAATTTCAGGTGCAATACCTGGGGGCAAATGTTACAGGCATGATCCATTTGGCAGACAGCACATATTGTACATACATCATTCTGCATCTGCTGAAAGTGCAACCTTTTGACTTAAAATTGTAGGAAATAGGACTGGACCCCAGATAAGGAGTGAAGAGGAGACTGGAGTGGAGACATGTATAGTATTTGAGGTTGAATAAAGACTGTTAGACCATCACGTTCAACCTTTTTAGTTCTCTCTTGATCTTATTAATATGTGGACTATTTGTTATTAATTGTTAATTGATCCAGAGGAAGGCAAACTGAAAAAAAAAAAAACATTGAAACTTTGCCAATTGTCTCATAAGGGGAAAAAAAGGAAAATTCCTTATTGACCCCAGACACTGGCGATCACATTTTTCCCTGGATCAATATTCCTTCACTAGTTATCTAGGATAACCTTCAATGCCCTCTTTATTCAAAAATATATCTAACCCCTTTTTGAAGTTATCTATCAAATTCACTGTCACCACCTCCTTTGGTAGAGAATTCCACAGTTTAACCACCCTAACTGTGAAGAACCATTTTCTTTGTTTAAGGTGAAATCTTTTTTCCTCTAACCTCAAAGGGTGTCCTCTTGTCAGTTGAAAATCTCTTGCTATAAAAAGTTCACTTGACAAAGCCTTACATTGACCCTGGATGTATTTAAATAAGGTAATCATATCCCCTCGTAGACGCCTTTTTTCTCTTTTTCTCTTCATAACTTAGCCCCTCCATTCCCCTTATTAGTTTTGTTGCCCTTCACTGTACTTTTTCCAGCTCTAAAATGTCCTTTTTATGAAACGGTGCCCAAAATTATACTCAATATTCCAAATGAGGGTGTACTAGAGATTTGTATAGTGGCATAATTATATTTGCTTCCCTTGCATCTATACCCTTCTTAATACATGCTAATATTTGACTTGCCTTTGCCGCTGCTGCTTGGCATTGAGCACTGCTATCTAGGTGGTTGTCCACTTGTTGTACTTCCAAATCCCTTCCAATATCAGATACCCCTACATTTGCTCCATTAAGATTATAAATAGCATGCCTCTTTTTCCTTCCCAAATGCATAACCTTACATTTGATTGTATTCAATCTCATCTGCCATTTAGCTGCCCATTTCTCTAATTTATGCAAATCCCTTTGTAGGGAAAGTACATCATTATCTGATTTAATTACCTTGCACAACTTAGTGTCATCAGCAAAAATGGAGACACTACTTTCGAGTCCTACTTCTACATCATAGGACCTAATACTGAACCTTGAGGAACCCCACTTACCACATTAGTCCAATCTGAGTATGTTCCATTTAAAACAACCCTTTGCTTCCTGTCTTTTAGCCAGCTCTCGATCCATGAGCAGATATTTCCTGCAATTCTTGTATGACTTAGTTTGCTCAAAAGTCTCCCATGAGTCACTGTATCAAAAGCCTTTGCAAAATCCAAAAAGACTACATCCACTGAGTTGCCCTGATCCAAGTTCCTACTAACCTCCTCATAGAAACTAATTAGATTGGTCTGACATGACCTATCCTTCATAAATCTGTGTTGACTGCTGCCTATGATCTTGTTCAAATAGACATATTCTTGTATTCTGTCCCTTATTAACCCTTCTAAAAGCTTCCCAACTACAGATGTGAATCTCACTGGTCTATAATTCCCCGATTTGCTCTTGCTCCCTTTTTAAATATAGGTATCACCTCTGCTTTTCTCAAGTCATCTGGTAAAGACCCTGTGGTGAGTCTTGAAAGATTAGATATAATGGTTTGGCTATTACAGAATCCAGCTCCCTCTGTACCCTAGGATGAATTCTATCAGGACCTGGGGCTTTATTAAGATTTATTTTCTCCAACCTCTTTTGGATTTCTTCCTGCGTTAACCAATTATTTAGTGATGGTAGTGTAGCCCCAATTTTTTGCGGTGTCCCAACCACTGGTACCTATCTTGTGTATATCGACGAAAAGAACCTATTTAGCTCATGTGCCTTTTCCTGGTCACTAATTATCAGACGGCCTGTGTCACATGGTAATGTTCCTATAGATTCCTTCCTCACCTTCTTCCCATTAATATATTTAAAAAATATTTTAGGGTTAGTCTTACTTTCCTTTGCAACTGACTTCTCATTTTCAATTTAAGCCAGTCTAATAGCCCTTTTGAAAGCCTTGTTGATTTCCTTATAGTCACATAAAGCTGCGTATGTTCCCTCCTTCTTGTATAATTTAATGTAACTGCTTTAGTGGCCGCAAAGTTGCTGCAGAAGAGTTCCTGATATAAGGCTGCCCAGTTCATAGCAAAGTCAAACCGTGAGATGGCTGCGGCAGCAGTGAAAGACCTTTGATAATCGTAATAGTACCACCATACTTGAGCTAGATCTATGACTATAAATAGATAATGATCTAATTCCTGGCATATGTTGATAAACTGAGCATAATATTTCACTATAGAAACTGAAACCCAACACAAATTCAATCACAGATAGTTTACTATACAGTCTTGGGTCTTTAGGTCCTACAGTGGCTGAGAAATCACCTTCTGAAGTGGTTTTATTCTCTGTAGCTTTGTGTGACGGGCTGAGATGTGTTGCAAGTTTCACTTCTTTTCTTTCACAATATCCCATCTTTAGCTGCGATAAAATGTGCTGGCATGATAGTTAGTGGCATTGATAAGGACTCACCTGATGAGTTTAGAACTCTAGAAGGCAGGTGGCTTGATCCTACAGCCTGGGGATTCTCAATTCTAGACATCCTTCCTTTAAGCAAGTTTACTGAGCTATCATTCTTTGAATTTTTGCTAGTTGTTCATTGTCATTCTTCTTGATGGCTGCTTCTCGGTAGTCTGTATAGTTTGGCTTTTCTAGCAGTCGCTATATAAGGAATGCCTTGGTCTGTTAATTTTTGCATGATTCTCAGGACTGATCAAGTCCTGCATGAAGAGTTACTTCCAGAGATGGAGGGAGGTTGCGATGGGGATGAAGCTGCTTGAGGAGGGATGCTCTCTGCAGCTGATAAGACTTGGTTTGCCATGGGTTAAGACTATAACCTGGGGAGGGAATAGATTATTAATCTGGCTATTAGAGAGTGGAGTTGGTTGTCTCTTAAGAGAGACTAAGAGCGACTGAAAGCTTACTGGAAGCCTGATGGATGCCATTCAATTTGATTTCTGGAATTAGGAGTTAAAGGGATTTAAGGAGTGACTGGAACTGCTATGCGAAATTGATGTAATATAAATGATCTTGTGTTTATATCATTAGATAGGTATGAATATGATGAAGATATAATGACTATGGAGGGAAGATGGTAGATTACAATATTTAATTCAGGTGAAGTGGTAAACTTGCTGGATGGAGTTGGATTTTCTAATAGCGGTAATGAGAAATTTTGTAGCAGATTAAAAAAATCTGATGGCAAGATGAAAAAAAAATCAAGAAGGCGACCCAACGGTGGATACATGAAATGTTGATTAGCATGTTCTCAGAGAGGCGGCAGTGCTAGCAAACATAGCTAATCATTGAGTAGTGGGATGGGACTGTTGTCTGGTTGAAAACAGATGGGTAGAGCTGAAGATATGTGGCAAGATCGTAAAAAGATTGCAAAGAGAGGAAATGTATCCTTTGGTGAGGTAGTGCATGACCTGTAGGGTTATTACTAGTACAGAAAGTGATTGTTGCTAAATTATGGGGAATGTTAACCTACAATCGGCTTCACATGGATAGATGTCCTATTATGCAAAAAAATGTAGAAGAAAATATGTAACTGATAACCTGGTGATAGAGTGATGACTTGTATATATGAAAATGATTAATGAAAGCTCCTAATGGAATGCAGTTGAAAGTAAAGGGGAGGCCCTGGAGACAGGACTAAGGCATAGTGCAGTGTTGCTATGTGAGGCATGCATAGAGATTGTGATAAAAACCTGCATTAAAAACTGACAATGGAATACAAATAAATAAATTGAGTGGAGAAGCCAGATCTGAAAGTCTGTCTCTTATTCATACTGCTGGAGAGAAGAAGGTTGTCAAGTACTAATAAATAACACTCAAGATATAGCTTTGGCAGATACATATAATAATAATAAAGAGGAGTAAAGCAATGTACCAGAATTTAAAATCCAACTATAATAATAACTATAAAACTGTTGAAAAGTGGTGGCTAGATTAATGAATGGTCAGGGAAAGTATCGGATGAATTCAGTTGTAAGTATAATTTCCCCAAAATCTTGACAAGCCTTAGAATTGGAATCTCATAATGATATCGGTATATAAAAATATTACACAACACATATAATCTGGTGAAAAATCTTATATTATTACATTATATATTTTTTTTTTTATTGAAACCTAACATGAGAAAAAGTGGCTGGGACAGAAAACTGCCTCAAGTATAAGCGTGCTATCAATGTTGTAAAATGGTAGAAATACATACATAATACTAATTAGTACTAATAGTTACTTGAAATTAACAAAATATCATGTGAGACCCCAGCTAGCACAGCTGAGAGATGAAGCCACCTAAAGACTACCTCTGCAACAGAAAAGCAGTGCATGTGGCAAGCGATGGAGGGCTGCAGGCATGCATAGGTAAATTGTAAAGTGAAGCAGGTAGTGACTTTAACTGTATCCAGCAGTGTAGGAAGCTTGCTACTGCGAGGAGGCACTCCTGGATTTGACGTAGGCTATACAGCCTGAGAGTGAGGCCGTTGGAGAAGCAATGGAGGCCCAGGGATGGCGGGAGCAATATTGGATAGAAAGAGAAGTGTTTGTTGGGAAAGAAGGTAAGTGTTGATGTGGGAGCTGCTCAGGAAAGCGCTGTGGCTGGTAGCAGAGCCAGGGAAAGTGTTGGAAGCCTGGCTATAATAAAATGTTTTGATAAACTGAGACGTTATGATGGTGATGGAAGGGAAGACTGAGATCTGAACGAGTGTGTGTGTGTGGGTTGGGGTGTTGAATGGCAGGCAAGAAACTGTTCAAGTATATGAACAGTATATAAACAGTGGAGAGAGAAGGTGTGCTATGGGTGAATGGGAATAGTAAATCCCAAGTAAATTATACAGGTTTGGGGCAGGATAGAGGAAATGGGGAGTGTTATGAACAGAAGGGCCCACTGGACTGTTTGGGGTTAATCAGTTATTATATGTGTGGTTAGAAGGTACTAACAACTTGCTTAACAGTTATCATGGGTGTAATGCATACATGTAGTTATATCATATAGTACTGTCATTGATTAACATTAAAATACTGTATCTGTATTAGAAGTAAGTTAGTAGGCCATACTTAGATAATAAAGTTAATGCAGTCATATCTGGGATATACCAAGTGTTAAAAATTTTAAAGAATTTATATGGCCCTGCGATCGGACACATGTGACTGCTCTGACTTTAGTTTGGAAGGGGGAAGTTTAGATTTATAACTCTGTAAGTTGAGATCGGGCAACTGGGGGATGTATCATGGGATAGTGGTGAGAATGTAACAATCTATTACCCCCAAGAGGAGGGGTTAGGCATGTGGGGTGAGTGAGATCTTTGTGTGTTTTTAGATATCTCTGTAACAATAAAGAAGTCCCAGTCTGATTTTGGACACACTATACAAAGGTAGTGTCAGAGTCTGCTTGTACTAATCAAAGGAACACGGTGTGTGATTCTTAGATCCTAAGAAAAGGGGTCTGGTGGTGCCTGTCTCTTCGGAAATGATGCTGTCATCTAAGTGTCTGCTGATGCCGAGATCTGAACAAACAGTTGCGACCCATATAGAGAGAGGGAAGTCTGAGACTGTACATGCATTAAGGTAGTTGATGCGGCTTCTGCTCACCTAGTGGTAGATCACGGAGGTTTAAGTAGGGGAGAAGGCTCCTCCCACAACTCAGTTTTACACCTGTACTTATATATATTCACTATGAGACAGTTATATATAATTGTATTATTTAGATTACATTTTTAGAGGTTGTGTGTTTTTTACTTAGTAATACAACATGTACTGTATATTTTTTTAAATAATAAATATTTATATTAGGAGCTAGTGTTACACATTATGCTTTTATCAAACTAACATTACCATATTTCACTTTTTTTATATAAATGAATATATGTTGTGTTATAAGTGAGTAAAAAATACAAGCAACCTCTATAAATCTCAAATGATAAAAATATTTTAACACAATGCAGTATAGTTGATGTATACTATCTAAGTATGCTTTTTATTTACAAAGTGCAACTAATGTTCTTTACATTTTAATAATTTAAGAATATAAGAATTTACCTAGGTAGTAGAGCTCCAATCCCTGGGTTCTCAGACATGTACTGACTCAATTTGAACTGATTCAGAATGTATAAGTAGAGACAGATGGGAATTACAAGTTGTGCCTGGCAACCCCTGTGCTCCATGGGCTGAGTTACATTGCATCTTTAATCCTAACCAGCTGAGAGGTGGAATGGCAGCTTACAGAGGAAAAACATGACTCACACAAGTCCCAAGTGATATATAAACCCAAATATTTGATACAGGCAACTTTTATTGCAGCCAGGCCAGGGACAGTCCCTTCACTCCCTGAACCCAAGTTCAGGCCTAGTATAATGATACAGCTGTAGCACCGTGTCCTGTTGCACACCTTCCTTGAAAGTAAGCATCATAAGCTTGAGGTCAACCTCATTAAGTTGCATTTTATCCAGAATAAAAAAGCAATCTGCATCAGCAGTCTCAAACTCATGATGCCTCAAGAAAGTAAATCCTAACTTCCTACTGAAACTGGCCATTAGTTTATTAACTTTTAACCTGGACTTATCTATCTTCCATTAATGTTTTTCCTCCCTCCAAAATCTTCATTTGATCATTTTGGACCATATCACATGCATACTTGGGTAAAGTTGTCGCCTATACAGGATATCATTCTGCAACCAATCGTTTTATCAGTGTCACAGCCAAATCATTACCCCCAGCATGTATCAGTATAATGGCAGGTGGGCTAAAGCGAATGGCATAATTGACTACCTACTCACCCATTAGGGACCATCGCATGCCCCTGAAACCCCGCTAATGCATTGTCCATTGGTCCGGCTGGACACTATTTTCAGCAGATAAGGTGAAACAATGGCGCCAATAGAAGTAGGAATGGCCTATAATCAACAATTGTCACGCATCATCTGTAATCGTATCATCTGGATGCAGCAGACTTTGACCTAACATACTATTTAAAACATCTTCTAATTCTCCAAACTACCTCCTCGGAGATAAACAGTCATGCAGCTTCAGTAGCTGCCCCACTTCTAAAAGAATGTGTACCAAATTCAATCTTTGAAAAGGTCAAATGCTGCAAACAACTTACAAGAAATTTTCAGAATTGGAAGCGTGACAAGGCAAAGCCTAACCCATGCATCAAAAAGGGCCATCGATACCTCTGCCCACCTGATCAGTTTTCAACCTTCTCAACTATATGGTTACATACTCCTCATGAACTGTCACATCTGAATATCTGCAACCACCATTACCTCGTCTGTTTTCCACAAATAACTTTCCAACCCTGAATGCTCAAAAAAAGGCAAGAGAGAAAGCTGTACGAAACAGGAGGGCTTCATAAACACTGGAACATACATACTTCCTTGATTACCACTGACAGTCTCAACAGGAGGGAAAAAGGTATAGGCCGCCTACCATCCTTTCTGGCCATACCTCTGGTTAAACCCTTTACCATTGTTTAACCACAAATTCCTTTGTCACCTGGCTTATTTATTTATTTATCTTTGGAAAATCGCAGTAATGAATCCTAGGACAGAATGCTAACACCACAGGCACACCGGAAGCAAGTTCAGCAATGACTAGGAGCAGAATTGAAGGCAGTATCAGTAGCTATAATTCCAGCGATCAGAATTATTATTTCCCCTCAGAATAAACATATACTTTGCTTATGTATGTTTAAACTGACAACCTGGGATTTAGTCATTTTAATCAGGATAGAACCTGGTACAAGCAGTAATCCACAATGTTAGTTATTACATCAGACTCTCTTTATTTCTCTCCCAGAGATATATAACAATTCCCAAACAAAATAAAAAGAAAGAATCTCCCCCAGTAAAGTCCATCCATTCTTGTGCACTCAAGGTCTGTTTGACCCCCCCCCCCCCACACACACACACACACACTTTCCAGAAGTCCAGGAAGTGGTCCTGAAAGTTTTCTCTTGACAATAACTACCCAGGGTCTGGGGTTTTTATGTTTATGTTTTGGTCCATTGGAAGAGATGAAGCAGACAAAGAAACACTGCCATATTATCTGGCATAAATATTAAATGTCTATCCTTCACATCATCACTCCACAAGAACATTCACATCACCATGGGGAAGAGTTCCAGGAATGTCAGATTCCTTGTTAGGGTAGAAGAGGTTCTCAGCACACCACCGGCAACCTTCCTCTTGGTCTGCTCGAGGCAGAAATGGATGAACAATGGGCTCAAAAAGAGGCTCCTCCATCCAGCTGACCACTTCCTCTGCTACTTCCTTTCCGCATCCCGAAATATAGTTAAAAAAATAAATTCTGTGGGGCGGAGCCTGACAGGTGAAGGGAGCAGACATGTTCTGCTAGAGCTCCATCTAAAGCACCTAATATACTATAATTTCCCCAGAGCAAGTATAGTTTTTTTACCGAAATAAGTTGGAACTAACTGGGCACAATAGCCAAGCTTGGCAGAATCTGTTTAAGCTATCCTGAAGCAAAACCGCAGCAGCAAGACCAGAGAGACTGCAGCCAAACAAGATGCAGAGGCGGCGGTGAGAAGGAGATCGAACTTGTTTCTGGCAATGGCCCGCTCCGACATCAAGGGCAACAGAGACAGGGGTGTCCACCTCATACAGCAATTCAGGAGGTGGTCAGCGGACCCAAGGGCTGCTTAAGGAGGAGACCGCCAGACAGGCCAGCACCGCCATACCAGGTAGTGTTGCACCACCAGCGGGGCTGCCACTCCCCAAGGTGTGATGCCCCTAACTAGAATCCTAGCTTGGTAAAAGGGGCTGAAAAGTCTGCAATACATGCTGAATTAACACAGACCCCATCTTTGGAGTCCTTTTCTCTATGGCGGGAAATTCTGCTACAGCACAGCGACATCTTGGAATTCTTCGTACATAAGCCCGATGGGCTGCAAATATTGAAACGCTATTAAATTAGCCCTGCTGCGAGCAACGTGTGAGCTACACAGCACGGCCATCCTTGTCAACACAGAGAAAATGTACATTAGGAGTGACAGCCTGCGAAATGATCTCACAGGCTCCCCCACCTCATCAATTGCTGCGGGGGTACTGAAAGGGACCTCCACGGCAGACCTACAAATAAGCCCTCCAACTACCCCCCCGCACCTAAAATGAACCCCCCTCTATACTGGGAGTCCCCATTGGGACCCCCGGAGTGAACCACATTAACCCCTTGCAGTGGGGGGTTCCCTGATCAGCATAGATCAGACCCCCAATGCATTTTTAAATGTTCAATTACCACCAACGGCTTCTTAAAGGTCCCGCGGCACACTATTAGCCAAACCCGGCTGCAGCACCTAAAATTAACCCCCCCTCTATGCTGGGGGTCCCCACATTAACCCCTTGATGCAGGGGTCCATAGAGACCCCCGCAGCCCCCCCACATTAATCCTTTGCAGCGTTTACAATTTTGAAATCTCTATCCTCGCGGGTCCTTAAAGGAACGTAAAGGTCCTGAAAGGACCTGCGCTGAAAATATTAACCCCTGCCATAGGGGGTACTATAAGTACTCCCCCAGGCAACTAAAATAAACCCCATCACTCATGGGGCTCTAAACAGAGCCCCATGAGCCCGTAATTATCCCTATAACTTATGGGGCTCTATACATATAAACCCTGCCATGGGGGGGGGGGGGGGTATGTATAGGGCTTATATGTATAGGAACTGTCAATCTTTTTTAAACCAGTCAGAAGGCACTATTGCTTTCAGCCAATCACAATGGGATACACCCCCACGGGGTGATTGGATGAAGGCATCTGAGCCTTCGGAAGGCGCCAATGCCAATTTCAATAGTGCCTTCTGACTGGTTTAAAAAAGATTGACAGTTCCTTCAGCCAATCAGAATGGGATATAGGGGTGTATCCCATCCTGACTGGCTCACACCTTGACACCTCCTGATTGGCTGAAATGTGATTGACAGCCTTTTCAGGCGCCATTGCCAATTTCCTACTGGAAGAGGCTCTGGAGACTTTATTAGCATCGGGGAGCTCTGCAACTGTGGAGCTCCATTTATTTTTATTTTTTTTAGAGCGCGGATTCAGCAAGAGCCCAGACGGGGCAGAAGAGGAGAAAGCCGGGGACATCGTTGACAGGTACGTTTTCAATTTATAATATTTATATTTTATTTATTTGTTGTGTGTGACTAATGTTATGTATCTTTTTTCCTTGGGCCGAGCCAGAGAACAGAAGAAAATGGACGTGGACATGCTGGAAATGTAAGTTTAATACTGTATTTGTATTTATGTTTATTTATTTTTTATATTCTGATGTTTCTTTTTTTCTTAGGGGGTGCAATCAAAAGGGACATCTGCAAAGGTAAGTGGTTTTATTTATTCTATTTTAGCTTAGATTTAGGGAGTATTGTATATATAGGGGGTGATATTTAGATTGGTGGTTAGGTATAGATAGGGGGTGATGTTTAGATTGGAGGTTAGGTATAGATAGGAAGTAATGTTTAGATTGGGGGTTTAGGTATATATAGTGGGTGATGACTAGATAGGGGGGAATGCATTGCAGTTAGGTGTATATTTATAATGTATTGTGCAGGTGTGTAATGTTTTTTTTTTTATGTAGTGGCGGGGGGGTTGTGATGTTTGTTTGTTTTTTATTGTAGTGAGGGGGGGGGTTGTAATGTCCTTTTTTGTTTTGTGTACCTTAGGTTTTTTATTTTGTGAACCTTAGGTTTTTTTATTTTATGTACCTTAGGTTTTTATATTTTATCTAATTAGTAGGGTGGGGGGTTTAATAGGGGTTAGGTATTTATTGTTAGGTAGGTAGGGGTTAATAGGTTAGGAGAAAGGGGGGTTAGTTTAGACTTAGTGGTATATTGGGGGAAATAGTGTAGTGTAGTTTTTGTACTTAGTGTCATGAGGGTCCTGGAGGACCCTCATGGCAATTACAGGGTTAATAATAGGCTTCTAATTGTCCTATGAGGGTCTTCATTGACCCTTATGGAACTGATTGGGTTAACTAGAGTCTTACGGGGGTCTGTATAGACCCTCATAAGTGATGGGATTAAATAGGGCTAGATGGGGTTAAATAGGCCCAATTAGGGTTATTAGGTCCAGATAAGTTTAAATAGGCCCAATTAGGGTTAGATTGGCCCAGTTAGGGTTAGATAGGGTTTAGTATGGGTTAGTGGGGTATGGTTAGGGTTAATAGTGTAGTATAGTGCTTAGACTTTGTAATGAGGGTCATGGAGGATGGGGCTGTGTTTAGGGAGCATTGGGGAGCACCACACCCTGGTGTCGGGCTGCTCTGAGGCAGCACTTAGAGGCTTTACGAGCCCTTGCTGGCACTTTTTTGTTCCTGTAGGGATTCTTCTGAGGTACGAGGTTCACCTCATAGATTTATGGCTACATGTTACTACGTAGCTCTCTCTGAGCCTATTCTCTGCCATTTTTCAGTGTCATCTTGCAATGCAGGCTGCGAGAGGCGTATTGGGGAATCGGTCCTCGCAAACCGCAAAAAAATGTATTTTGCGAGGACCGAGGGAACTACGAGGGCTAATTTATTAAGGCCCTAAATAAATAAAGTAATTCCACCATCACTGTAAAAAGAGACATATCTACCTATTTTTGTGAGCAGATTCTGAGAAACCTTATATTCTTGTGACAAGCTAAACAAACACAATCTCTTCTGAAAGATGCTCAAGGCACTCAATCTACTGTAAACAATCACTTGAGTTGACTTATTTGAGAGACGTAAAACCTACTCTCTTTTTCGTGTCTTGCAATAATTCTATCAATGTAAGAGTTGGTTCTTCTGAATTATATGTACAGGTAACAAACCCAGATTGTAAAGAGCACATAACTGTCTATAAGGCTGACAGCATCATTTAATTTTGGGCAATAAAAAGAATATGGTTTCTTTTCAATACACAGAAAACATATTGATGAAAGATTACAGACTGACTTCTTTAAAACACTACAAAGATAAAGTGCCCTTTGTCTAATATCTAAACCGCAATGGATAAGATATGAACTTCTAGCCCTACCAATGGGCTTAGCCTTGTTATCTGGCTATTGAAATGAAAGGCTATATTTAGACTTAGGGAAAAAAAACTCAAAGAAGTCATCATCCTTCTATATTTAAAATCTATATTTTGGAACTCTTGAAAATCTCCTCACGCATATAACTTACGCTAGCTATAAACAGAATTAAAAGAATGGGCAAATCCAAAAAAAGCTTGACTGCAAAAAGAATTCTAGAGCATTTTACAGTACAACAGCAATCCCAAGTTTCACAGCCTCTTTCTTTAATGAGATTATCTGAGGGCTCAGACAAAGAGGAAGACATTCTATCTTCCATCGACATGCCAAATTATCTGACATATCCGTAGTGGATTATAATAACTTCAATAGCTTCAATATCATTTTGATAAGGCGGTCAAAGAAATCAACCAGGACATTCAAGATCTTTGATCAGCGCATGCTCACTAACTGACCAAATTATGGATGCTCAACTAAAAGACTCAACTAAAAGACCAGACTGATATCACACAAAATGCAGCCCATATTACTGCTTTGGATCCTTAAAAATAGCTCCTCGCGTCATAATATAAGATTTTGAGGATATTAGATTTCAATCTACAAACTTATTTGAATGCTGTAATACATAATATTCTACCCAATCATCCACAAGGTTCCTGGGTAATTGAAAGAGTGCATAGGGCACTTGAAGGCCCTGCATCTTCAGAACAGCCTAAAGTTGTTGTTGCTAGATTTTTGCAACAAGGCACAAGAGATCTAATCCTAGCAACATCCAGAAAAGCTCAAACTGTCACTGGCCAAGATGTGGCTTCAATACAAATTTTTGCATACTTGCTCCCTCCCACGCTTTTTAAACAGAAACAACTGAATCCTGGCCTTTTAATGTAATTAAAATGATTATCAGATACAAGTGAGGTTTCCTCTTTAGTCTTTCATTTCAAGTGGGCACAAACATACACATAGTTCACTCATTAGAAGAATGCCACTCTACCCTCACACTTGCTACAGGACACATTGGATAGCTTTATCAGATAGTATATCAATAGAGTAGATTGCAAATTCTCAACCCCATAAATATTCTGAAAACCGGAATCATCTTTTGGGCATTCTCTGTGGCGGGGGTCCATGGTGGTGGAGGACGGAGGTAAGTGGGGGGGGGGGGGGGGGGGGGGGGGGGAGAGTTATACTTTGATTTTAGTGGATTACCTGTGAACGAGGCGTTTATGGTGTAATTTTCCCTCCCCCACACTGCTCCTTTCATTTATGATGATGTTTAAGCTAAAAAGAATATAAAAAATAAAAAGCGGGAGCTGGTAAAATTTATCTCAGTGATAATAATGTTCCCATAGAGCTCAAATCAATTCATATGAATACCCCGGAAACCTGTCTCAGATAGTTGACATATTGTATTAGTCATTTGCATTGTATTATGATTTTACTTGCATGATATGGAAGCTTGTATGCTGTAACCTAATATGCCATTGCCTAATAAAACTACTTGTCAAAAAAAAAAAAAAAACTGAAAAATACAGTATTGTATCAGACAGAGACCTAAACCAGAGGATTTAGAATAATGCAAAGGGACTAAATAACAATTTCCCTTAGCTGTATAACACAAAACATTCCTAACAGACTCTCTTTACATAACCATCCTCAGCAGTCAGCATGGATCAACCCTCTCCCTCATGTAAGACAACAGTAATATGTATGATATGCATTTTTTTTAAACAAGGAACAATTAAGTATTTTATTCTGGTCTCCAGTTTCTTTTACAACATACAAAGGCTCTTTTCTTTTTCCTAATGGGTTTTGATGCCTCAACTTTTATCTTCTCACTGCAGGACTGATGTGTATCTGAAGCCAGTGACAATTTATCTGTCGTTACTATCATCACAGATTAATCTGCCCTTTTTTGATTTATTCGCTCATCTGTTTGTGGTTGTTATTTTCTGTTATTACTTGTGCATGGCATTACTGCAATGTAATTTAGAGGATAAGTAGCATATTCGAGTTGTAGTTTCCCAGACATAACAGATAATATGATGATAAAATTAAAAGGAACATTATGTTTGTTGCTACATTCAAATCTCTAATTAACCAGGATAATCCTGAATGCCCTTTTTATTTAAAAATATATGCAATCCCTTTTTATAGTTATCTATTGAATACGCTCTCACCGCCTCCTTTGTTAGAGAATTCCACAGATTAACAACCCTTACTGTGAAGAACCCTTTTCTTTCTTTAAGGCGAAATCTATTTACTTCTAACCTCAAAGGATGTCTTCTTGTCACGTGAAAACCTCTTGGCACAAAAAGTTCACTTGACATAGCTTTATATTGACCCTGGATCTATTTATATAAAGTAATCAAATACCCTCTTAGACGCCTTTTTTCTAGAGAAAATATGTTTAATTTGGTTAGTTTTTCTTCATAACTTAGCCCCTCCATGCCCCTTATTAGTTTTGTTGCCCTCCTCTGTACTTTTACCAGCTCTAGAATGTCCTTTATATGAAGTGGTGCCCAAAATTGTACTCCATATTCCAAATGAGGGCATACTAGAGATTTGTATAGTGGCAGAATTGCTTCCCTGGCTTCTATAACCTTCTTAATACATGCTAATATTTTATTTGTACTTGCAGCTGCTGCTTGGCATTGAGCACTGTTACCTAGGTGGTTGTCCACAAGCACTCCCAAATACCGTTCAATACCTGATACCCCTAGATTTGCTCCATTAAGATTATAAATTGCATGGCTATTTTTCTCTCCCAGATGCATAACTGTACATTTATTTGTATTAAATTGCATCTGCAATTTAGTCGCCCATTTCTCTAATCTATGCAAATCCCTCTGGAGGGAAAGTACATCATTATCTTATTTAATTACCTTGCACAACTTAGTGTCATCAGCAAAAATGGAGACACTACTTTCCAATTCTAATCAAAAAAATATCCAACCCCTTTTTAAAGTTATCTATCTAATCCACTGTCACAAACTCCTTTGCTATAGAATTTCATAGTTTAATCACCCTTACTGTAAAGTACCCTTTTCTTGCTTTAAGGTGGAATCTTTTACCTTCTAACCTCAAAGAATGTCCCCTTAGCAGTTAAAAACCTCTTGGCACAAAAAGTTCACTTGACAAAGCCTTACATTGACCCTGGATGTATTTATATAAGATAGTTGCAGAGTTATACTTGTTTTTATACCCTTCTTACATGCTAATATTTTACAGATCAAAAATATTTTGGCCCTCAACGCTTCTTTGGTACTCATTTTGCTTGCTAAAACCAATTTTCATGACTCCTTATGGGAGTTTGGTAATCATTGATTTTGCAACTCGTTGTGCCTTCTGGAACCAATTAACGACGAGTACCAAGGGTCTACTGTACTTCTCTTTGCAGATGCTGGCACTGAGCACTGTTACGTAGGTGGTTGTCAAAAATCTATTCCAAATCAATTTCTAAACCTGATACTCTTTTATTTGCTCTGTTAAAAATTTTAATTCAATGGCTATTTTTAGGACTCAAATTCATAACTTTACATTTATTTGTATTACATCTCATCTGCCATTTATATATTAGTACTAGCAACTTCCCTGTCAAAAAATGACGGCAATAAAATTATAAGGCAGGTAATGCTGTTTGCCACAGACATACATTTGTTCGATGATCTGAGTCCTTCGGCGCTCATTGCAAGCCTCTTTGTTGTTTTTTTGTTTTTTTTTCAGTGACGCTTTTGCTGTCATTGTAAGGTCGTCGCTGATCTGTTTTTTGCGCTTATTGCAAGGCTGTCCCCTGGTGTAGTTTATGTGCTATGAGCAGCGTTGGCGCTCATTGTGAGGTGCGCAGTAAATGGCTTTTGCATTTATTGCGATAGTGTTTTTTTTTTTGTGTGTATGTAGTTTTTGATGCTAATTAAATAAGTAATAAGTGAATAAATTAATATACTTTGCCTATTTGTAAGTAATATATGCAGGAAGCATTGTGCTGAAGAGCTGACAATCTGTTTTGATGTTCCTGCAGCATACAATGTAGGTTTGCACTGATGTGGAGCTGAGGTGTAAGTGTCAGCAATGTGTGAAGTGTTTAGTGTAAATTAGTGTATCTGGGTACTTCCGCATTGTGTGAGTTAGTGTTGTAAAATGGCGGCAAATGTGTATGCAGTAGGCGGGTTTGTATGATGAAGCGTCCTTGCTTATGGTGTATGTTGTAGGTCATACAGGTTTTGTAAAAGCTGTATTTGCTTTGTGTTATTTAGCGGCTTTAGGGGTCATGTAGCCTCGTTTTCGTTTTTGGTGGCCATTTTTCTCTCGCTTAGGGAATTTTCGAGTGTCTAAACTTTGTAAATTTGAGCAAATTCGAGGTTTAGGAAAGTGTTGCATAGGTCCTATTTTTGTGTTTTTTGCTGCGAGGGTTGTCCATTAAAGTCATATTTTTGCGAGTCCGTAATGTTTTTTTTTTGGGGTAAGTCCGTAGTTAGTCATTGAGTGTTTGTTTGTAAGGGGTTGTGAGGTGCTGTAGAGCCTCCACCTCCGCAAATGCGGCCCCTCGCTTTGGGGATGAGCCAATCACCTAGCCCTATTTGCCACATTTCTGTGATTTCTGTGATTGGTTAGGAAATGGTGGGAAGGGAGTTAAAAAAGTGACTGAGAACCATACTGGGAGATTGTGAAATAATTTTTCAGTAATTGATTACACATTTGACATTGGGGGTATAAGAAGGAGTGCTGAAAATAAAGGATTGTGCCCTACTGAAAACAGATGTGTACTAGTGTGTCTTTATTAGGGAAGTGTGCTTGGTGTTACATCATACCACTGCTTGAGTGTGGGGATCTACAAACCCATGGTCATCTGAGGACCAGAATAGTGATATTGGGCTGGTGAATATGATGGAGCTAGAGTGGGACAATGGGCAAGCTCCGGTATGAATTTGGGCAATATGTATTCATTCCATTGGTCCAACTTTTTAATCACCCTGACCTACTAATTGACAACTATCATGAATTAGTCCTAACTGGTCCGTCACCGCAAGCAGGTGTTGTTTGGCAGGATGCTATCCAATGATGAAGTGGAAGTACAAATACCTCACTGGAAGTATATATGACTAGTTAAAAAAAAATCCCACAAATTATCTGTATGTATGTCCAAGCAGTATCACACAACAGTGACCATAAATAATGGCATGTTTAGAACCTTCAACATCATATCAGTTTGCAAAGTCTGTTCCAAATAATGAACATTCATCTCTGAAATATGTTTTTTAGGATCTTTTCTATATCTAGGGCATATTGTCATTCACTTGCTTTACGTAAGTCTGAGTCATGTTTTATGCCACTGAAAGGTTTTATATGAAATTACTTCCTTGGGAAATTGCTCAAAATATTGCATGAACTCTCTTAAAGGTAAGTAGTCATCAGCTTGTTCAGAGAACTGATTATTGCATCGTGGGAGGATTTCAATATTGCCTCTTGGGATGGTCACATCTGGGTATTTTTGGCATTAATTATTTGGCCAATAGCAAATGATAGGAGGACATGGAATATACAAAACACTATAAATACTAATAGTACCTGTGAAAGTTCCATCTGAGCTCATTGTGTGACCCATGGAAAGATTATATTTTTGCTGTCATTTATAAGTAGGATGGAAGTAAGTGCAGGGCAAGGAAAGCTTACAAGTTGCCTCTACTAAGCCTATGGGACAGAGAGAGGTGGAGTTCTGTGATGAAATTGTATCTGAATTCACCAATGAATCAACAAATCGCCCTCCATCCTTCTCCTTACATGCTAGAACAGATAATAAAAAATAATAGAACATGCCCACTAAGTCTCCAAGCCAGCAGGAAGTGTATAAGACACAAACATGGCATCCTTCTGGCATAAGTAATGTATATGAAAAGACTTGGGCAAAAACTACCCACTATTTAAAATTATGTTGTTAATATGTTACAAACTTGCTTCTCCCTTTGTAGGTTGCTCATTACCTCAAGGTGTCTTTGTCCTGCCGCCACTCATTGAGGACACTTTCCAGCTTGTTGCTGCCCCTTCTCCCCCACTGTCCGTCCTCCCGGGGCTCCTGCTATGGCTAGGCTTGTTGTCCTCTTTGGTCTATTCATTGTACCATCCTCCCCTACATCCATCGCTCCAGCTGCCATTGCTGGACAACCTCATGATGCCTCAGTCACATTTCTTCCCCTGCTCCCTTCACAATCTTTTTCTGCTTTGTGAATCTGTGCTACTACTTCAACCTCTGGCCCAATTTCAGGGTGTGGCCCATCATATGTGTCAAGTTAAGGGTTATTATCATCACTGAGACCTGTCCAATCTATGCAAATGTTCCAAAATCAGTCCCCTCTAACCTCACTCCTTAGATCATCATATTACAACCCTTCATTGTATCTAATGCTTTCATGATTCGCTGCAGTCCTGTTTAATATTTTTCCCTGGCCATGTAGTGCAGTTAGCTTTGAGGCCCAACCTAGCTACTTCTGTTGCCCCTACTCGCTGTCCCTGTTATGCTTTGTGTCTGTTAAATTCTGATTGGCTGTTGATTGGCTGTTCTTCTATTGGGCAAGTGCCCCACTCCTTCATTGTTTGAGTCCTCTCTTGTTTGCTTCTTTACTCCTTCCATGTTATTTTTGGCCTCCTTTTCATCCCTTTATTATCAAATATATAGTTATTTTCTCTACCCATGCTTGTGCCCTCCAGGCCATTTGCAAATCATATCCACAACTGCTGATCTCACATAGGGATCTCTAAGTCGTTGTTCTTTCAATCATTTGACAAAGGCAGTTCATTTAATATAGCCTACCATTTCTCACAAATTCATATCATACCCACTATAACGGCCCGCAATGAGCTCATCATGAGGCCCGTAAGTAGAGGGGGGAAGAGGCTCGCAATGAGCATCGAAGACGCTAATCCCGAGGCCTTCAAGTTAGAGGGGGGGAGAAGCTCTGAACGGCTTCCGAGTTACAGGCTTGAAAAAAAAATTGTGTCTTTTTTTTCAAGCTTGTGACTCAGAAGCTGCTGGGAGGCCGCCAAAAGATGCCAATTGAAAGGGAAATTAGCTTGCAACCTCACTTACAGGCTCCCCCGGAGGACAGCTGGACCCTGGCTTTCAGGAAACCCTGCAACGTGAGTATTATATACACCATCACACCCTCATATGCACACACCTGAACCACACACACACAGATAACTAACATTCAAAAACACTGTAAGATATCTGGTTATTAATTCAGATACATGGGGCTGCAATACCCATGTACATACAGGAAGCAAACATATTATTATCATAAGTGTTTAACCAATGAAATCTACCCAATACCTGCAGTTAAAACGTATTCTAAATAGCAGTTGCCAATTCGGTTTGTGTTAGTGTTATGTTTGCTGTTTGTTCAAAGTTCATATAAAACAAAAAAGTTTAAATTTTAACTGACAAGGGGACATCCTTTGAGATTAGAAGTAAAAAGATTTCACCTTAAAGAAAGAAAACGGTTCTTCACCGTAAGGGTGGTTAATCTGTGGAATTCTCTACCAAGGGAGGTGGTGACAGCAGATTTGATAGATAACTTTAAAAAGGGATTGGATATATTTTAAATAAAAAGGGCCTACAGGACTATCCTGGATAATTAGAGAGAGGGATATTTGATCCAGGGAGGAATCTGATCGCCAGTATCTGGGTCAGGAAGGAATTTTATATTTTTTCCCCTTTTGAGACAATTGGCAAAGTTTTACTTGGGGTTTTTTCTGTTTGTCTTCCTCTGGATCAATTAACAATTAATCTCCATATTGCAGATCGGAGGAGATTTAAAAAGGTTGAACTTGATGGACTAAAAGTAATTTTTTCAACCTCATTTACTATGTAACTATGCAATTGCAATTGTGTATTTTTTGTCATGAGTTCCACTATCCCTATCTTCCCCATGTTAAACGGTAACGTTCAGAGGTGTTTTGCTTAACACTCCTACGGCTTGGAACCTAGCTACAGCATTAAACGAGGTATAGCTGTAGATCAAGATTGATTTTACATCCAAAAGAGAGTACATGTATAAGTGCGCACTGCAGCATATGCGGATACAGACTCTGAAGGACTGCATGTGTGTGTCATGTACTAGCCTAACCTGGACCATGTCTCAGAAGCATGCTAACACCCATTGCTGAGAATTGGTCACAGATTGGTCAGTCTCACACACTACACCGCAGAGCATGTATCCTAATGAACTGTACGGGGAAACAGCCAGGAAGTCTGGGAGTGAGGTTGAACGCGAATTTAAGTTGATTTGGCCGAGTTTTGGCACTCGAAAATCTCCTAAGCGAGAAAATAAATGGCCGCCCAAAAAAATAAAAACAAGGCTACACAACCTCGGACCACGCAAAACACCGGCAATCGTATAGTACTTTCACACAGGAACGTACGAGGTACAAAATACACTATTACAACGGACGGAAAATGCTCGCGAACCACGTAGCACATAGACAAACTACGCCAGATTACAACACTAACTTGTAACTAATAACATTACGAATCTAAAATGGCTCTTTACACAACTAAACCAACGGTTTACCCTCGCGCATGCAGCCTGTTTCTAATGCACAGTTGGGACATTCATGACACTTTCTCCTCAGGGCAGCAACACTCCAACTGTACATTGTATGCTGCAGGAAAATAAAAACAGATTGTTAGCTCTTCAGACTATTGATTACTGTATATATTAATTAGAAAAAGATAAAGTATATTAATTTATTAAGTAACTAATTAATTAATTATTAGTTAACTAAATATAGATATATATATCTGTCTTTGTTATGAGCGCCGAAGGTGCTCAGAGGAGCAAAAGTACATGAGAGGAGAGACTCACAATGAGGGCCTAAAGCTCTCAGCACGAGGCTTGTAATGAGCGCCGAAGGTCCTCAGAGTAGAAAAAGCTTTACACTGTGTGGCAAACAGCATTGCCATGGCTTCAAATTTTATTCCCCCGTCAATTTTGACGGGCAAGTCGCTAGTTACATATATTGATATGAGCTATGATCCACAATGCTCATAAAATAGCTCAATGTGTATCTGAGTAAAATAATCACCACAGCTAGTTACAAGTGACCATGATGTCAGGAATATGGAAACAAACAGCAAACAATTGTTTAGAGAATCAATACTCAAATGCTATTGTCCTCTCATTTCAGTAAACAGGAGGTGTACTCAGCCGCAGAGACCCAGGCGGTGGCTCCACAGGAGGAGGCACCACAATCACCCACGCAAGTGGTAGTGGAGGAAGCCAAGGGCCTATCAGCAGCAAGATCATTGTGGGGAACACCACCAGGGCCCTCACACGCATCATGAACACGTTCCCATCCATGTGAACCAATTGACATGTCATGGAGCCATCAACCACCTGCAGGGATGTTGAGGTCCTGGGGACCACTCTTACCCCACCACTGCCACCTGGTGAAATGCAATGGATGCTCTCCCTCTCCTGACCGGGCCCCAATAGACCAGGCGCCAACAGATGATGCCGTAACAGATGTTGCCACAATAGATGATGCCCCAACAGATGTTGCCCCCACATGCCGGGCCAACACTATGGCCACGGGCAGCAAAGTCGCCATGGGCAACACCATCGCCACAGGCAACACCATTGACACTGGTAACACCTCTGGCCTCACCACAGCCCATCTCCAGTCCAACAGATCTCACACCCCTCAGAAGGCGCCTGGAGGGACTTCTTGCGGTACACCCACATTGATGATTATCAGAATTACAGAGCAATGCAACGGCTGACAGCCCAGCTTGAAAGGCAAAATTATATAGCTACCGATCAAGGCAACAGCATCAGATATATAGGGTGAGGTGAGGAGGCATAATCGAAGGATGGAGAGGTATGAGTGAAAGGCTCATAGGGAAAGACAAGCCCAGACATATCTCATAGAGCGGCTAGTGCAGCTGGCGGAAGGCCAGGTCAATACTCTCCATCCTTCGGTTCCACAGGCTCCACCACCACTGCATCCAGAGCCTGCGGCCTCCTCATCTTGCCCCTTACCTCCAATGCCAGCTGCTACACAGCCACGCCAGTTGAACGCACCCCTCAATCCAACACCTCCCTGTGGTAGAGGGAGGAAGCGCGTGGACACAGAAGGTGTGGGCCCTGTACTCCGAAAGAGGAAGTAGATTAGAATGTCCCCATAGGTCAGTGGTTGTCAAACCTCTCCCCAGGACCCACCAGACAGACCATGATTTAGGTGAAACACTGTGTATTAATGTCGACATGCTATTGGCTGGCTACAGAGTGTGTACACGTGTGGTTATGTTAAATTTATCTGCAATTGATGTTCAATATGGATTGCCGCTATAATGAGATGTTGAAGTCAATCCAAATACTGTTCTGATTGATATCTTGTTCTTGTCTCTGTAGGTCTTAATAGCCCAATCTCACGACCATGAAGGCATGTTCCTCCACCTCCTCTTTCTGTGTCACAGATTCTGCTCATCAATTTCTGATTATTCCTTAATATCTGAAAACACTCTGTGTGTGCAATAGATTTGTATTACATTATCCATGATTATTTTCATCTGTTTAATTGAGCAGATATAGACGAGTTGTAAGTGCTATGCATATGACTGGTTACTTCAATTAAATTGAATGATTTCTGATTATCCTTTTTTTCACCAGATTCCGGGTGCTGTGGTGTAGTGACGATATGTGACCCTGGTAGGTGCTATGCATCATGCTTATTCTAGACTATGACATTACTCCCTTTAGTTATCCCCTTTGTTTCCAAACAAGCCTCCTGCCCTCCCGGGATCTGCCCACACCACAACCATTATATTAATGTACAGTATTGTACATTTCTGATTGTGCTCTGTGTATGAAATAAAGCTTTGTTATACCGTTATTACTGTGTCAGTGTGCTTTTAATGGTTAGGGTTTTGAGACATCCACATACCTCACAGTTGTGTCAAATTTCTATATCTGTAAACTAATGAGCCCTAGTTACTATGCAATAGATTAATACATATAATAACTTATACAGTTGTTACCAATACAGGTTGTTGCTAACGCTTACGGGCTCACATAGCGAGCCCGCCGCAACGGCAGCCCTCGCGAAGCGAGGACGCAGTTGCTGGCAAGGAGCACCAAAGGCACTCCTTGTGCTGGTGGAGATGAGTACGGTAGGCACTCATCCCAATGACCCCCTATGACTTTCGGACCGCAAAAGCGGACCCACGTCAGCTGCAATGTGCCGAAGGCTCATTACAGGGCAAAAACGAGGACCCTCGCAAATTGAGGGGCCGAATTTGTGGAGGTGAAGGCTCTACAACGCCTCACAACCAGTTACAAACGACCACATAAGCGGCACTTTGAAAAAAAACAACAAACACGCAATGACTAACTACGGACTTACACAAAAAAAATATGAGCCGCGGGACTAAAAAAAAAAAAATTTGCGGACTTACACAAAAAATATTACGACCTGCGGGAAATCCATTACGGACTTGCAAAAATATGACCTTAACGAACAACCCGTGCACAGCGGCAAACATTAAAAAACACAAAAATACACACAAAAATAAAATAAAAACATTACCCACAGCAAGGGGGGACACCCAGGACCTCTGCAACACAAGTTAAACCTCGATTTCAGTCAAATTTACAAAGTTTAGACACTCAACAATCCCCTAAGCGAGAGAAAAAATAGCAGACGGAAAAAAAAAAAAAGACCCCTAAAGCCGCAAAATACAGCAAAGCTAATACGGCTTTCACAAAAACCTGTACGACCTACAACTAATACCATTAGCAAGACGCTAAATCATACAAACCCGCCTACCACATATACATTCACCGCCATTTTACAACACTAACTTACAGAATGCGTTAAGTACCCAGCTACACAAACGGCTTGCGCATGCAGCCTATTTACACTACACACTGCACACATAGCTGACACATACACCTCAGCTCAACAACACTGCAAATCTACATTATATGCCGCAGGAACATCAAAACAGATTGTTAGCTCTTCAGCACATTCCTTGCTGCATATATTAAGTACAAAGAGGTAAAGTATATTAATTAATGATTTCATTAATTAATTAGCATAAAATAAAATAGACACAAAACAAAAAAATTATTAACACCACACTAGCGCAAACAACCACAAACACCTTCACAAGGAGTGCCAACGCTGCTCATAGGACACAAACTACACCAGGGGAGAGCCTTGCAATAAGCGACAAAACGAGATCACTGCGGACCTTACAATAAGTGCAAAGGCACCTATGATATTAACAAATACATCAAGCCAAAGGCGTTCAGCGCCAGCTTCGCAATGAGCGCACAAGGATCTCAAATCACCAAAACACTTATTCTCTGTGACAAACAGTATTACCTGCCTTACAATTTTATTGCTGTCATTTTTTGAAGGGCCAGTCGCTAGTAATAATAATAATAATAATAATAATAACAATAATAATATCCTAAGATATCATATAATAATAT
The DNA here is from genome assembly GCA_027410445.1 of Discoglossus pictus. Classification (NCBI taxonomy): domain Eukaryota; kingdom Metazoa; phylum Chordata; class Amphibia; order Anura; family Alytidae; genus Discoglossus; species Discoglossus pictus. The sequence continues at coordinate 100,706,480 of CM050168.1, forward strand.
ATGTAATATATAATAAGAAAGGGTTAATACACATGCAAAGTCCAATTTGTAATGCTGTGGAGTATCAACATTCCCGTGAAATTCTGATAATAATATGATAGGTTATGATGTGAATAGATTGATAGCAAATCACTTAATGGGATGCCACCAAATAATAATGGATATACATCTTGGCACATGGCCACCAACAATTGCATGGGACTTTCCAGGATGGGCGTAGCGGAGATTATGACTGATGGAGGTGAGATGGATATTGATCCACGTGCCTCTGCACAGTCTCCATGGGTTTTTGGGGTCCTTCCTGATGGGTTAGAGTAGATTAGTATGCTTTATGTTCCCCTGGTCCCCTTCTGGATTGCTAACTGGCGGTGGTGAAGGGGCTTGTGTACCTCAATGAAGTTGTGAGCTATGCCATGTAGGGCCACTCTAGGTGGGCAGGTCATAGCAGAGAGGTCAGACAAATCACAGTCTACTGAAGAAGGAACCAGCAAACCCCCCCCCAATATTTTTTCCATGCAAACCTTGAGTATAAGCACAGACAGAATCATAAGTAAGTGTGCTGCAGTCCATAGGGTTACAGAGAGTTGGACACAACTGAGGGACTGAACAACCACATCTACAATGTCCCCCTGGTACTTGATATATGTTATGTGGCCAATGTGTAATTTGGCCACTATTTGTTTTCCCAATGTAGATGTGATGAGTGAGATGTATATCAGATGATCTTTGTTTTTTAAGGGTCCACATAAGAGCCTCTTTGAGTGAGAAAGGGTTAATATAGCAGCCATTTTCATGTATTTGTGTCGCAATTTAATTAGGTAGTGTGTCTTTATTTGTTTTTCAGCATTTTGCAGCATGACTTTTCATATTGGCATATGCATAACCATTACAACATATGAAAAAATATATATATTTTTTTGGTGCTGTTTAATAATTGTATTGAATTATAATGCCTTCCATAGCTTTGCCCATATTTTAAAGTCCATTGGTGGGTTTGTATTGTGTTTTGCAGTGTTACAAATTAGTTTGTAAACCCTCTGCTGGTCCTTTTTCAAAAACCCTAAAAGAGAGCCGTTGTCAAACTCCATCAGCCTCATTCAATTCGGGGCTCGCAACTCGATCGCAAACAGCCGATTGTCTGTGATTGAGTTGTGTGCCCTAGTAGCTTTTCATTAAATAGGTCCAGTTAGGGTTAAATGAGTCTAGATAGGGTTGTTGGGCCTAGTTATGGTTAAATAGGACTAAATAGGGTTAAGTGGTTAGTTATAGGGTTAATTAGGTATGGTGAGGATTAAATAGGGTTCATTACTTAGATAGCGTTAATTAGTTAAAGGGGGTTAATAAGCTATGGGGGGTTTATGTTAGGAGTGTGGGTGGTTAGGAGCAATGGGGAGGATACCGAAGGGCTTTTCAAGCCCTTTGGAGACCTCCTTGGTCCAATTAAGCTATTGTTGGCTTTTAGCTATTTACGGGCTTGATGGAGTAGTTAGGAAGGGGGAATCAGAGTAATTGAATAGAGATTTGCGATTTGAGACATGCAGCCTTGAAAGATCAAAGGCTTTGAGGGAAGAAACTTGCGATTTGACAAATCGCAATTGGTCGCTAGGGATTGGGGGTCGGAGCCAGTAACTCGATCGGAGCCTGCAAACGGAAGGCAATTGAATTGCAGAGTAACTTGTGACTTAGACTTGCGACCACAGATCTCTAAAAAGCAGCAATTGAATGAGGCTGCATGTGTGCAATGAAAACTACATAAAGATAATTGTTAATTTAGGTATATAATTATAAACCAAATTGCATGTCAGCATTTCCAATTCCCCTCCAGGCAGATGGCACTAGAATCCTGCCCACCTTAGTATATATATCAAATAATGTTTCCAAAATATTTGATATGAAGATGATGGTAGAAACAAAGGCTGGTGTTGTAACTACACTTACAAAGTATTTCAGGGTTGTCACCCCATAGTACAATTGATATGTCATTTTAAGTAGGGTGACAGAGTAAATACAAATTGTAGAGTTTGAAGGAAATAAAAAGCAAACTATAAGTAACTCTCAACTAACATCAGTCAAAAAAATTCCTAAAAAATGTAATTGATATAACATATAGTTAAGATAATTTAAAATATGAATCAGAAATGTGTGAAATTGTAAGGAGATTAGAGGAATATTCGAGGAAAGGGAAGAACCATATTAATAATGAATGGAGTAAGTCTAAGGGTGCTGAGGAAATTGGGTGCTGGAATAGCCAAGCCATAATATTTAATTTTTCAAGATTCACTCAATACAGGGTCTCTACCAGATGGAGAAAAGCAGATGTGATACCTATATTTAAGAAGGGAGCAAAAGCAAATTCTGTGAAATTATAGACCAGTGAGCCTCACTTCTGTTGTAAGAAAGCTTTTAGAAGGGTTAACAAGGGATAATATACAAGAATATGTATATTTGCACAGAATTATAAGTAGGAGTCAACATGGATTTATGAGGGATAGGTCATGTCAAACAAATCTAATTCGTTTCTATGAGGAGGTTAGTAGGAACCTGTATCAAGGCAACTCAGTGGATGCAGTCTGTAGACTATTGTTCAAACTAAGAGATACAGGAATTGCAGTAAATTTCTGTTAATGGATCGAGAGCTGGCTAAAAGACAGGAAGCGAAGGGTTGTGGTAAATGGAACATACTCTGATTAGACTAATGTGGTAAGTGGGGTTCCTCAAGGTTCAGTATTAGGTCCTGTCCTTTTTAACATATTTATTAATGGGACTGGAAAGTAGTGTCTCCATTTTTGGAAAGTAGTGTCTCCATTTTTGCTGATGACACGAAGTTGTGCAAGGTATCAAAATCAGATCATGATGTACTTTCCCTCCAAAGGGATTTACATAAAATAAAGGGATGGACATCTAAATGGCAGATGAGATTTAATATGAATAAATGTAAAGTTATACATCTGGGAAGGAAAATTTGCCATGCAATGTATACTGTTAATGGAGCAAATATAGGGGTATCTGATATTGAAAGGAATTTGGGAGTACTTGTGGACAGCCACCTAGGTAACAGTACTCATTGCCAAGCAGCAGCTGCAAAGGCAAATAGAATATTAGCATGTTTTAAGAAGGGTATAGAAGCAAGGGAAGCAAATATAATTCTGACACTATACAAATCCCTAGTATGCCCTCATTTGGAATATGGAGTAAAATTTTGGGCACCATTTCAGCATTATAATATTATAATAATAATATATGGATAATTAGAGAGAGAGTATTGATCCAGGGAGAAATCCGATCCCCAGTATCTGGGGTCAGGAAGGAATTAATTTTTTTTGGCTAAGTTACACTTGGGTGTTTTTTTTCTGTTTGCCTTCCTCAGGATTAAATAAGAATGAAAAAAAACAACTAATTAATTAATAACTGATCTGCATATTGCAGATCAGAGAATATCTTAAAAGGTTGAACTTGATGGACTGAAAGTCTTTTCAACCTTTATTACTATGTAACTATGTAACTATGTGTAGTTTGTGTGATGTACATGTGTTGGCATGTTGGTGTATGTGATATTCACCTGACATGGGGGATGGATCCTGCTGGGCCACCAGGCATCTGGCTCAGAAGGTCCTTGGCTACCCTCTCCCACTCATTGTATTGCACAGTCACTTGGGGGCCACCACTTGGTGCTGCGGCTTGACTGACCTCCCTGGCCATCTTTCTCCTCACCTTGACCCTGATGTCATCGAAACGTTGTTTGACAGACCTCACAACCCTTTTCCGCTTTGCCCATTGCTGTTATTGTGGCCGCTACCTCCTTCCAGGCCTGGGCCTTAGGCCCGGGCCTATCTTCCCCCCTGCCCCCCACGGATAGTGGGACGCTCAGGGATCGCACAGTTGGTCCACATTCTCCCCATGCGTACTGTTAAGGGTTCTCTCCTCCACTCTCCTCCTCCACTCCGACACTCTCCTCCTTCGCTCTGCCACTCTCCTCCTCCACTCCGCCACTCTCCTCCTCCGCTATGCCACTCTCCTCCTCCTCTCCTCCACCACTTCTCACCTCCTCCGCTCCTCCACCGCTCCTCACCTCCTCCTCTCCTTCACCACTCCATAATTATCCAAAAAAGAATATAATGATAAATCAAAAAAAGTTTCTGTATATGTATAATGAAAAAAAAAAGTGTGTTTTATGTGTATTTATTAACTGTTGGGGGATGGGGTGTGGGCTATAGAGTGGGGGGGGGGGGTCTATGGATTGACCTGTGTATTTATGCGTGTGATTTAATATATGTGTATTTGTATTATGTGTAATCTGTAAATATGTGTAATCAGTGTTTAAGTGTAAAATCGTAATTAGAATAATAGAAAAGAATAAAAAGTAGGAACGTGCTCTGAAAAAAATCGCTGGGACCTGCGTGCTACTTCGGGAGAATCTACAAGACATGCATACGCAGGTGGAACGCAACTTTATAATCTCTCTCTGTCAATCATCTTCGGCTAGCCTGCTTTCTATTATCTGAGAGGCCAGTGTCACGCTCTGTAATTACGGGATTGGATTGTAACTGCTGACCGCATCTAGTCCAGCCTACTGACAGCTTGCGGGCGTGGGAAGGGTTTACAGCCCATAACTTGCAGCCTTGCTCAATTGAATCACTCTGTAATTGTAGCAAATCTCAAGCCCGCAGACATACGGCCTTTAGCGCGCAAGCTGTGGGCTTGCAATTGAATGAGGCACTAGGTGTTGTAAAAAGCAGCGTCTCTCTCTCTATATACGTATATAAATCACTATAATAATTGTGGATCTGCGGGGCAGTTCGAACGCTTACGATGTTGGTTACTGCGAGGTGAGCCGTGGATGCGGGACTTAGGCTGCGCCATTTGTGGCCTATAGGGCCACAACTGCCTGTCTCGCAAAGGATTTAAGGTGCTCATTGCACTGTGAGCTTCGCAAAGCGAGGTGAGCCATTGAAGCACGCGGGACTTAGGCTGCAATGAGCACCAAAGGCGCTCATTGCACTGCAAATCGAGCAGTTGAAGCAAGTGGGACTTGGGCTTCAACTGTGAGGTAACCAGTGGAAGCACGCAGGACTTACGACCCGTAGGACTTAGAACCAAAACCCGCACATGCACTGTGTGCCTCTCAAAAATCTGACTTTAATTCATTGCACTGCGAGCCTCCCACAGCGAGACAAAGGGGTTGATGAGTGTTTGACGCCGCTGAAAAACGTAGCACTTTTGCTGCTGACCGCGAGGAACGCAGTTTGCTAATTTAACGGACAAACTTAGTTCAAAGCATAACTCTAAAAACCCGAAAAACAAGCAAAATAATTTTAAAAATTAAACACACACCACAGGGGGAGAGCCAGGAAGACTGGGAGTAAGGTTGCAAGCGAATTTGAGACATATTTGCCATTTTTAATCAATCGAATATCGGCTAAGCAAGGAAAAAAATGGAGGACGAAAAAGTAAAAAATCTGAAACAGGATGAAAATGAGGCTGACCAAAGCCAGGCACGCGGGACTTAGAAAATACACAGCATCAAAGACAGTAACACACACGAACAATGCCAGATACACACAACTTTAAAAATAAAACAAACGTCAGTCAGCGCGTAACACGCAAACAATCAGCAGACACACAAAGGAGAAAGACACAGGGAAGGGACAGGGGGAGACGCTGGAAAGAGACACATGGCATTCCCAACCACAAAACTTGCAGGTTAACAAACCCTGCAATGAGCGGCCCATACAGTAGGCGGGAGGAAAGGCTTGCAATGAGCACCAAAGGCGCTCATCGCGGGGCTCATGATGAGCACCACGAGTGGGAGAGGCTTTCAATGAGCACTGAAGGCGCTCATTGCGGGCCCCATGATGAACGCCAAAGTCGCTCATGGGGCTCTCAATGAGCGGGGAAGGTGGTCATTGCAAAGCAGGAAAGTTGAAGTACACGGGGGGAGAGGAGCAAAAGCCTCACATTGTGTGGCATTTTTGACGGGCAAGTTCCTATTATATAAATACAGTGGCTTGTAAAAGTATTCACCCCCCCCCCCCCCCCCTTGGCATTTTTCGTGTTTTGTTGCCTCACAGCCTGTAATTAACATGGATTGTTTGAGGATTTGAATCATTTAATTTACAGAACATACTCACAACTTTGAAGATGTTTTTTATTTTTTATTTGTGAAGCAAACAACAAATAGGACAAAATAACAGAAAAAGTCAATGTGCATAACTATTCATAACTAACTAAACAGTATTAAAAAATCAGTAGGTGGAGTCTATTTCAATAGGCAGGGCAAGTATAAGGTCATTGGGCGGGGCATATAAAGATCAATATGACAACAGGGTAGGAGTTTAAAATTGGGTGGGGTCTGTGTAAGGGGAGGAGCCAAGTCTTGCTCCAACTTGAAAGTTTACCAGCCGCCACTGGTGGCCAAACAAAAAATATTGACACTTTGGGCCCGATTTTGACATTTACACTTAGTTGCCAATGGTTTATACATTAATGGTTGTGTGTTAAGTTATTTTGAGGGGTCAGCAAATTTACACTGTTATACAGGCTATACACTTACTACTTTACATTGTAGCAGAGTGTAATTTCTTCTGTGTTGTCACATGAAAAGATAATAACATTTTTACAAAAATGTGAGGGGTGTACTCACTTTTGTGAGATACTGTATATACTAGAATGGAAGTGGTCAGTGCAACACAGATGTTTGCGTGTGTGTACGTGTGTGTAAATTGAAAAAAGATTTGGTTAAACTACATAGAATTGCACCATGCAAATAACTCCGAGCACACTAAAAACACAAATAACTCCTAGCAAGGGTCAGGGGGTGAGCAATGAGATCATATCCCATCTGAACTTGATGCAAGAAGCCCAGCAACGGATAAGTTGGAGAACATACAAAGCTGGCAGAGGCAACAAATTGATGTGCCAGCATGATATTTTAAATTGATAACCATCTGAATAAACTGGAATGGAAAAGGGCTGCAAATGTGTTTATTTATCTGAGCAACCCAATGAAGTATAATTTTTAGCACATCTGTAATATGAATGTTATTTGATAGCTCCTACTTACTATTGGACCCATAGCTTAACATGATGTGAATGGGGTTTGATCAGCTCATCGTAAATGTTGATATTATTTCACAATATTCAATGAGACCCATAAGCCTATAATGTTTGTACTCCGGAACTTGAAGGACCACTGTAGTTTGGGGAAAACAACACATGATTGTAATATAGGTAACAAAAATAACAGCATTGGCAGATATACAAACCACGAGTATAAAACCATTTTAAGGAAACTTCTAACTGAATCTGGTTATGGTATGGACACATACGTATTGGACTCCTAGCTTGAGTTGGGAAGTTTATCCTACTGTTGATTGGTATTCTATTTATGTCTAATGTCAAGTGTGCTATTTGGAGAGTCAATGTTAAACAGAACCTTATATAGATCTTATCTGAACCCAACTGCTCACCCAATTTCTTTCCAGTATTTAAACCTTTTAGGAACCAAGACAAAGTGCCTGACATTAAACAAAATTGGGTAAATAAGTTAAAAATGAAATAGTATATTCAGTTATTTTACACTTTGTAAAAAGAAGTGGCACATTATAAAGTGTTTTCTTTCTTAAGATAATACTATAAATGTCACTTTGAAGCCAATATTTGTTAGAATCTTTTAGACACAAATACCCATATGCTAACACAATTTCCAACATTAAATAAAAAAGGAAACTGATAATTCTAATATGCTGTTAAATATTAAACAGAATACATTCACTTTTAGGGAAAATGTCACGTTTTTTATTAACAGAACATCAAACAACCACAAAAGATAAGGATGGTCTAACATTGGACCTGTATGCTGCATAGGTAAATAAAACAGTGCAGTCACTACTTGGCAGAAATTAGGGAGATAACACAAGGACTGCACTAATTCTGATATATAGTTATTGCAGAACTAAAAACTAACTATATAAATAAATCTAATAACAATTAATTCTTATGAAAAACTTTGAGTGGAAATGTTAGATAACTGAGCTTGAGATTTGGGCCATTAAAGGAAAATTAAAATAATTGTTTTATTTGCTGCATGAGAATTTCATAATCTGTCGGGGGGGTTATTTTTTTTCGAACAAAGTTATTAGAGCACACAAACACCTATTCAGATGTTTTACTGTTCTTGGGGGCTTTCCCTTTGCCAACCAATGAGATCTCCAGACTAAAGGTTGTTCTGTTTCAGTGTAGTTTAAACAGGTTTTGCTTAATATATTTTCATTAAAAAAAACAAATGTTTAAAACATGCTCTTTTAGATGCTCAAAACATATATTGCAATCTTCCTCCTCTCCTAAAATTATCTCTGTCACTGCAAAATAATTTTTTATGTTATTCTTAAGGGCACAAAAAAATGTCTAGACATTGTGTTAGCCTTTTTTTCTAAAGTGGACCATTCCTATGAAATTCCGTACTATTTGTGCTGCTTTTTTTATGCAAATAAAAAGTTCCGGAAACCTAATTGTTGTTTTGTCTTACAGCCTTGTCCGACTCTCCATGACCTCATGGACTACTTGGTTTTCATGGCGGAGATAAATGAGTGGGTTGCCAGTTCCTTTTTCAGTTGGTCACAGAATTCGGCTCCTGGCATTCCTAGGTAGTCTTCCATCCAAGTACTGACCAGGCTCATCAATGCATGTCTTCAGGGTGGTGTGACCTTTTGTTTCCCTGACTGGAATTGAACCAAGGTCACAGTGATGAAAGCACTGAATCCTAACCATTGGACCACCAGGGAACCCGAATCTCGTATTAGCCACCTTGATATGCTAATTAGAATCACAGTCTGCTTCCATCTCCCTTTGGTGGCCAAAACAATGACTCCCAATGCTGTCAATCAGATAGATCCCCTCAACACTTTAGCAGTGCATTAGCTTTCTGAGCTACACATTAGCTACAAAAACAATGCTATATTTTCATAAATGATTTACTGCAGGGGGAAAAAGGCTAGTACAATGTATAGACCATTGTATACGCTCTTGAAACTTCCTGTTAAGATTTTTTCATAAATGATTAATTATCTTTCATAGTGCAGGAATGATAGACCACAAAAGTTTGATCAATCGGATAAATAATAATAGTCACAAATACTTCTTAATGTTAAGAATGTTATACTTTTTTTTTATACCAACTATGGTTTATTACTCTTATTTTGAGAGATAATCACATGAGATAAAGTCATTAGGAGAGGAAAACATTTATTTCATGTAATTTATACTTAAAGAGTTAAATCTAAAAAATACCTAAATGTCTCATAAATGTCACATTGTGTGAGATTGAGTTATCATTGATTTTGTGGACATGATATCTGATTAAACCTATTAGATTATGTACCTTTGCATTTGAGTACACAGGTTCTTGTTCACTTAGGATTCCTTGAAGCAACAAATACTATTTAATACAATTTAATTAAACAGTTAAGATTCTAGACAGATTTATCAAAACACTTTAAATGGACACATAACATCCAGATTATTAATAGACCATCAGATAAAATGTATTTAAAATAGGTTTAAACTATTTTTCTTTGTTAAAATAAATCTTTAGAAATGTAATATTGTATTACTCAAGTATCTAGGAAATTCCAAGATGTGTCTATTCCCCTGAGCTGTTTTGTCAAATGTCTGGGTTGGGCAGTGACTGTCTTCAGTAGTAATCACTGGTTTCTATAATGGCATTAAGTTGATTTACAAGTATAACATAATTTATATGTAGAACAAGATACAACTGAAATACAACATGAATCAATTATTCTATCTCATATTAAATGTTGAACCTAATAAAAAGGGAATATACAGTAAAAAAGCACAGGGGAGAAAAATATGATGGAACATTACTTGATTAATCTAGGCTACAGTTGTAGATAATTTGTTGTACTTGGTGTGGTCTGATTGATGCATTTATTTGACATTTTGAGGACCATGTGGGACTGTCTGTTTGTTAAAGTAATTGTTAAAGTAATTGTCATCTAAGGATGCTGACAGCATGTGTTGCCTTTAAGTCCTCACCACTAGCCACTAGCATACAAAATATAAAACAAAACTGCTAGTCCTCTATCCAACCTATTATACCTTATCCCTGGGGTCCTAACCAGCTCTAAAACATTTTCCCTCAAAGGTTTCTGGATTTCACTAGGAATTCAATATACATATGTATCTCTTTACTCATGTACTTTATTTTATTATGGTTGCTTAAATTCTGTTTGTGTCTGCCTAAAATATATATTTACTAGCGACTTGCCCGTCAAAAATGACTGGGCAATAAAATTGTAAGTCAGGTAATCCTGTTTGCCACAGACATTACATTTTTTGGTGGTCTGAGATGCTTCAGCGCTCATTGCGAGGCTGTTGGTTGTTGTATTTTTTTTTCTCATAGGCGCTTTTGCTGTTATTGTTTGGTCAGCGCTGATCTGCTTTTTGTGTGCTATGAGCAGCGTTGGCGCTCGTTGTGAGGCGCGCGGTGAATGGCTTTTGTGTTTATTGCGATGTGCGATGTGTTTTTTTTGTGTATATGTATTTTTGTATGCTAATTACCGTATATACTCGAGTATAAGCCGACCCGAGTATAAGCCAAGGCACCCATTTTACCACAAAATACTGGGTAAAATGAGTGACTCGAGTATAAGCCGAGGGTGGGAAATGTGCTGCCCCCTGTGTCCCTCTTGTGCCCTCTGTGTCCTCCTCTCTCTCCATGTCTCTTCTCCCCTCTCCCTTCCCTGTGTCTCTTCTCCCCTCTCCCTTCCTTGTGTCTCTTCCAACGTCTCCCTTCCCTGTGTCTCTTCCCCCTCCCTTATCACCCTCCTCAACCCCACTCCTCAACCTCCCTCCTCATCCTCAACCTCCCTCCTCATCCTCAACCTCTCTCCTCAACCTCCCTCCTCATCCTCCCTCCTCATCCTTAACCTCCCTCCTCATCCTCAACCCCCTCCTCATCCTCAACCCCCTCCTCAACCGCCCTCCTCAACCCCCCCCATCCTCAATCCCCCTCCTCAACCCCCCCATCCTCATCCTCTCTCCTCAACCCCCCATCCTCAATCCCCCTCCTCAACCTCAACCTCCTCCTCAACCCCTCTTCCTCATCCTCAACCTCCCTCCTCATCCTCAACCTCCCTCCTCAACCCCTTCCTCAACCTCCCTCCTCAAATCCCCATCCTCAACCCCCTCCTCAACCCCCCATCCTCATCCTCAACCCCCTCCTCAACCCCCTCCTCAGCCTCAACCCTCCTCAACCTCAACCCTCCTCAACCTCAACCCTCCTCAACCTCATCCCCCCCTCAACCCCAACCCCCCCTCCTCAACCTCCCTCCTCAACCCCCCATCCTCAACCTCAACCCCCCTCAACCTCCCCCTCCTCAACCTCCCCACTCCTCAACCTCAACCCCCCTCCTCCACCTAAACCCCCCTAAATACCTAACCCCTCTCCCCTCACTTACCTGCTTGTGCGCCGGCCTCCGCTCCTTGACCCGGCGCGCATGCGACGTCACACGCGCACGCAGCGTCATTAGCATATACCGGGTGCCGGCAGCCGGTATATGCTAATGACACGGCGCGCGCGTGTGACGTCGCATGCGCGCCGGCGCCGGGTCAAGGAGCGGAGGCCGGAGCACAAGCAGGTAAGTGAGGGGAGAGGGGGGAGGTATTTAGGGGGGTTTAGGTGGAGGAGGGGTGTTGAGGGGGGTTTATGCTGAGGAGGGGGGTTTAGGTTGAGGAGGGGAGAGGGAAAGAGACACTGGGGGTAGAGAGACACACGGGGGGGTTAGAGAGACATGGGGGGGTTAGAGAGACACGGGGGGATTAGAGAGACACGTGGGGGTTAGAGAGACATGGGGGGAGAGTGACTCGAGTATAAGCCGAGGGGCCCTTTTTTGCCTTAAAAAAAGGGCTCAAAAACTCGGCTTATACTCGAGTATATACGGTAAATAATAAAAAAAAATAAACGAATATACTTTACCTATTTGGAAGTAATATATGCAGGAAGCATTGTGCTGAAGAGCTGACAATCTGTTTTGATGTTCCTGCAATGTGTGCAGTGTGTAGTGTAAATAGTGTGCGTGCGCGAGTGTAGCTGGGTACTTCCGCATTGTGTAAGTTAGTGTTGTAAAATGTCGGCGAATGTGTATGTGGTATGCGGGTGTGGATGATTTAGCTTCCTTGCTAGAAGTGTATCTTGTACCTCGTACTGCTTTTTTGAAAAGCTGTATGTGCTTGGTGGTGTTTTGCGGCTTTAGGGTCCTGTAGCCTCGTTTTATGTTTTTTTCGGCTGACATTTTTTCTCTCGCTTAGGGGATTTTTGCGTGTGTAAACTCAGGAATTTGGACTTAAATTGAGGTGTAAATTTGCTTGCAGAGGTCCTGGGTGCCCCCCCCCCCCTTGCTGTGGGTAAGGTTTTTATGTCTTTTGTTGTGTTTTCTTATTGTGTTTTTAATGTTTTCATGTGCGCGCGGTTTAGCCGTTAAGGTTGTGTTTTTGCTAGGTCTTAATGTTTTGTTTTGTTTTCTAAGTCCCGTGGCTCATATTTTTGTAGTGTAAGTGCGTACATTTTTAGTTCTAAGTCCTGTGAGGGTCCGCATTTGCGGCCTGCAATGAGCCTTCGGCTCATTGTAGCCGACGTTAGAGCCTCCACCTTCCGCTAATGCGGCTCCTCGCTTCGCGAGGGTCCACATTTGCGGACCAAACTGCGTCTCTCGCTTCGCGAGGGACGCAGATCTTGTAAGCTTGCTTTGCGAGCTTGCAAAGCGTGATGACGATTCGTAGTTTGACAACTATTATATGTGAATATTTCTTAATTGGTTTCTCCCGTCTGCAGCTCATGAAGACAGTGTACTTTTAAGTACAAGGTGTTCAGTGTCTCATAGTAACCAATCAGTGGCAACATTCAACAACATGCTGCTTGAGAGAGGTCACTGTCAGGATAATTTGAAATACACTCTGTGAATAAATGAGCTATATGAACTTTAGGGGACAGACCCAAACAGGTACAAATTGTATTATTTTAGGCAGAAAATAACAGAGCTTCTAGTTACAGTGGATATAAAAAGTCTACACACCCCTGTTAAAATGTCAGGTTTCTGTGCTGTAAAAAAATTGGACAAAGATAAATCCTTTCAGAACTTTTTCCAACTTTTAATGTGACCTATAAACTGTACAACTCAATTGAAAAACAAACTGAAATCTTTTAGATGGAGGGAAGAAAAATAAAAGAGAAAAAAATTGTGGTTGAATTAAGCAATCACATTCCAAAGCGTATTAAATAGGAGTCAGCATACACCTGCCATCATTTAAAGTGCCTCTGATTATCCCCAAATAAAGTTCAGCTGCTCTAGTTGGTCTTTCCTGAAATGTTCTTAGTCGCAACCCACAGCAAAAGCCATGGTCCACAGAGAGCTTCCAAAGCATCAGAGGGATCTCATTGTTAAAAGGTATCAGTCAGGAGAAGGGTACTAAAAAATTTCCAAGGCATTAGATATACCATGGAAAAAAGTGAAGACAGTCATCATCAAGTGGAGAAAATATGGCACAACAGTGACATTACCAAGAACTGGAGCTCCCTCCAAAATTGATGAAAAGACTAGAAAAAAACTGGTCTGGGAGGCTACCAAGAGGCCTACAGCAACATTAAAGGAGCTGCAGGAATATCTGGCAAGTACTGGCTGTGTGGTACATGTGACAACAATCTCCTGTATTCTTCATATGTCTGTGCTATGGGGTAGAGTGGCAAGATGAAAGCCTTTTCTTACGAAGAAAAACATCCAAGCCAGGCTACATTTTGCAAAAACACATTTGAAGTCTCCCAAAAGCATGTGGGAAAAGGTGTTATGGTCTGATGAAACCAAGGTTGAACTTTTTGGCCATAATTCCAAAAGATATGTTTGGCGCAAAAACAACACTGCACATCACCAAAAGAACACCATACCCACAGTGAAGCATGGTGGTGGCAGCATCATGCTTTGGGGCTGTTTTTCTTCAGCTAAGATAGAGGGAACTATGAACAGTTCCAAATACCTGTCAATATTGGCACAAAACCTTCAAGCTTCTGCTTGAAAGCTGAACATAAAGAGGAACTTCATCTTTCAGCATGACAACGACCCAAAGCATACATCCAAATCAACAAAGGAATGGCTTCACTAGAAGAAGATTAAAGTTTTGGAATGGCCCAGCCAGAGCCCAGACCTGAATCCGATTGAAAATATGTGGGGTGATCTGAAGAGGGCTGTGCACAGGAGATGCCCTCGCAATCTGACAGATTTGGAGTGTTTTTGCAAAGAAGAGTGGGCAAATCTTGCCAAGTCAAAATGTGCCATGCTGATAGACTCATACCCAAAAAGACTGAGTGCTGTAATAAAATCAAAAGGTGCTTCAACAAAGTACTAGTTTAAGGGTGTGCATACTTATGCAACCATATTATTTTATTTTCATATTTTTTCTTGCCTCTACCTAAAAGATTTCAGTTTGTTTTTCAATTGAGTTGTACAGTTTATAGGTCACATTAAAGGTGGAAAAAGTTCTGAAATGATTTATCTTTGTCTCATTTTTTTACAGCACAGAAACCTGACATTTTAACAGGGGTGTGTAGACTTTTTATATCAATAGTAATTAAGATGGAAAAAATACTTTTAGTCCAACAAGTTCAACCTTTTAAGATCTCCTCTGATCTGCAGTATTCAGAATAATTATTAATTGTTAATTGAGCCAGAGGAAGTCAAACAGAAAAGAATCAAAAGTGAAATTATAGACCAGTGAGCCTTACTTCTGTAGTGGGAAAGCTTTTAGAAGGTTAATAAGCGATAATATACAAGAATATGTCTATTTGAACAGGATTATAAGTAGGAGTCAACATCGATTTATGAGGGATAGGTCATGTCAAACAAATCTAATTAGTTTATATGAGGAGGCTAGTAGGAACTTAAAAAAAAGGCAACTCAGTGGATGTAGTCTTTTTGGATTTTGCAAAGGCTTTTGATACAGTGCCACATGGAAGACTATTGTGCAAACTAAGCAATGCAGGGATTGCCGTAAATATCTGCTCATGGATTGAGAGCTGGCTAAAAGCCAGGAAGCAAAGGGTTATTGTAAATGGAATGTACTCCGATTGGACTAATGTGGTAACTGGGGTTCCTCAGGGCTCAGTATTAAGTCCCCTCCTTTTTAACATATTTATTAATGACTTAGGAGTAGCAGTGGAAAGTATTGTCTCCATTTTTGCTGATGACATAAAGTTGTGCAAGGTAATTAAATCAGATAATGATTTATTTTCTCTCCAAAGGGATTTGCATAAATTAAAGAAATAAGACACTAAATGGCAGATGAGATTTAATTTGAATAAATGTAAAGTTATGAATTTAGGAAGGAAAAATAGCCATGCCATTTATAATCCTAATGGAGTAAATGTCGAGGTACTGGATACTGAAAGGGATTTGGGAGTGCTTGTGGACAATCACCTAGTTAACAGAGCTGAATGCCAAGCAGCAGCACTAAAAGCAAATAAAATATTAGCATGTATTAAGAAGGGTCTAGAAGCAAGAGAAGCAAATATAATTCTGACACTATACAAATCCCCAGCACCTCCTCATTTGGAATATGGAGTATAATTTTGGGCACCACTTCATAAAAAGGACATTTTAGAGCTGGAAAAAGTACAGAGAAGGGCAACAAAAATAACGGAAATGGAGGGGATAATATTTTCTTTATAACTTCTTCTTAATAACAAAAAAGTTCATTAAAGTAGATAAACACATACAGTATCTCACAAAAGTGAGTACACCCCTCACATTTTTGTAAATATTTTATATCTTTTCATGTGACAATACTGAAGAAGTGACACTCTGCTACAATGTAAAGTAGTAAGTGTACAGCCTGTATAACAGTATAAATTCGCTGTCCCCTCAAAATAACTCAACACACAGCCATTAATGTCTAAATTGTTGGCAGGTACACCCCTAAGTGGAACTATCCAAATTGCGGCCCAGTCTCCAAAGGAGAGGATCATGCTCTGCTTTAGTATGTCACAGTACATTTTGGCATTCATGGTTCCCTCAATGAACTGTAGCTCCCCAGTGCTGGTAGCACTCATGCAGGCCCAAACCATGACATTCCCACCACCAAAAGTATACATCTATACTGAGGAAAGGTAGTTGAAATAATCCCTAAATAACAGATAAACAGATAAGGCACAAAGAACACAAAAACACTGATATGAGATGAAACCCTCAGTTTGAACGTAAACAGCGATGCAGAGAGAGTGGAGGCAGCATCTGACATCATAAGGTAAATGCATATAGGGGGAATCAACACAACATATTATAGAAAACATATATACACATATAGACATATGTGTATATATGTTTGGTCTGGGCCTGCATGAGTGCTGCCGGCACTGGGGAGCTACAGTTCTTTGAGGGAATCTTGAATGCCAACATGTACTGTGACATACTGGAGCAGGATCCCCTCCCTTCGGAGACTGGGCCGCAGGGCAGTATTCCAACATGATAACGACCCCAAACACACCTCCAAGACGACCACTGCCTTGCTAAAGAAGCTGAAGGTAAAGGTGATGGACTGGCCAAGCATGTCATCAGACCTAATTGAGCATCTGCGGGGCATCCTCAAACGGAAGGTGGAGGAGTGCACGGCCTCTAACAACCACCAGCTCTGTGATGTCATTATGGAGGAGTGGAAGAGGACTCCAGTGGCAACCTGTGAAGCTCTGGTGAACTCCATGCCCATGGGTGGTAAGTCAGTGCTGGAAAATAATGATGGCCACACCAAATATTGACACTTTGGGCCCAATTTGGACATTTCCACTTAGGGGTGTACACACTTTTGTTGCAAACGGTTTAGACATTAAATTTCCATGTCCTTTTAAATTTTGTCTTGCACTTTGATTGTCTCTGCTGTTAACATTTTGATTTAACCTAGATCTCAATTTTCTTTACAATAAGGATGTTATGTTGGGGGTTGCCAAACAGGAAGAAGACTTTTGATACAGCAGAAAAGATTAAAGACTGGCCTTTGAACCAAGGTCTATGTCTGTTTAAATGGAATTAATCAGGGTCTATCTGGGGGCAGGGGTATCCATAGGACAAGCAGATGGTCAGGGCTGGGTTAGCTATGGTTTTCCAGTAAACAGCCATTAAATCTGGCGGCAATCAGAAGAATAGTGGGGGTTACTGAGTCACCATAGTCAGATCCAAGAAATCTACAATATATATCTCACAAACAGCAAATTCACAGCACATATGTCCTATAATGGTCTAGCATAAGTAGCAATTACACCATTCTATTGCTGCATCATAGAATTGTGGTGTTGGAGAAAGCTGCTTAGAGTTTCTTGGACTTCAAGAAGATCTAGTCATTCCATTTTACAGGACATCAAGACAAACTGTTCACTGGAAGGTATGATCATGAGGTTAAGGTACAAATATTTTGAACATATCATGAGGAGAAAGGATTTCTTAGAGAAGACTCGGTTGGAAAAGTTTGAAAGCGTTGCAATTAAGAAGAAAAATAGCACAATTTATCCCGGTGTTATACCATACACCTCTGGTAATCATGAAAGAATATTTACAATCATAGATAAGAAATTACAGTCAGATAGAGTTCAATCTGAGATAAAGCCATGTTAAATATATTAACAAGAAAATAAATGAGGACGGCAATCAAATGAAATGAGTCTAAAAGGCTATATTTGATACATAACTTTTATTATCTCACATTAAAAACAACAATTAAAAAATATAAAATCATATATATATATAACTCTGTATGAAGCAGTTGAATTGACCTCAAATCAACAGCTATATAGAATATACATCAATTGATAGTGTAGCCACCTCACAAGAAAGTACAATGATGGGACCTTGGATTAGTGTAATAAGATATAGATAGCACTAAACGTGAAATGTAAATATAAGTGTAAATAAATATAAATAAATATGAGACAAAAGTACAAAAATACCAATATACCTCAAAAGTGCAAACGTGCAGTATTAAATAAATAACACATAATAAATCTTATCATGAATGTCTAGTAAATCATCAATATATGATTACGATTATAACTCCACCACAGTAAATAAGAGTATAAACAGATAAATAGATAATTCAATTGAATAGAATATAAACAGCCTCTATCCTAATATGCTACTGATCTTATATATAATAGAATCAAAGTCTCAGCAAGTAAATAATCTGTCAATTGTTCACTTTAACAAACTAAATATACAAATACCGAGAGCTGCTTTTGTAGTAAATGTTAAAGTCACATTAAATCCAAAGAAGAGTCCCACTTGAGGTGACATATAAGCTTCTCACATGTTCATAAGCTTAATCAATTGGAATCAATTAGTACTATACTCGAAGCAGAGGGAATTCACAGGGGACCTCCGTTAATATCAAGGAGAGTGAATAAATAAAGTCCAGTCGGCATATCATATACAGCCGCATCAGCTTCAACTCTCACAGTTTCAGCAAAAGCTCCATAACAGAGGCCTAACGCGTGCGTTTCGATACAATAGCTTCTACGGAGGCCGGGGACACAAGAGGTGAGGATATATATGTGTAATACTCCTATTCGATAGACTGTCAGCATAAGGGTCTAATCGTAACTGCAGAAAAAGATAGGACCAGCCAATAAGGATCTTGCAGATAACTAGAAAAACGGAAGGGATATAAAGAACCAAATTTGTAAAAATAATAAAAAATCAATGCATGTGTCTATATAGCTATTGATTTGAGATTAATTATTGTAAGAAACTGCTCCATACAGAGTTTTATATATATGATTTTATATTTTTTCATTGAATGTTAATTTTTTATGTGAGATAATAAAAGTTATTTATTAGATATAGCCTTTTAGGCTCACTTCATCTGATTGCCCATCCTCAGTTAATCTTCTTGTTAATATATTTAACATGGCTTTAATAATCTCAGATTAAAGTAGATCTGATTGTAATGTCTGATCTATGGTTGTAAAGATTCTTTCATGATTAATAGAGGAGTATGATATAACACCAGGGTAATTGGTACTCTTTTTCTTCTTAATTGCAATAGTTTTTTTATGTTTCTCGGTGATTGTCGCCAAATTCTTCTTTATAAATGGTGTATTGGACATTTTCATTTTGGATGCATCCCATATAATAGTTGTCAAACTGCGAGACGTCGTCACGCTTTGCGAGGTGCGTATGAGTTCGGCGATGAGCGCCATAGGCGCTCATTGCTGCAAGCCTCACGAAGCGAGGCGAGCCGTTTAACCGTAGTACTTAGCCTATGAGCGCCAAAGGCGCTCATCGCTGCGAGCCTGAAATAGCGAGGCGAGCCGTTAAACCGTATCACTTACCCCATGCCAGGCTCGCAAAGCGAGGCGAGCCGTTACGCGGGAATTAGAAAAAGAAATACAAGACTAAATACACCCCCAAAAAATACGAAAATATCACAGACAGCATGGGGCAACAGCCAGGACGTCTGTGAGTGAGGTGGAGCACGAATTTAATTCAATTTGGACGATTTTCACACTTGAAAATCGCCTAAGCAAGTAAAAAAATATAAATGAGGCTACACGCCCCTGAACCACGCAAAACACAGCAAAACGCATAGCACTTCACACTACAATATACACTATTACAAAATCCGGAAAATGCTCACGAGACACGTACCATATTAATACCATTTCGACTATACAATTCCACTTTACACAATAAACCAACGGCTTTACCTCGTGCACGCAGCCTATTTAGAATGCACACGTCAAACATTCATTACATTTTAGAATCAGGGCACCAACACTCAAAATGGATATTCTATGCAGATGGAAAATACAAACAGATTGTTAGCTCTTCAGCCTATTGCTGGCTGCATATATCAATTATAAATAATTAAAGTATATTAATTGATTTAAGAAATCATTCATTATTACTTAATTACATATACATAGAAACATATATCTCTCTCAGAGCACCAAAAGTACATTACAGGAGAGGCTCGCAATGAGCGCCGAACACGCTCTTTGAGAGGCATGCAATGAGCGCCAAAGGCACTCAGCGCAAGCCTCGCATTGAGCGCCGAAGGTTCTCACACTACAAAACGGTTTCAATTATGTATCAAACAGCATTCCCATGCCTTCAAATTTTATTGCCCCGTCATTTTTGACGGACAAGTCGCTAGTTATTTATATAAAGATTGAAAGCACATAAAGAGGCGGAGATGGATAGATGTGATTATTGAAGCAATGAACATGAACTTAATAAAATTGCAATAGCTAACAGATGTGTCTGTCATGCTGCGGTCCATAGAGTCACGAGAGTTTGACATGACTGTACGGCTAAACAACAACAATAATTGCTGTGCTATTATCACCACAATCAGGCGCCCTCACTTTTTTCTCACTGGGATAATAGTGTGTTTCAGCCAAGGCCCATGAGGCCCAAGCCTAGGGTGGCACATTTTCAGGGCACAGCAGGCTGTGTGAAATTGCCAAATGCAATGCCATGCAATATGCACATGAAGGTCTATATGCAGAGAATATTCTATATATAAGTGTACCTGACACTTTCTGATTTATTGTATACTTACATACACACATGAACACTTAAGATTTTCTATACAGACGTGTGGTAAAATCATGATTGGGATATGGCAAGAGGAAAGGATGTGTAGTAGCTGGGTCATGGGGGCAGATAAATCTGACAAGGCCTAAGGCATTATTAAACCTAAATACACCCACTGACCTTGGATTTTGTACCCTATGGTAGAAACATGGCAGGCTCCTCCCGATTGACATATTGTGCATCTAGGGAGCTAAAGAAATGATGCAACACATGCATGGACCCAGATCGCTGTACCCAGGGATGATGATGCAAATTGATTCTTACAGGGTGTCCAAAATAATTCTGACTTCAAAATGAAGTAAAAAGGATTGATGTATCAGCCATCAACTCCTTCATATCAAAAGAACATTTTCACTTCTCTCTACTGTTGTCCATGTTTTTCTAAAACAAAAATAAATCATTTTTTTTATTCCGTTTTACATTTTTCATATTTCTATTATACTTTTTTATAGGAAGCTGGTAAAAGCTTTGATGTTCAAGATATACTGTCAAAACATATCTAAAGTTCTTTGATATAATCACTCAAACCTTTAAAAAACTGCACATTTAATGTGTGAAAGCAAGAGTATGTTTTTACTAATGTCATGAAATGTAAAATAAATGTATTGCAATGAAAACCTTCTGAAAAAGTTATTGCAGACCAAAGACATATATGTGGTGGGTGGAGCTTGAAGCCAAGAGCTTGCCAGACTATTGGCTTCTTTTTTTAATTGTAAAGCATGATATTATGACAAAATAGTATTTATGAAATTAGTGGAATTTTTCATAGATCATTATCAAACAAGCATGCACTGAGTAGTGTTTTTTTATGTTTCAATAAGTTTTATTAATAGGTTCCGGCAAATTACAGCATATGATAGAATTGGAGTAACAATTATAGATACAAAACAATTACGGTATACACCAAGGACTTGTTTACATTTATAGAGTGGGTGTTCGGTTTGAGGTAGCTAGTCACAAAAGATAATTGAACTATAATCTTTGAGCATTTCCTGGAAGTGCTATTAATATTGCTGATTCCTTTGGTAGAGAATTCCACAGTTTAACTACCCTAACTGTGAAGAACCATTTTCTTTATTTAAGGTGAAATCTTTTTTCATCTAACCTCAAGGGATATCCTCTTGTCAGTTGAAAATCCCTTGGTACAAATAGTTCACTTGACAAAGCCTTATATTGACCCTGGATGTATTTAAATAAGGTAATCATATCCACTTGTAGACACCTTTTTTCTAGGGAAAATATGTTTCATTTGGTTAGTCTTTCTTCATAACGTAGCCCTTCCATTCCCCTTATTACTTTTGTTGCCCATCTCTGTACTTTTTCTAGCTCTAAAATGTCCTTTTTTTAAGTGGTGCCCAAAATTGTACTCCATATTCCAAATGAGGATGTACTAGGGATTTGTACAGTGACAGAATTATATCTGCTTCCTTTGCTTCTATACTCTTCTTAATACATGCTAATATTTTACTTGCCTTTGCAGCTGCTTCTTGGCATTGAGCACTGCTACCTTTGGTTGTCCACAAGTAATCCCAAATCCCTTTAAATATCAGATACCCCTAGATTTTATCCATTAAGATTATAAATTGCATGGCTATTTTTCCTTACCAAATGCATAACCTTACATTTATTTGGATTCAATCTCATCTGCCATTTAGCCGCCCATTTCTCTAATTTATGCAAATCCCTTTGTAGGGAAAGTACATAATAATCTGATGAATTACATTGCACAATTTAGTGTCATCAGCAAAAATGGAGACACTGCTTTCGAATCCTACTTCTATGTCATTAATATATATGTTAAAAAGGAGAGGACCTAATACTGAACCTTGAGGAACCCCACTTACCACATTAGTCCAATCGGAGTATGTTCCCTTTACAACAACCTTTTGCTTCCTGTCTTTTAGCCAGCTCTCAATCCATGAGCAGATATTTACTGCAATTCCTGTATCCCTTAGTTTGCTCAAAAGTCTCCCATGTGGCACTCTATCAAAAGCCTTTGCAAAATCCAAAAATACTACATCCACTGAATTGCCCTGATCCAAGTTCCTACTAACCTCCTCATAGAAACTAATTAGATTGGTTTGACATGACCTATCCTTCATAAATCCGTGTTGACTGCTACTTATGATCTTGTTCAAATAGACATATTCCAGTATACTGTCCCTTATTAACCCTTCTAAAAGCTTCCCAACTACAAATGTGAGGCTCACTGGTCTATAATTCCCCAGATTTCCTCTTGGTCCCTTCTTAAATATAGGTATTGCCTCTGCTTTTCTCCAGTCATCTGGTAGCGACCCTGTGGTGAGCGAGTCTTGAAAAATTAGATATAATGGTGACGGCTATTACAGAACCCAGTTCCCTCAGTACCATTGGATGTATTCCATAAGGACCTGGGGCTTTATTAACATTTATTTTCTCCAATCTCTTTTGGATTTCTTCCTGCGTTAACCAATTATTTAGTGAAGGCAGTGTAGCCCCATTTTGTTGCAGTGTCACAACCACTGTGTATACCGAAATAAAGAACCTATTTAGCTCATTTGCCTTTTCCTGGTCACTAATTATCAGACGGCCTGTGTCACATTGTAATGTTCCTATGGCTTCCTTTCTCGTCTTCTCCCAATTAATATATTTAAAAAATATGTTAGTCTTACTTTCCTTTGCAACTGACTTCTCATTTTCTATTTTAGCCAGTCTAATAGCCCTTTTGCAAGTCTTATTGATTTCCTTATAGTCACATAAAGCTGCCTCTGATTCCTCCTTCTGTATCCTTCTTGTGTTTTTTTTTCCTTATCATGACCTTTAGGTCATTGTTAAGCCACATGGGATGTGATTTACTCCTATTCATTTTATTTCCACATTGTACATGCCGATGTGTATGTATATTTGGTAAGGATTTGAATGTTGTCCATTTATTTTCAGTTTTTTCCCTGTAAGTTCTTGATCTCAGTCTATATGTTGTATTGCTGCCCTTAGCTCATTAAAGTTAGCCCTTTTAAAATTTAGAGTTTTTGTTGGCCCAAATAAGACTGTGTTGTGATCACAGTTCCCCAAGGGTTCCCCTATTTTAACATTTGATATTATATCAATATTATTTGTGATGACTAAATCCAAGATGGCCCCATTTCTAGTAAGTTCTTGTATTACCTGAGCCAGATAATGACCCCTGAGTGTACTCAAGAACCTGCTCCCCTTAGCTGAGATGTTGGTCTAATTTATCCAGTTTATTTCAGGGTAGTCTCCCATTATTAGAACTTGCCCATGCTTAGCTGCATTTCCAATCTGTAACAATAATTGCAGTTCCTCAATTTCAATAATATTTGGGGCTTTATAGCATACTCCCACCAATATGCTTTTAGAATTAGCTCCTCCACTATTTAACTCAACCCACAAAGATTCAATGTTGCCGCTAGGTTCACTATAAATATCTTCTCTGACTACTGGTTTAAAACCAGGCTTAACATACAGACAAATCCTCTTTTACCATTTCCCCTATCTTTCCTAAATAAGTTATAACCATCAAAATTAACTGTCCAGTCATGAGATTCATCCCACCATGTTTCAGTAATGCCTATTAAGTCTAATTTTTCTTATACTGCTAATAATTCTAGCTCACCGATTTTCCCTGGCAATCTTCCCCCCTACACTTTATGTTGCTATGGCTCTGCCGTTGTGAAATGTTTGCCACTGTATTTGAGTCACCTAGTAATACCTCCCTACTGTGTATTGTAACCCTCCCCCTTCTCCTCTCCCATGGGTAGATAATGCTTCCCTTTTCCCCTCTACCCTTTCTACCTCAATACTTCTATATAGTACCTCTACCCCACCTACTAGTTTAAAAAGTCCCCCGGCCTTTCTACCATCCTACCCCCTAGCACAAAAGCTCCCTTATCATTAAGGTGCAGTCCAGCACCTTAATGATAAGGGAGCTTTTGTGCTAGGGGATAGGATGTACCCAAGTGAGAAGTCAGCCCAGCGCTCTAAAAACCCCAAGCCATCTGCACTGCACCACTTATTATAGCCACAAATTAACCTCCCTAAGCTCTTTCTGTCTCCCTGGGCTAGCATGTGGCACTGGTAGTATCTCAGAAAATACTACCTTGTAGGTCCTTGCTTTAAGCTTATTCCCTAGTTCTTTAAAATCATTCTTTAGGATCTTCCACTTACTTTGTCATTGGTACCAATATGTACCAATACCGAAGGCTCATTTCCAGCCCCTCCCAATAATTTATCCACAACATGCTGAAAGAAGCCCCCGGGAGAGAGCAAACTGTTTGATTGCTGGTATCTGGGTGACAAATCACCCTGTCTACCTTCCTAATAAAGAGTCCCCTACCACCAAAACCTGCCTGTTGCTCTGCCTATGCTGCCCTCCCACTCCTCCAGTAGAACTGTTCTCCCGGCTGAGGGAACAGCTCTATCTGGCATTGCCATTCCTGAAAGGACATTCCCAACAGTTTCACTCAATCTGGAGAATCTGTTGGTGTGTGCCAACTCAGAACTGCCCTGCCTCCTGCTCCTGATCCCCCTGCTTCCCCTTCTAACTGTAACCCAGCTATCTCCCTGGACATCCTCACTAGCCCCATCTCCACCCTCCATGCTAGGCCCAGCTAAACAGTGCTCCCTTTCCAGTGGAATATCAGTAAGTGCTGCAATTCTCCACTCCAGTTCTCCAATTTGAGCTTCCAGTGAGGCAACATGCTCACACCTGTCACAGAAGTATGGACCCTGGATCATCTGTTCCAGCAGTCCATACATGCGGCAAGATGTACCCTCCGTGAGGTTGCCATTGCACTGACTCATGATTATCAGTTACAAAAATACAGTGAGAAAAAAAAATCTATGTATTTGTATAAAGATTGCATTTCGACACCTTAACCCGAACAAAACAAAAAAATATATATTTTTGATTTCTATTTTTTCTTATAATACCCCTTTTCTTTGAACTCCCTCCTTTTATTTAATCTCCTACACACTAACTACACTTACACTAGAAATGATTTGCAAGCTCCCAAGTTCGCTCCTTCCCTTGTTAAAATAGACCCTGCCTACTCACCTGCACAATGATTACAGAACACAGGACAGAAAACACTGCACTGATTCACAGAACTGATTCGAACAGAACACCACACAAATGCACACAGATAAACCTTTACACAGGCCAAACCACACCAACTCTCACCAGGACACTGGGTAGAAAACACTGCACTGATCCACAGAACAGATTTAAAAAAGATTCAAAATATGTTTGCCACACAGTTTGGATACATACCCTACATAGTCAGTTTGTCAGAGCAAGCTGACACATGCCATACTAACAACAGTACTATCTCAAATAGTCTTGGGTGAAAATGTTTTACAAAGTTTAAAATAGTTACATACAAATGTTAATATTTAATTGTTATATTCATTTTTACTTCAATGGGAGAAGCCATTTGCTTTTATTCCTAATAGAATTAGTCACTGGGGTAGAAAACTTGAATTCAGATATCCTCTCTATTCAGTTCTACTACAACTGCCACTATGAAAAAATATCTTGAAGTAAAGAAAGGAACAAGTCTCAGAAGGTTAACCATCCCGTCAAATTCTAGGAAAATTACACTGGTCAACAAAGATTTTGTCTCAGAGGAAATAAGGAGTGTGCTAAATGTAATTTATCCCACTGATTTTGAAAATGGTCTCAGAATTGTTCTATCACCCATAGTATTAAAGTTACATCCTCTTTAATATAATACATTGTGCTAGATAACACATTCACACAACATTAAGATATGTTAATTTTTCATGAGTAAAATTCTAGGCCCTCATTCAATTGAAATTTGGCCAATTGAATAGTGGTCTAAATAAGCACATAGCATATTTTTTTAAAGAAGTTTTTAGTTAGTGAAAACCTTGCTTTTGGATAGATGTTTACTAACTAAAAACTTCTTTAAAAAAAATATGTTATGTGCTTATTTAGACCCCTATTTAATTGGCCAAATTGCAATTGAATGAGGGCCCTAGTATTTTAATTTTATTTTAATTGTTGTAAATTCTACTGATTAGTCGACGTAAAAAGGGCCCAGAGTAATAAACCGTTGAGTCATATTCTGTCACGTGATGCTCTTGAGGCATGATGAGTCACGTGTTTGCTTGTTTAATGTATGAAGTCAGCGCTCCTGGCCAGTAGGTGTAAAGAGTTTGTTCTTGAAACATCTAATGCTGTGAGTATCTGTTATTTGTATAGTTCTATGTACATTTTATGTTCATAATACAAAGTTGAACAATGCCACGAAATTGTATCCGGAAATCATCCAGACTCAATTTGCTACATTTGCGATGAGATGATATTTAAAATCATAAACGTGGTTTTACTCCACTTATTAAGAAGTGTTATGAGCTTTACTTTGGATGCAAAGTGGGTGCAAAGTTGGACCCCTCATTTTTGTTGTCATACCTGTGTATGGCTTCTCAGAAGTTGGTTAACGGGTTCTCGGCACACAAATTTTGCTGTTCCAATTATTTAGCGAGAACAAAAAGATCACTCCACAGATTGTTACTTTGGTCTTACAAACATTTCAGGCATCAGTTCTAAATCAAACACTGTGACATATTCGAATTTACCATCTGCCATCAGGCCAGTGCTGCACAGTGAAGAATTGCCTCAAGAAGAAGTAATACTTGGTGATGATGATATAAGGCTAGATTAAACTTTTGAGGCTTCCTGTTCATTCTTACAACCACATTTCTTTACCCAAGGAGATGTCAATGACCTTGCCTGAGACTTGAACCTATCTAAAATGAAAGCAGAACTTTTGGGCTCCAGGTGAAAAGTCTGGAATCTTCTACATAAGTTTGTTTTTTTAGAGATAGGCATAGGGACTTTCAGGAGTTCTTTTCCCTTGAAGGTGAACTTGTTTTTTGCAATGATGTTTATTCTGTCATGGAAGCACTTGGTCACGAGTACAAAAAAGAGGATTGGTGTTTATTTATCGATTCTTCTAAAGTTAGCTTGAAAGCTGTGCTTCTCCACAAATGAAATAAGTTTCCATCAGTGCCACTAGCTCATGCTGCCAATATTAAAGAAAGTTCTGAAAGCATGAAACTTGTGCTTAAAAAAATCAAATATCAACCACTCAATCCAGAAAAAGTTTATCTACCTCCACTCCATTCAAAGCTCGGTCTTGTGAAGAACTTTGTCAAAGCGAAGGATCGAAGTGGACTTGGATTTACATATTTAAGAAATAAATTCCCAAGGATCTGTGATGCAAAGATCAAAGAGGGGATGTTTGTAGGACCTCAAATAAGACAACTGATTAAATACAAGAACTTAGGTCTTATAGTCAGCGATGAACATGCTGAACGATTCCACTAGGACATTTCCAAAATGGAAAAGTGGTACCAGGGCAAGTGGAGTCCAGCAATGCTTGTTGATTAATGTTGGACCCGTAAGCGGGATGTTCCTGAGAAAAATATAGGAGAAAATCCTATACTTCGACCTTTTAGGGGAGTCAATCCTTTACTATGTACATATTGTAAATATATGTAACTAGGAAATTGCCTGCCAAAAATGACGGGAATACAATTTGAAAGCTGGCAATGCTGTTTGCCAGACAATGCTTGGCTCTTCTCCCAGTAACTTGCAGGCCTCGCAATGAGCGACAAAGGTACTCATCGCAAGCCCCTCCCAGCGTCTACTTTACAGGCCTCACGATGAGCGCCCAAGGCTTTGCAGCTCATTGCTGGCCTTAGCCAACCCGCCCTGTGTCTTTTCCCCACCTCTCCCTCCCCTGTGTCTCCTTTGACCATCCCCTGTGTCTCC
Source organism: Discoglossus pictus (assembly GCA_027410445.1). Classification (NCBI taxonomy): domain Eukaryota; kingdom Metazoa; phylum Chordata; class Amphibia; order Anura; family Alytidae; genus Discoglossus; species Discoglossus pictus. The sequence continues at coordinate 100,734,920 of CM050168.1, forward strand.
TTCTCCTCCCCCTCTCTCCCCTGTGTCTACTTTCCACCTCTCCCTCTCCTGTGCCTCCTTCCCCCTCTCCCTTTCCCCTGCGTGTCTCCTTCCCTCCTCTCCCTCCCTTGTATCTCCTTCCCCCCTCTCCCTCGCTTGTGTCTCCACTCCCCCTCCTCCCCCTCCCTTGTCCCCATCCCCCCTCCTCTGTGTCTTGTACATGGATGCATCCCAGCACCGCACTCACCTCCTCTGCGGCTCCCGTCCTCCGGCTGAAAATACTCTCTGGAGCAAGCTGCACATTTGCGCAGCTTGATCCAACTGGCAGGAACCAGGTACTGCAGGGGGTTTGCGAGCCCGGAGGCGCTCATCGCAAGCCCTCCACTGTCAGGAACCAGGTAGTGCAGGTGATTCGAGCCCGGGGGGGGAGCCTTTGGCGCTCATTGCAGCCCCCATCGGGTGTTGGTAATGCCCGGGCCTCGCGATGAGCGCCTTTGGCTCTCATTGCAGGCTAAGTCCTGCATGCTTCAATGGGTCGCCTTGCTTTGCAAGGCTCACAAGCGGCTCTCGCTTTGCAAGGGCTACAAGTGCATGACCAACATTGCAAACATCACCAACATCGCAAGATCCACAACAATATATATGTGATACTGTAAACTTAAAATCACTGTCTCTCAATTTGTATTAAGCACAAAAAATACTATAAGGTTCACCTATTTTGACTCGTGAGACAAAAAAAAGTAAGATTTTGTTGACCAGTGTTATCAGTCCAATATGAAAGCGCATTTGAAACATGCATAGTCTGTGAAATGTGAGATTTTTTTTCTAGAAAATACTTTTATGCTCATCGCTTAACTAGCTGCTAATGTTGTCAATCTGTTGTATACTTCAGAAATGTAAAGCTAGTAGATATTTTAGCTCACTGGCAGCATTACAGAATCAAGTTAGGAGAACAGGTATTGGCATTGTTAACCAAACAAAGCACTAAAATATTGTTAAATAAAAAAATGAAAACTTTTGTTTAGAGCAGCAATTCCAACACTTTTATTTATGAAGGACCACTTTAATTGTACTAAGCGTCTTGTACCAGTGGCTGAGCTAGTGAATGGATGGCCCTGATGTAAACAAACTATTTTGTCCTCCTCCCTCCAATTATTTTTTTTGCCACACAATGCGATGTTCTGCCACGTCTGATCACCTTCATCGCTCATTGCAAGCCCCATCTAGTTCACCGGTCATTACAGGCCTCTGCAACTTGCCATGTGTCTCTTTCCACCATCTCACCCCTGTCCCTTTCTTGTGTCTTTCTCCTCTGTGTCTCTGCTGAATCTTTGCATGGCGCACACTGACTGACGTTGGTTTTATTTTCAAAGTCCTGTGTGCCTGGCATTGTTGGTGTAAGTGTTACTATCTTTGCCGTTGTGCATTTTCCAAGTCCTGCATGCCTGGCGTTGTTCGTCTGTGTCCCGCGTGCCTGGCGTTGTTGGAGTATTACTGTCTTTGCCGTCGTGTATTTCCTAAGTCGTTGCGTTGTTGGTGTAAGTGTTACTGTCTTTTGCGTTGTGTATTTTTTAAGTTCTGCGTGCCTGGCCTTGCTGAGCCTTGTTTTCCTCTTGTTGAAGAATTTTTTAATTTTTTTGGCCGTCATTCTTTTTCCCGCTTCAGCAATTTTCGATTGTTAAAAAAGACCAAATATAACTTGCAACCTCACTCACAGGCTCCCTGGCTCTCCCCCTGTGCTGTGTGTAAGTGAATTTGAGGCATATTTGTGTGTTTTCACTGTCTTTTCCAGTTTGGTGGTTCGTATTTTTGGCAAGCTCGTAGCTTAACGGCTCGCCTCGCTTTGGGATTCCCTGGCGCCTGACAGAGGAAAGAAGAACAAGAAATGAATTCCCCCTAGAGGACTGAGGGGACTTGGAGGGGGAAGCATGGACCCTACACTACGGAAAAAATTGCCATACAAAACTAAATTTGATTGCAGTTAGGGCCCACCAGAGTAGGGGCCCTGGTGCAGTCCACCGCCTACACAGGCAGTATATCCGCCCCTATCTTGCACCACAGAATTAATTTTATACCTCCTGTTTCTATTTTATGTATTTTGGAGAAAAAGTATTAAGAACAGTAAGCAGTTATCAAATCTATATCCATTCTTAATTTGTTCTCATGAAGAAAAATACTATAAAAAAAAATAAAAAAAACTCTGTGAACAGAAAGAATGATGGCTTTAGTCTCTTGCAGGAATGTAATCAGTCATCTGTTAATTCCCACGTAGCATATTTGTGAGTGTCTAGCAGTCATTTCCCTGCACAGATGAATTTGGGATGAGAAAGAGGGTTAACCCTCTTTCTCATCTACTCTGTGCACAGCAGCTCTTGCTCTCAGTCTGCCTGGGGGACTTGCCTAATTCTCATATAAATAGAACTTAATTTATGATTTCTTTTCTGTGAAAAAGACAACTGTTTAAAATATTCAAAAGGTATTTAATTTTTTTTTCAGGAGTACAGTGGTGTGCTCCATATTGTGCTGAATTAACTGGCCCTTTAATTTGTAGGCTCTGATTGCAGGTTACGTCTAACTTCCACTGATGTCACCATGACGGTCTTGTTTACTATTGGTTGTATTTAAGAAGTCAATTACGGGCTTGCTTAAATATTGCAATATTATTGCAATTAAGAAAGACCTCGACACCCCGATAGCACGCCATGTTAAAATCTTTCATGGTGGCAACAGTGAAGTTCTTACATTCACAGCACTTAAAAAAGTATATCAAGGCCCCAGACAGGGGGATCTGGATAAAAAACTGCTCCAACATGAAGCAAAATGGATTCACAAGTTAAAAGCTTTATCACCAGAGGGATTAAATGAAGGTTTCACATTTTCACCCTTCATTTAAATTGTCTTTTTATAAGGTTTAAATGTCATATCATTTTAAAATGACCACCCTTACAGCATAATTGACATGCTATTATATTACATGACCATTCACTATTTTTCCTTATCTGGCACAATAATAATTTACACTATCTAGCTTTATGATTTACATCATTTATTGCTACTACTTCATTATGTCTGCTACACTTCCAGCACACATTGTCACTCTCTCCCCATATATCACTTTATATCATATAGGGCTTTCCCTATCATAAACTGAGAGATCTCCTTTCGGTTTTCATCCATTTTATTATAACAGACTATTATTGATCTGTTTTTATACACTATATTTATTTCATATTATACTTGTAGTAGTACTTATATATTTCTCACTAGTTACTACTGTCACATTGTACTTTTGGCACATATATATATATATATATATATATATATATATATATATATACACATTCCCTAGTGACTTTTTTCCAGATTCACCCCTTCTGATCATCCCTTTTTTATGGTATTATTTATCCCTTTCTGTTTCTTCACTTTTCCTATAGCCTTCCCATTTCAGCTTGGAGGCACCAACCCCATGTACTATATGGGCTACATAATGGCTATTTTTGTCATATTCCTAATTGTCCTTTTATTTATCTCCCACTCCGGTTTTTGCCTTTAAACCTCTATCATACCGCAGCAAAAGCGCAATGAGCGCCTTATAGACTCACTGCGCATGTCCGGTTTAGTGTCAATTGGTTGCCGTGGTTACGGCAACGTTTAAATAGAGGGCTAGCATACTTCTCCTTGACAAAGACGTCTGATGACGTCGAAACGCGTCGGCTCCTGATGACGTGGCATGCCTTACAGCTAAGGGCACGCCGGCGTCTCCTAAACTAACAGTATTGTACTTTAAATATCTAGAGTTTGAATGCTTACCCTCCCTGTCCGCTTCCATATGAGTGAATGTTGTGGTGTTAGATTTAGCATGTAATAGACAGCACATAAGAGCTTTAGAGCAAAAGCTAACTTGCTGGCTCCTTATTACTCTCCTAGAATCCTTTTTCTCCCTATTTATGATTGTACTAGGATATGGGCAATACAGAGGGTGAACAGCCTTGAGTGGCTATCACCTGCATATTACAGTCCTATTGAGACAGCATAACGGAAGTACTTATATTATTGATTGTGCCCTTACTAAAACCTATACCCTAATTATTAATCATATTAATATTGATCAAAGAGATTTTGGAAAATAATTATCCATCTAGGAGATATATATATACTCATAGAAGACCAGATTATCCCAGGTTTTCCTCACAGTGAACCCTAGAAGTTAAGGGCCACTTTTGTATATAACACATGTAGTAACACCACATCTATCAAGTGATATTATAGATCCTTTACAATCATAAGGACAGGTTTATTTCAATTGGATAAGCTATTTCATCTTTCTCTCTGGAAACACTGTTAGTTGTGAATCTATATACCCCTCTATTAAGATGTTTTAAATAATATCAAGTGGGTATATTTTTCACATACAAATTAGCCTATTTTATACACCCATTTCTCCAATCCAGGATTTTTTATATTATATTGTTTTTAATAGATATCGCCGTTGTTACCCTTTACTAATAAAGACTTCAGTTTTAACTTTTTCCCACATTTGTATACAGATTGTTAATCAATGGGTAGAAAATACCTAGGGAACTTAGCATTCCTATCATACCTTGTTCTATTATTATAGTATCCAGAATCCGCTCCTCCTGTTCCTGAACGCCTCCTTCTATGAGATAGGCTTTGTTGCATGGTGTGATGTATTCAGAGGCCCAGAAGCTAAATGTTTAGAGTTTGCCAATATTTTATGCATTTAGAGGTAAAGTATGCATTTAATGCAGGTGTTTCATGTAAATATAAATGTGATTTATAGAAGGCATTTTTTTAGCTTTAGCAGCAGAAAGGGAATTGCCACCTGGGCACAGTTGCTGGAAATGAAAACATTTCAAACACAAGTGCCATTTTTTGTTGTGCATTTAGAGGACCCCTGCATTTAAAGTGTTTGTCAAGTTTGTACCAAACGAACAATATTAGCAGCTAAGACATAAGCAGTGTTCCCTGATGGTCCAGTGGTTAGAATTTGGTGCTATCACCTCTGCAACCTGGGTTTGATTCAGTCAGGGAACCAAGAGGTTACACCACCCTGAAGCCATGCCAGGTTGGGCCTGTTCAGTACTTGGATGGGAGACCACCTAGGAATACCAGGAGTTGTATGCTGTGTCCCACTGGAGAAGGAAGAGGCAGCGATACGGAATATGTTGGCCCGATATAAATAAAGATAATAATAATAACCCACTCCATTGTCTTTGCTATGAATACCAAGTGGAGCAGCATGGTGTATTATGTTCCATGAGGTCACGGAGAGTCAGACACAACTGAATAGAGCAGACATAAGCATAAACCAAAAACATTGAACTCTGCTTATAAGCAATTGAAATTGACACCACACTTCTTTGCTTGTCTCAAAAGCCAGAAGTTGCATCAGAGACTGCAAACATAGATCTCCAAAAATGTAAAAGCCAATCTCACACTAGTCAATCTTTTATGGATATCTCCAGGGGCCTGCAGAGACATAAACATTTATTGTTTTCTAATTAAATTGTATGACTTTTCTGCTTAATTATGCACCTAGCCAGACTCAAATTTTCTAAAAATATATATTTTTTCATTTTGCAGTGCTGTTTAAAAAAGAGAAACTAGTCCACTAAAGAGAAAGAACATTTTTAATACATTGTAATTTCATCTTGGTAGAAAAACCAGTCCCGCCCATTGTAGTACACAGCTACAACCAGAATCACATGAAACTCCTATCACAGCACAAATCTATGAAAGGAGATTTTTTTCTCCCTGTATCCAATGAGAACTGGCAACATGGGATTCTTGCTGCAAAGGAGAACTGGAAGCCTTCCTGATCCCTCCTTATCCAATCATCCATTAATGATTATTGCCAGTAATTGCCAGTTATGCCCTTCAGTAATAGCTGTATTGTTTTCATAGGCAACTACAAAGACATGTTCAGACCCAGCAAGTAATAACAATAATCAGCCTAGTTACTACCTTTTGTCTGTTTATGCTCAGTGTTTTCAGTTGCACATGGCTTTACACTGAAACCAATACAGCCAAATCTCCAGTGAGTTATTTGCAACTTTTGGCAATAATTACCCACATATTTAAAGATTACTCTTTCGTGAAATTACATTTGAAAATACGCTAAAGGTTTTTAGAATGTAATTTGTTACCTTTTTACATAACATGTTACAGCAGTGAAATCTACCATTCTAGTTTCTGTTAATCAATTTTTAAGCAGAGGAAACATTTATCTGCACAGTGGCAATGTTGCAACTAAAACTGCCAGAGCTTTTAATAGAACTAATGGAGAGCTCACTGGCTAACAAGGACACACTGCAAAGAAAAGCACTATGTTAATGGCAGTAAAGCTCTCATTGCTGCAACCAACAAACATAATATTAAATGCACATTTATCACATATAATAGTTGTCAAACAACGAATCGTCAACACACTTTGCGACCTTGACCTCTGCATGTGTGACTTGATCCGCCTAAACTAAATACCCCCCGAAACCAATAAACACACAACACCAGATGTATGGGTAAAATACAGGCCACAGCTTTTATTAACATAACATTGCAGGTACCATAACCTGCCCAAACCTGGGGCTGCATACCTTCCCCAGGACAGAGCTCATACCCAGCCAGAGGCTCTATGGAACCCCGTGCCCAAGAGACCTCTGGCATTGGCCCAGACCGGATACCTTCCCAGCTAATGAGCTCCGCCCTAAGGTGACGCAGCACCCCCGCCACCCGCAAGCCCTACGGGCTCAGCACCGCCAAACGAAACCATGGCCTGTATGATACCCTCCTTCAAAGTGAAATTAAATAACTGAAGGCCAATTTCATTTAGGTGAACCCCGTCTTCCCCAAAAAACACGTGAGCCTCAGGGGTCTCTAGGTCCCTGTGCCTAATGGAAACCCCCCTTAAACGCCTAACAAAAGATGCCATGATCTTATTTATTCTTTTCCTGGCCTTGTCCAACCTGGCATGATCAAATGCCCCCCGCCAGCGTAACCTTGGAGTTATGTGGGACCAAATTACCAATAAGTCTGGGAACAAGACCCGCAGCCTGAGCACATCCCTCTTCATTATCCGAATAAGCTCCCGCATGGACATGGAACCTAAATCATTACCCCCTGCATGGATCAAAAGAATCTCCGGCGGAGGAGATGACCTAGCTAGACTAGATACCGTTAATACAACCTGCTCCCATCTCAACCCCCTAACCCCAAACCACTTAATTACTACAGCTTCCTCTGGGAAACCCAGCTGACGGCCCCGATCAGTTATTCCTGCTGCCCTTCTGGCCCGAAAAATGAATGAATGGCCTACGATCCATAACTGTATGGGGTTTCCTGCAATAAAATACATAATATACATATCACAAACTTTTATTTCCACAATAACCAACATGTTAGGGACACTGAAGCAGTTCCTACTCCGTGTCCCATACTTTAAACTATAATTTCTAACTTTTGTTTGCCGGCAGATCTCTTCAACTCGTCCACCATACTCCACTGCCATACGGGCAGTCCTCTATACCCAATACAGCCTTTAATTATTATTATTTTTTTTTTTTCTGACATCTGGGCAGTCCTGTTACCCAGTGCCCCAGCACCCTAAACTTCTTCTGTTCGTGCAGCTGTCCCTTACCCCCTTTCTGCCAGGTCCTGCTCATAAGATCAACATCCACCACTCTATTTGAAATGGTGTTTGCTCCACCTGAGCTAACGGTGCTTCTTTCCTAAACCGTTGCCATTTAAACCTTGATAAGGAATCTGCAATCACGTTCTTAACCCCTGGAATGTGCGATGCTCTAACTAATATATTTAACTGAAGGCACTTCAATACCAATTGCCTCAGTAGCCTGACTACTGGAGGCGAAGAGGCAGTAATAGAATTAATTGCCTGTACTACGCTCATGTTATCGCAATTAAAGATAACATGATGATCTTTTAACTCATCACCCCACAACAATATTGATACCAGAATAGGAAACAACTCTAGCAATGTCAAATTCCTTGTCAAACCGTTTTCCCTCCAGCTAATGGGCCACGCCTGCGCACACCAACAACCCTTAAAGTAAGCCCCAAAACCCAGAGATCCTGACGCATCGGTAAACAACTCCAACACCTCATTGGCAACTGGTTCTTTCATAATCATGTTACGCCCATTAAAATGTTCCAAAAACTCAAGCCAAATGCGTAAATCTGCTTTATGGTCCGCTGAAATTCTAATGTGATGATGTGACTGATTTACTCCCGCCGTTGCCAGTGATAATCTCCTTGAAAATATCCTACCTATTGGGATAATCCTACATGCAAAATTAAGTTTTCCGAGCAGCGACTGCAGAGACTTCAACGTAACTTTCTTAGCTCCTAATACCCTTGAAACACTTAACTTTAAATCTGTTATTTTTTCCCTCGGGAGACTACACTCGAGTTTGACAGTATCCAGCTGGATCCCCAGGAAGCACAAAATGTGAGACGGACCTTCAGACTTATCCTCCGCCAACGGAATGCCAAATTCCCCTGCCAACTCCTTAAAGCCTTGCATTAAACGGATGCAATCCCGAGAATCAGCAGAACCGATAAATAGAAAATCATCTAAATAATGCACGACCGGGGATAAACCAGTCTTAACGCAGATGACCCAGTGTAAGAAAGAACTAAATTTCTCAAAATAGGAACAGGATAAACGACAGCCCATCGGTAGGCACTGGTCCACAAAAATCTTACCCCAAATCTGGCAACCCAACAAATGAAAGGAATCCGGATTAACCAGAAGCAACCGAAAAGCCGACTTTATGTCTACCTTGGCTAACCAAGCCCCTCTACCAGCCCTCCTAACTAGCTGAACCGCATGCTTAACTGATGCGTACGTAACCGAGGATAACTCCTTGTCAATCCCATCGTTAACTGATAGGCCCTTGGGGTATGATAAATGATGAATAAGCCGGAAAGAACCCGGCTCCTTTTTGGGTACCAAGCCCAACGGTGATATTCTCAGGTCTTTTATCGGAACCTCATCAAAAGGACCTGCCATTCTACCTTTTTCCACTTCACTGATTAACTTGTTCCATACCAACAAAGGATTTTCCCTAGCAGATCTTAAATTCCTAGGCCACCCCAGCGAGGCCGAAAACAAGGATGGAATAGAGAAACCTAACGAAAAACCTCTGAGCAACAACATAGCGTCTTCGGATGAAGTAGCCCCACTGGCGTATCGCCTTAACCACCACTCCATCCTTTCTAATCGGACCGTGCTCTCCCCCTTTTTGTCCAAACTCGCCCGCCCTTTGAGCTTTTGATCTTTTAAAGCAACGAAAAAGAGGATGACCAGTACCGCACTCAGAACACTCATGCCTAAACTTACAAGAACCTCCCCAACTGCAAGATCCTTCATTAAAAGCGAAACAATACCCTTTCTTACCACTAGTGGATACCGCCGGTTTTGGGGCAGCCCCAACCGCCGGACGCAATGGTGTTACTATTTTTAACCAACTACCCATATCCCTATCATCCCACTGCATGGATGGCCTAACTGCTAACTTCTGACGGAATTTTTCATCATACGCCCACCAAGCTAAGCCTCCGTAAGTCCTATGAATTCCTTCAATCTCGTCCAGATAACAAAACAGTGCTGAACAAAATTCCGGATTACGCTCCCCAACTATACTGGCAAATATAACATAGGCCTGTAACCAATTACTAAAAGTCTTGGGAATCTTCCTGTATCTGCGCTTACGCTCGTCTTCCTCTTTTTTTCCCTCATCCTTTTTTTCATCAGCCTTTACTTCTATGAAATTATCCAGTGGTAGAAGCGAGAATATCTCTATAAACTCCCGCTTCCAAATCCTTTCCTTCAACTCTTTAGCTACGTGTTCTCCGATAGGACCAATTGAACACAGTGCTGATTTGTTCATGACTGTGTCGGCTACCCTAATGGCTGCTGGAGAAACCCCTTTTTCCTGCACTCCCTCACCTCCAGTAACCTCTGCCTCCATACCTGTGCCCCTTTCAGTAATATCTATTAATGGAACCGCCCCTATCCCTGGATTGATAGCCATCTCATGCCCCACCCATGCTAAACCGGGTCCCAAGCTTTTTCCCTTTTCCATCTGTGACAATAAATTCTGTAATTGAGCTACCGCCTTGACCAAACTAACTTGTGTGTTGTCAGGATGTGTATGTAGCGTGTCTAGAAATTCACCTGTGGTACGACTCCTGACATTTGCTGATGCAAAAGCTGTCGGGGCCGCTGAAGTGGTCGCCTCATTCCGTTCTCCTGCTTGTCTGGAGAAGGGAAGTTGCTTTCTCCTGTCTGGCGTCGCCTCCTTTCTTGTGCTCTGTTTTACCCTCCGGTCTTCCCCGGAAGGCAGTCTCTGGTCCTTTCGTTCTCTTGTATCCTTATTACACCTGGAACGAGGATAAACAGATCGCCTCCCTCTTTCATCCCTTTCATGCTCACCTCCACTTCGAACATGCGGTGGCGACCGCTGCCTGGACCTTGACCTCCACCTGGGGGAGGGCGTTCCTCTGTTCCTGCGGCTCGGTGAAATATACCCTCTGCTCTGCCGATATTTACCCGCCGGCGACCTCCTCTCTCTGCATTCAGATGGTCTACTTGCACTCCTTTCTTTTTCCACTCTGTCTCCTGTTGCTTCAACTCGCCTCCTTGGGCCGGACGATCGGGACTGTTCAGGCGCCGGTGAAGACCTTACAAAATCCTGTTGCCGTCTGCTCTGCACACCCGGTTGTGACTTGCTCCTGGCGGATGTCCCTTCATCCGGATCAGCATATGTGGAAACAGGACACAACAAAGCAGGAACAGCAGCCGTAGACACAAACCTAACTTCACGCTGGAACTCCTCTTCCTCTTCACTCCCACTTGACACTTCCTCCATATTATAGCCTATATCTAAGCTACCTGGAAAACTGCTGACTTCCACCCCTTCCTTGTTGGAATCCCACAATTCTACTCCTCCTACTTCCTCCATAAAATCCACCACTGCCAGATCTTTTGAGGCTGACAGCCCATCTCTGCACAAGCTGCCCTGCACATTACTCTGCACCCTCCCCTGCTGAACTGTCTGTCTACTGCCTGTCTTTCCCTTTCCTATAACACTGCACCCTGCTGCCCTCCTCCCATTCCCTGTCTCCTGCCTGCTTATTCTTGCTTGCCTCTCCTCCTCACCTGCTTGGTATCCCCTTGGGCTTATTAATCGCCCTGCAGACCTCAGCGACGCCGACCTTGTACTTGTGCCTGCTCCTTGCTCAGACCTCCCGTCAGACAGCTGCGCCAGCTCCTTACCGGATGGCCGCCTCTTCCCGATGACGTCACGCCGGCTCCTCATTGGCGCGTTGATCTCCGCTGCCTCTTCACCTCTTGTGGCGTGTTCTTCCGCCTCCTCCGCCGACGCAGGTCTTCCGGACGCCTCCTGCTGCTGCAGCTGCTCACCAGATCCCGTTGACGCGCCGGCAGGACTCCGGTAAGTACCTCTTCCCTTTTTCTTCTTTCCTGGGCTCTTCAAAGAAAGCTGCGCCCCTCTTGTCGCTGCGACCATCCTTTTTGTGGGTCCACTTCTTCCTTTCTTCTTGGGGGTAATTATTTCAGGGCTAAGCCTATTGGGAGGCTTTGCTGACCTTGCTGGACGCCCTTCTCTTCCAGCATGAGTCCTGGTATCCATTGCTGCATTGCTTTCTGGGCCACTGGCGGGGCCACTCTCTGTTAGCCTAGCCATCAGCTCCTGTAGCCATTCCTGGCCATATTCCACTGCTTGGCTCCTGAGTTGGGCTATGAAGGATTCCACGCTTGGTGTTGTCATTGTTAATCAGATGCAAGCTCTGCTCTGATTAACTGTTAAGTGCTCCCTGGCGGGAAACTACCCCCTATATAACCTGCCAAAACCCCACCCCCAAATTTAACCTAACCAATGGCTACCCAGCACCCAGCTCGGTCAAAATGCTCCTGTAACTAGGCAGTTACAGGGTGCTGACTTAACGGCTGAACCGCGTGCAGCGGAAAACATTAAAAAAACAATAAATATACACAAAAATGACATAAAAAGTTTACACACACGAAAAACCCCTAAGCGAGAATGGCCGCAGAAAAAAACGAAAACAAGGCTACACGACCCTAAAGTCGCAAAACACCAACAAGCACATACGGCTTTTCCAAAGGTACGAGGTACAAGATACACTTTTAGCAAGGACGCGAAATCATCGACACCCGCGTACCACATTCGCCACCATTTTACAACACTAACTTACAGAATGCGGAAGTACACAGCTACACAAACGGCTTCCCCTTGCACACGCAGCCTATTTACACTACACACCGCACACATTGCTGATACACCTCAGCTCAACAACAGTGCAAATCTACATTGTATGCTGCAGGAACATCAAAACAAATTGTCAGCTCTTCAGCACAATGCTTCCTGCATATATTACTTACAAATAGGTAAAGTCTATCAATTTATTAATTATTTAATTAGCATACAAAAAAACATATACACAAAAAATAAAGACACTATTGCAATGAATACAAAAGCCATTCACTGTGCACCTCACAACGGGTGCTAACGCTGCTCATAGCACACACAAACTACACCAGATGACAGGCTTGCAATAAGTGCAAAAAGCCAATCAGCGCCAACCTTACAATGACAGCAAAAGCGCCTCTGATAAAAAAAATACAACAACCACGACCCAAAGGCTCTCAACACGAGGCTCGCAAAGAGCGCCAAAGGATCTCAGACCACAAAAAAAATTAATGTCTGTGGCAAACAGCATTACCCGCATAAAAATGTTATTGCCCCGTCATTTTTTACGGGCAAGTCGCTAGTTATTACATAAGCAGAATGAGCTTCTTCTTTTTTGGGTTCATTAGGGAGCTGAGTGAATGTTTCTATAAACTGTGTGTCTTGTGGTGCAGAAACTTCTACTTTGTGTCAGGTAAAATCATCTATTAACCTTAAAAATACATGTGTAAACAGAGGTAAAGCATACTTTTAGCAAGAAAATATAATTTAAAAACAAGTTTACAGCATTTATGGCTGCTGAACATAAGGGGAAAAACAACCCATACAGAATACTGCTAGTTGAAGTGATGCAAGCAGTCCCATCATGTCATGCAAACAAATATTGCCCTCCCCCCCTCCCAATCACACACATATTGCCCTGAGGACTACTGATGGGAAGTTATAAATGATTTAGAATATTAAGAGTACCTCTTCTCATTTTTAAAATTCATCAGCAAACCTAATTATTTTTAAATGGTATTTCTTAGCAAAAAAGCCTGATTTTCTGCTGTTTGCCCATGCATCTTTTATGTTAATTAAACGTGAACTAAAAATTCTGTTTAACATGAAAAGCGCTTAGATTGGCCATTTAACGTGAGTTTATAGAACAAGAATAGCTTGTTTGGGTTTTAACACATTGATTGCGTTAATGAGTAAGATGTTTTGCTGATTGTATGAAGAAAAAAGCATTACAGAGTGAAGTGTTCTGCGTGTGTGTGTTTTATTATTGACTTACATAGAAACAGCGGCTCTCTCGGACTACACTAAACCTGTCTATTGTGTCCTGTATTTGCATTTCTATCATTAGTTGTATGAGTTATGTTTTATTGTTTCTGCCACTTTGGCCCATCATTATAAACATACTGCATGAGCCGGCTCATTGTATCATGGAAATCTAATAATGGCTCCCTGGACACCTAAGCAGTAATGTCAACATTAGCTGTATAAATTACAAAGACAATGATTCCTTCTATTAAAAGGCACTTGAGAGCCTGGCGTACAACAGCCTTCACTGCACGTACATTATGTGCATTATTGCATGTGTCTGAACATACTGGACAAAAAATCCATGCAGAATACTATCATGCCTTGGGAACAAATATTGTGCCCATATACCCATTCTAATTCCTTGACAATCAGATACATTTACACTGCATTCATTGAAGCTGAGCTGGGACATGGAAATGTGCCCACAAATGCCTCACTCCTCAATCCATAGCCATTTTCAAACATGGCTTCTTTTAAACTTATGCCTGCTTTTTTACACAGCTTTAATGCAAAGCCAAGGCTGGATTATACACAAGCTGGGAATCCTATCCATGTACAGCTGTTTCAAGCTTACTGGCTATCATCAGCATGGAGCGGGATCTCAGCCTGTGTTGTGGATCTTCTGAGTAGGTAGTTCACTACAACAATCATTTAATATATGGTGGGCCAAAGAGCGATAGAATACAATAGTACAGTAAATAAACAGTACATCCGTGTTCACATTTGAATGTCTACAGCAAGTTAAAAAACCTGCTTCCAGCTCAGAATTCCGAGAAAAACAGTTATTACACTGCATTATTTAATTTATGGTGGGCAAAAGAGTGCCAGAAGCTCTCCACCATAAGTAGTACAGCAAACAAATAGTACACTTGTGTTCACATTTGAACATCTAGAACAAGTTAAAAAAAAAATAGTTTCCTCAGAATTCTGAGAAATACAGCTATTACACTACATTCTGGGAACCTGGGCAGGGACATGCAAATGTGCCCACAAAGGCTTTGCTCTTTAATCCAAATACCATTTCAAACACGTCTCCCTTTTAAGCCCATGATGGATTATGTACAAGCCAATAAACCTACCCACAGACAGAACTGTTTCCAGATTACTGCCTCTCATCAGTGCGGGACAGTTCCTAGCTTGTGTAGTTCAAGGTAAAGCTCAGCTGGGATTCTTAGACTGTTGTAGCGGTTCTGAGAGCACAGAGAGAGAAAGAGAGACAGCAGAGAGACAGCACAGTCCCTCGTCCTTTAAAGACAGGTCAAGTCCCTTTTGTCCATCACTGTGGATCACAGACAATCCTCCTATTCCCCAAATAAGAAGACAGACACTGCTGCTTTGGTTAAATAAGGAGGGAGCATGAGCTACCCATTAATTAAACAATAAAATAACTTATTTAACATACATACTGGATTTTTGCAGCAACACAGTGTGAGCTAAACACCCATGCTATCAGGGCGATGTACACATATAAGGTTGCCTGGATCTACCATACTGAAGCCACAACTGAGGCAAAGCATGTTGGTTCTAACCACCCCTTTTGCAGCAAAATGTTCACCACTAGAGCTCACAAATCATGATCGCTCCCCACGCCACAATATAATGTCAGAGTGAAACACAATACAGCTATCACTAAAATCAGTTTCCCATAAGAATAATGCTGCACCATGTTTTTCAAGATCATGTACCCCACACAAGAAGCCAGCCAAGGAATAGCACACCAACGCCCGTGAAAATAGATCCCCAAGGCAACACCCCCAGCCGCGTCTGTAAAAAGTTCAAGGAGATAGTTGGACACTGCTGGGAGAGAGAGAGATATGGAGGGAGGAGAAAGCGGCCAATTACCTTTAGTTCTGCTGGCCCCCCTGGAAAGGTATGAGAAATTGCCCACATAAATGTCATAATATTCAGCTTTGTCTTCACATATTTTTCTTTTCAAGTCATTGCTTGTGTAAAAGACAAACTCTGACGCAAAATCCTCATCATATTTCAACAATGTCATACCCCCATAAGAATGGTGTGCTTCAGATATTTCATGAATCAGATCTGAGCATAGCATAATTCTGACTGGTTTTCCCCTAATACCATAGCTGGAATAATAAAAGCTTGAACTCAATTCTCAAAAGTTATGGGGAGATTCCTAAAGAGGTGTCTCCTATGCTCCTAGAATTGTTAGGACCCCCACACTTGGATCTTCTTTGATTTCCGAATACTGAGAAGCAGACATCAAGGAAAACAATTCTATGTTCTCCCTATTCCAAATCATCTCTTTTAAGTAAATGGGCAAATCCTTACCCATACTCTAGTGTAACCATAAATATGGTGGTCAACCTGGCACTAGCAACACCACCACGTGCAGGCCCTACCATGACAATCCCTTTTTGAGGACCCAAGCCTTACTAGCGAGACCCCACTAGACCTTTCACCAAAGACTGGAGTGAAGCAGCTGATGCCTGTTATACCTCCACCAAAGATGTGTATTTTTTACCTAGATTCTTTTTTACATTCTGCTGGAGTAATGATTGTCTTTGCTTTCAAAATGTGTCATTGATATATACAGTATTACACCATTATATTAAAAAAAGCTGTATTTTTTTTATTATGAATATTTTGAGTGTGACAATGAGCATAATTAGACATAAAAAATTATGTGAAGTTTAATCAGCAAGATTTTTTCTATAACCATGTTATGCTCATGGTTAACACAGTTGCAAATGCTTTTAGTTTGATATAGTCTTCACAAATACTCCCTAGATAGCAATTGTCTTTTAAATGGAAAATACAGTGAAATATCTATGTCATCAATGGCAGAGACTTATAGTTCACTATCATTTGTAGTGTATTAATTGATTATGCCAGATGTGCTCATGTACACATTGTTGGCACCAGTTCCACTCTACATTTATCCATGAGGAGCAAATAGTTTGTCCAACATTAGTCCTCAGAAGACAGATCTAGGCCTCATAATCAGGATATCCCATTGCATGCAATGCATCTCTTATCACATGGTCACCTTTACATGCTTACCTGCACTGACAAAGGGATATTCAAAAAATATGACTTGGATCCAGCCTCTGAGAAAAATGCTGGACAAGGCTTCTATATCATGGCTCCAGTAAGGCTAACTTGCACCCAGGGGGGAGGCCTGTAGCCCCCTACATATAACGTGATTGCCTAATATATATCCATAGGAGACTGCAAGGCTGTATCTCAACAGTTTCCATAGCATGGAATTGTACCCACTAACTAACGTGAACACACTTAACTAGCCATAACATCTACTTTTATCCCAATATATCTTCATATCTATATATATATATATATCTTCCTATGGCATGGAAGGGGCTAAATATCAAAATAAAGGAATGCAGGGGGTTTATGACCCCTCCTCCTATTAGCCCGGGATCACTTCTCAGTACCTGATAGCACCCTGGTGACATTTCTCGATGGTTAGATTTACGTGTGTGATGTGATAACTTGGAGGTGTTTTGCGACCCATGGAATAGAGGCCATAGCACATTCTGGGAAGTACAACAGAAATTTTCACACAATGACACATTTAAAGTAGTACATAAAGTAGTACATCCCCCTTGGTCAAACATCCTCTCTGAATGTCTGGGCAACTGCACATTTACACATAACACCAAGGTAAACAGACAGGGTTTGCACTTTGGAATATTAGGCAACTGTTACAGCAGGATCCATGATTCCAGTTAAGGATTTTCACAGAATGAAGATGGCATGTTGTCTCAGCCTTCTCTTAATAAATCTCTTGGGTTATTTCTGCAGAGCCGAGAGGACAGGTTTGTTATTTTTAATTATGTAAAAAAATTGTCACATTTAGCAAAACAGCAGCCTGGATTGCAAGGGTATAATTTTAACTCACTTGAGAGTCTATCACTTAAAGCTTTATTACAGTGTTGTCGTGATAATTATACGGATATCATAACATAGCATTTCTCTGCTTTATCATTTATCCAATCTACTGAAGGCCAGTTTGTAAAGATTATATTCATATTTGTATTGTGTATTGGATTGTCTAAATCATAGATACACTGCTACAAATGTGTTACTAGCGAATTGCCCGTCAAAAAATGACGGTCATAAAATTGTAAGGCAGGTAATGCTGTTTGCCACACAATGTAAGTCTTTTGGTCCTCTGATTACCTTTGGCACTCATTGCGAGCTTCTACCCTTGTGTACTTTTGCTCCTCTGAGCACCCTCGGCGCTCATTGTGTGCTCTGCGCTGAGTGCCTTCGCTCATTGCAAGCCTCTCCCCTGCTCTTTTTTTTTTTATTTATATATATTTTTATAATAATTAATTAATTAATATACTTTACCTATTAGAAATATATGCAGCAATCAATATTCTGAAGAGCTAACAATCTGTTTGGATTTGTCTGCATACAATGTACATTTGGACTGTTGCTGACCTGAGGTGTAAGTGTCAGCAATGTGGCAAGTGTGCAGTATAAATAGGCTGCGTTATTAGTTGCAAGTTAGTGTTGAAAAATGGTTGCGATTATCTATGTGTTACGCGGGTCTGAAGCATTTTCCGTACTTCCTAATAGTGTATTTTGTACCTTGTACATTCCTGGGTAAATGTATTATGTGCCTGGCATTGTTTTCCATGGTTAGGGGTTGTGTAGCCTCGTTTTGTTTTCGTCCGCCTTTTTTTGTTGCTTAGGCGATTTTCGATTGCTGAAACTAGGCAAATTGTGTTTAAATTATCGTGCAACTTCACTCCCAGACGTCCTGGCTGTCGCCCCGTGCTGTGTGTGATGTTTATTTTATATTTTTTTAAATTTTCTTTGTGTTTTGTTGTTTTTGTATGTGCGCGGTTCGGCCGCTAAGTTCATATTTTTTTGACCTTGTAGTTTAGTTTTTTATGTGCTGCGGGTCGTATTTTCTTTTTCTAAGTCCCGCTTTCCTTTTTGCAAAGTGTTACGGGCTCACTGCTTAAGTCGTACGGGGTGTATGGGATGAGTGAGGGCCGCAGTTGCTGCGGGTTCGCTGCACGAGCCTGCAAGCGTTAGCAACAACCCGTATTGCTCAACAACTACATGTGATTTTGTGCTACTGCTTTTTAATCTATGCACCCACCATTGAAAGAGATACATCTGCAACTTGTTCCATTTCATTGTAGAGGTTTGTTCATTCGTTTATATGTTCATGACATATTGAAGATAGTTTACCCAAAAAAAAGTGAAATAGAAACTGCAAATAAATGTAGAATTGGGAGAGAAAGGGGAGATAGACTGAGAGTGAGAAAGAGG
This sequence comes from Discoglossus pictus, assembly GCA_027410445.1. Classification (NCBI taxonomy): domain Eukaryota; kingdom Metazoa; phylum Chordata; class Amphibia; order Anura; family Alytidae; genus Discoglossus; species Discoglossus pictus. The sequence goes on from CM050168.1 coordinate 100,753,747, forward strand.
GAAGTGTTAGTGAGATAAAGAGGAGGAAGAGGGATAGAGAGAGGGGCATGGAGAAATATAGCAAGAGTGAGGAAAAAAGAGGGTTGAGAAAGAGAGGTAAAGAGAGATAGTATGCTAGAGAGGTTGAGAAAGTGAAAGAGAGGTAGAGAGAAAGAGAGACAGAGGGAGAGAGAGGAAACGTGGGAGAGAGAGGCAGATTAATTATATGCTTCTCCCAGCATACCTAAATATCTTAACTGTGTTTGACCCTACCACTTCCATTCGATGCTTATCTACTACTCTTTCTGTAAAGTAGTACTTCCTCACATTAATCTTAAATCTTCCACATTAAATTATGACTTTTTGTTGTTACATTCTGCAGAGAATCATCCTTCTTGAACTTTATTAAATCTTTTGATATATTCAAAGATTTCGGTCATATCCCCCTCTCTCATCCACACCACAAGTGCATGTAAAGTTGATTAAATAAATGTAATCACAAAGTGTTAAAGTAATATTGTTATTCTTTTTGATATAAACTGGGCATGATCTTCTTCCTCATCACCCAACGGTGAGAGAATTAACGGGAGATAAATTATTTAGGAGTAAATTACGTTTTTTATGTAATTTATGCTTAAAGTACCCAACTTTCAAGTAAAGTTATTGAATACTTGCACTCAACATTTGTAACCAACTGTAAGTATACAGTATATATAATATAGTGTTCATTTCTGCAATAACTGGGACAATGTAATCATCCAAATGTTATACAGTGAAACAACTTTTCTATGATCTTTTGTTGTGAGAAAAGAGAAAAAAAATTATTGAAAATGTCTGTTTGTCCACCACATATCTATTTCAAACTGTAGCAATAGAATTTCCTAGCAGCTGCCAGTTTGCTGCACTGCTGTAGTAGCAGAGTGGTGCACATCATATTACAGGTTGAAAAAAATGGAAAGAGCTCTAGGAGAAAAAAGAAGTATTCAGTGTAAGTTTTCTCATAAAACATCAACTTTTCATAAATCACAGTTTAAAAAAAATTAACATATAGAATGTACTATTTCTATTAATAAATAAACCATAATTCTCTAGAAATAAGTTATCATAACCTGTTATTTTGCTATGACATATAACAAGCCTCATGTCTTTGTAACATTTGGGTTCATTTCAGTGTTTCTCTCTGATAAATCTGCAAGCAGCGTTTTGGTACGAGAGAAGAGATACAACACAGGACGTCTGGAGGAGTTTGTTAATGGGAATCTAGAAAGAGAATGTATGGAAGAAACATGCAATTATGAAGAAGCAAGGGAAGTTTTTGAAAATACTGAGAAAGCTGTAAGTAATCTAAACTTATTGCTTACATGGCTTTACTCCCTGGCTATGAAAGGGTTATGTACCACTTAATTTGTTTTGTCAAATAAATTGTGATTTTTGCAACACACCAAAATTAGCAGTTGTGTTATCCATGAAAAAAAATTGAAAAAAATCAGAGAACTCTATTTATTGTATACAAGACTTACTGAGCACTGGATCACAAGGGCGAGTTTTTTAATCAGTGGAATTAGGGTGATTAGGAGCCTTTGTTAGAAAATTAAATCTGATTGGCATTAGCCCACACTTCTTCCCCCTCACATGCTCAGAAACGGGCAGCTTGCATCTACCTATGCACAAGATAAAAAGCCCTAATATCAAATGATTACATATGTACAGTAAAATGTCCAATCATCAGAAATTATCCACATAAGAAGCATATTTATAAACATGACATTTCTAAAATATTTAATTATGATTATTATTATTATTATTATTATTAATAATAATAATAATAATAGTAAACATACCTACATATTCTGCAAGAGGTTAAATATACTTTTTTTTTGCAAACTGATCTTGTCGTGTGCAGGCAGTGCACATTACCTTACAAAGAGAGAGATGTCCGTTTGAGCATGTAACCAATATCTATACGTGTGTACATAAAAAAAAAAAAAACTGGAGCCCTTTATAGAGCTCATATACACCAGCTTTCCTGGGCCCTCATTCAATTGCGATTTGGCCAAATTGCAATTGAATGAGGGCCCTGGTAAGGGGGTGGGAGCAGCTGTAGCTGTGAGGCGGTAACACCACTTTAACACATCAGATTTCAAGCTGTTTCTGTTTGGATACAAGTTTGTGTCAGACTATTCAGCAAAGCCTCCCAGCTAGAGCTGCTTCACCTCTTTGATGATCTCATAGTGAATGTGGACAAGCAACTTTACCTTTAATTAAAGCTCCTCTTAGTGCCTTTATATGTGCCTATATATATATATATATATATATATATATATATATATACATACACAATCACACAATGAGAGGTATAATACTTTGTTAGCTTATCTCTGATATAGGCAAGATATATAACTTAGGGATCAGAATGCTCAGTCGCCAAACAATCTATATCGATTAGATAGATAGATAGATAGATAGATAGATCAGAGGGGAACAGATGTGCCTGGTGTGCTGAGGTCCATATGGGCATGGAGAGTCAATATATCTATAAATATCACCTATATAGTTGTCGTCCCGCTGCCAGGCTCATCGCCAGGCCCGCGGGACTTAGGTGCAAAAAGCGCAGGCTAATCGCGAGGCCCCTAGGATGCAGCACTCTCTTTCTCCTTGCCACTGCAACGAGGGGCAAAGCCGCTCATTGCGCCCCTCGCGATGATCGCCTGTTCCATGTCTCTCCCCTTCCTCCTCCATTCAGAGGCCCGCACGACTCCCCCTGCCCCACCGATGCTCCCTCTGCCCCACTGATGCTCATCGCGAGGCTCGCAGTACAGGCATGTACCTGGTTCCGACACTGCCAGCAGAGGTGCACTCACTGTCTTCTCCTCTGCGACTCACTACTACTTTCTGGATAAAGCCACGCATCGCGAGTGCGGAATGTGCATGCTCGATCCATAAAGTAGTTCCGGCCAGAGGGTGGGAGCCGCAGAGGAGGTGAGTGCGGCGCTGCTGGCAGGGTTGCATCCAGGTACAAGACACAGGGCAGGGAGAGGAGGGGGTAAAGGAGACAAGGGAGGGAGGGGAGGGGGAACGGAGACACAAGGGAGGGAGAGGGGGAAGGAGACACAGGGGAACGGGAGGGGGAAAGGAGACACGAGGGGGGAGGGAGAGTGGGAAAGGAGACATGGGGGAAAGGGAGAGGAGGAAAGGAGGAACAGGAGAGGGAGAGAGGGCAGAAGGAGACACAGAGGAGGGAGATGGGGGAAAGGAGACCCAGGGGAGGGAAAGGGGGGGATGGAGGTACAGAAGAGATGCTCTCCCTGCCCCACTGATGACTTAGACATTTAAGCCACTGCGAGGACTACCGGGTCAGTGCCGGCCCGGAGGGAGAGGAGGGGGAAGAGCCATAGAGGAGGTGGAAGAAACATAGGGAAGGGAGAGGAAGGAGAGAGGGGGAGAGACACATGGGAGGGAGAGGGGGGAGACACAGGAGAGGGAGAGGGAAAGACACAGGAGAGGGAGGAGGGAAAAGACACAGGGGAGGGAGGAGAAAGGAAAAAACACAGGAGAGGGGGGAAGACACAGAGGAGGAAGAGGGGGAGAGGAGGGAGAAGAGACACGGGTGGAGAGGAGGGGGAAGAGACACAGGGGGGAGAGGAGGGGTATTAGACACAGAGGAGGGATAGGGTGAAGAGACACAGGGGAGGTAGAGGGGGGAGAGACACAGGGCAGGGAAAGGGGGGGAAAGAGAGACAGGGGAGGGAGAGAGGGGGAAAGGGAGACAGGGGAGGGAGAGAGGGGGAAAGAGAGACAGGGGAGGAAGAGAGGGGGCAAAGAGAGACAGTGGAGGGAGAGAAGGGGCAAAGAGAGGCAGGGGAGGATGAGAGGGGGCAAAGAGAGACAGGGGGAGAGGGGAACGCTGATTCATGAGGGATAAGTCATGTCAAACAAAACTAATTAGTTTCTATGAAGAGGTTAGTAGAAACTTGGATCAAGGCAACTCCATGGATGTAGTCTTTTTGGATTTTATAAAGGCTTTTGATACAGTACCAAATTGAAGACTATTGTACAAACTAAGGGATACATAAATTACAGTAAATAACTGTTCATGGGTTGAGAGCTGCCTAAAAGACAGGAAGCAAAGGGTTGTGGTGAATGTAACATACTCAGATTGGTCTAATGTGGTAAGTGGGGTTCCTCAGGGTTCAGTATTAGGTCCTCTCCTTTTCAACATATGTATTAATGACTTAGAAGTAGGAATAGAAAGTTTGCAAGATAATTAAATCAGAAAATTATGTACTGTCCCTCCAATGGGATTTGCATAAATTTGTGAAATGGGCGACTAAATGGTAAATGAGATTTAATATGAATAAATGTAAAGTTATGCATTTTATAATCTTAATGAAGCAAATCTAGGGGTATCAGATATTGAAAGGGATCTGGGAGTACTAGTGGACACCATGTAGGTAACAGTGTTCAATGCCAAACAGCATCTGCGAAGGAAAGTAAAATATTAGCATGTATTAAGAAGGGTATAGAAGCAAAGGAAGCAAATATAATTCTGCCACTATACAAATCCCTAGTACACCCTCTTTTGGAATATGGAGTTTTGGGCACCACTTCATAAAAAGGACATTTTAGAGCTGGGGAGAAGGGCAACAAAACTAATAAGGGGAATGGAGGGGCTAAGTTATGAGGAAAGACTAACCAAATAAAACACAGTTTCACTAGAAATAGAGGGGGTATGATTATTTTATATAAATAAATCCAGGGTCAATACAAGGCTATGTGAAGAAAACTTTTGGTGCCAATAAGTTTTCAGCTGACAAGAGGACAATCCATGAGGTTGGAAGTAAAAAGATTCTGGCTTAAAGAAAGAAAAGGGTTCTTCACAGTAAGGGCTACACTGTGGAATTGTGTACTAAAGGAGGTGGTAACAGCAGATTTGATAAATAACTTTAAAAAGGTCACAAAAAGGGAGATGAAAGGTATCCCTTGACAAATAGTGCACACCCAAGACCTAATGACAATATAGAGAATAATGAATGATAAAACTTAACATTTAATAGTGTCTTTAAAATACAAGGTTAAAATCTTGATGCTCTGACTTCTTCATGAAAAATAATAATAATGATGTGGGAAAATCTCTATATAAAAATCGATATAATTATACATCCACCTGGTCCTCTTCTAGTATGACCAAGTAATATAGTGCTATAGTGCTGTAAACCGTGAAAAAAAAATATATAGCAATACAAAAAAAATTATATTGCACAAGTGAAGAAAAGTGTGAAAATACTAATAATAAGAATTGATAGTGCTAGATCACCTATAATGATACTTATATTAAAGTGATAAATGCTGAGAGATATATCTAAAGATATAGATATATCAAAATAATCAGTGTCAGTGATATGACAAAAGAGACACAGAGGACTGATATTAGTGGAAAATGCTAATAGTATTGGCCTGGAGTATTCATTTATTGATGTACAACCACTGCTACATAAGCTAATTAATAGAAGCCACCTATTGTTAATCTCAATAACATCTGAATCCCAAATACAAATTCATAAGTATGGAATAACTCCTTTACTATTTGTTGATACCAGGTAATACTGGCTAAGAGTGGGATGGGGGCTAGAAGTGTATAATAACATAGCTATGGGTCTATTTTGAATGAAACCCGGGGCTCCTGGCTCCACACACGCTGCCTATGCGTCTAGTGGTGATGTCATAAGTCAGTCAGCTGAGGTGTTATGTTGCGTGCAACCCGACACACGTTTCTAAATGATTTCATCAGGGGTTACCGATAAGATGTCAGAGAGGCTATTTAAGCCGCTATTGTTGTCATGGCAACTCAACTAATTAAAACCAAAGACTGTATATAGAATAAAATAAATGGTGGGAAAATGTAATTGATATTTACAGAAAGCACAAACTAAAGAAAAAAAGGTATTAACTAAATTACCTCTATGACAGGTTTACTAAATCAGGTTCTTTGTAGACACAATGGGGAATCATAGTAAACATATAGACGTTCTTGCCATACTTCTCAATACTCTATGAATGATAATAGATGTTTTTGTGAACAACCCTGATATAAATAAAGTCAATTGAGATTAAATTATCCATAATCTAGTATCAATAAGGATATCTAAATGTAGAATACAAAGTTTGAATGATACATAATAATGACTTAAGATCAAAGGTCACTGTGTTGGCATATATACATAAAGATGTGTAGCATATTTAATCACATTATATAATTTGATATCATTCTTGAATAGCATAGAAATAATTATGGTGATTATATTGTGATCCTATTGCTGTTGATATATAATGTACTATTAATTGTAAATAAAGCACACCTCCTATATTCCACTTTTTATTGCTATAATGTTATAGCACTGGCAATTCAACTATAATTCTTACAGAGGATGATAAACAATTTCATAAAATCAAAGATTATTATGTAGACATTGGGTATACCTTTTACACTTAAAGATAAGACAAACTCGAAGATGGTAAACTTCAAACCACTACCTACAGAAAACCTACTGCCACTAATAGTCTTCTACAAGCACATAGCAGTCATCCTAAAGCCTTAATTTCAGGAATACCTGTGGGACAATATCTAAGAATAAAAAGGAACTGTTCCAGTCCTGCTGACTTTGAAAATGAAGGAAGGGAACTTCAACATCGCTTTAAAGAAAGGGGATATAAAAATAAAACCCTTAAAAAAGCATATCAGAGAGCCAAAGTTGTTGATAGAGATTCACTTCTAATGGACAAAAATAAACCATCTGAAGATGTGGTGAGATGCACAGGCACATATAATGGAAAATGGCATGAGATTAAAAGAATATTCAATGAACATTGGAAGATTCTTTTGGATGATGAGGATCTGAGGCCTTTTCTAAGTAACCAGGCACAGATCACTAGCAGACGTTCCACAAACTTAAGGGATATGCTATCAAGAAGTCACTTGGAAACTGAAAAAAAGAGAAAAATTGGCTAAATAGAACTATAGGCTGTTTTAAATGCTTAACATGCAAATCTTGTAAATATGTAAATACCACCAAAACATTCCCTTCCAGGGATGAAACAACACATTTTAAAATCAAACAACTACTGACATTTAAGTCAGTAGGGGTTATATATCTTATGCTTTGCAAATGTGGCATGAGGTATGTAGGTAAAACTTGCAGAGAATTCAGATGCATGGTTCTGGAACATATATACAGTATGACTAAAGAATATGACACACCGGTAGCTAATCACGTGAATTTCAAACACAATGGTGACCTCAATAACATCTATTTTATAGCAATTGATAATGTCAAACATACCATTAGAAGAGGTAATATTGATAAGGAACTTAAAAAAAAAGAAGCCCAATGAATATATACATTAAAAACTAAATGTTCATTGAATATTCTTTTAATCTTATGCCATTTTCCATTATATGTGCCTATGCATCTCACCACATCTTCAGATGGTTTATTTTTGTCCACTAGAAGTTACATAGTTACATAGTAATAAAGGTTGAAAAAAGGCTTTCAGTCCATCAAGTTCAACCTTTTAAGATCTCCTCTGATATGCGGATTAAATAATAATTAATTAGTTGTTAATTAATTATTAATCAAATATTTAATTATTTATTTATTTTATTTTTAATTATTAATTAATCCAGAGGAAGGCAAATTTAGCCAATCATCTCAAAGGAGAAAAAAAAATTAAATCCTTCCTGACCCCAGATGCTGGCAATCGGATTTCTCCCTGGATCAATACTGTCTCTCTAATTATCCATGATAACCCTGAATTCCCCTTTTAATATGAAATAAATCCTATCCCCTTTTAAAGTTATCTATCGAATCCGCTGTCACAACCTCCTCTGGTAGAGAATTCCACAGATTATCCACCCTTACTGTGAAGAACCCTTTTCTTTCTTTAAGGTGGAATCTTTTTACTTCTAACCTCAAGAGATGTCCTCTTGTCAGTTGAAAACCCCTTGGCACAAAAAGCTCCCTTGACAAATCTTTATACTGACCCAGGATGTATTTATATAAGGTAATCATATGTCCTCTTAGATGCCTTTTTTCTAAAGAAAATAAATGTAATTTGGTTAGTCTTTCTTCATAACTTACCGCCTACATTCCCCTTATTAGTTTTGTTGCCCTCCTCTGTACCTTTCCCAGCTCTAAAATGTCCTTTTTCTGAAGTGGTGCCCAAAATTATACTCCATATTCCAAATGAGGGAGTACTAGAGAGTTGTATAGTGTTAGAATTATATTTGCTTCCCTTGCTTCTGTACCATTCTTAATACATGCTAATATTTTATTTGCCTTTGCAGCTGCTACTTGGCTTTGAGCACTGTTACCAAGGTGGTTGTCCACAAGCACTCCCAAATCTCTTTCAATATCTGTTACACTAGTCAGTTTCACCTCAAAATCTGCCAGAAGTTTCTGTGCCAATGGAGTGCTTCTTCGACGAGACCCTTTCTCCGCATAAAACGATGGCACCAACCAATGCTTGCACGAAATTCCCTCTTATTTATTTTTAAGGTCTTTGCAATTTCTAAGGCTTTTAGCTGGATTACTTCACGTGAAATTGGCATCCCATCTTTTCTCACATCTTGAATGTAGGAATAAACCCCAGCTTCAAGTTCTGGATATTTGCCATGTTTTGGTCCCCTGAAAGATTTTCTGGTGGAAACTGAATTTTTCAATTTCTCCTCTGAGGCAACCCAACATCGCACATTAGATTCATCCAATCCATATTTTTTCCAGCCTCTCTCTCTTTGCATAATTAACAACTGCAATTTTGAAACTTGCATCATAACTACGCCTCACTCCTAGGCTTGTTGATGCTTTTCTCTCCAAGTGATCAGCCATTGCAAGAAACAGGCTTTCTAACATGTACTGTAACTTATTTTGCTGGTTACAGGCCTTACAGGATGCTAGAATCGGAAATTGCTATTCAATTGCTACAATGTAGTCACATGCGCGCAAATCGGCACCCTTAACGCGCAAATCGGCAGTGATTTTGCAATTCCGAATATAAGCCGCACACGCGTAACTCAAATCTCGCAAATCGGCTGTCATTTTTTCACGGTCGCGAATATAAGCCGCACCTATAACTCGCAAGAGCAAAAATTGGAAAAAAAGGTGCGGCTTATATTCGGACCAATACGGTAATTCCACGGTGTAGCCCTTACACCTTGAGCCACATATATACTTGTTGGTCCTAACTTTAAAAAGGGATTGAATATATTTTTGAAAAAAAGGGCACTCCAGGTTATCCTGGATAATTAGAGAAGGGTTATTAACCCAGGGAGGATTCTGATTACCAGTATCTAGGAAATTGTATTATCTTTTTCCCTTTTTGAGACAATTGTCAATGTTTCAATGTTTTTTCTTTCTGTTAGCCATCCACTGCATCAATTAACAACTAACAATTAATCCTCTTATTACAGATCAGAGTATATCTAAAAATGTTAAACTTGATGGACTAAAATTATTTTTTCAACTTCAATTACTATGTAACTATTAAGCAACTATTTAACTTTAACATTTTGAACTGTAAGTCAGCCTTTCTTACCCACCCACAGAGAGTCACATATTTTGTTAATGGACGCTCATAGTCAGAAATGAGTGATTAGCCACTGAGACATTGGATCTTTTGTCTTCAGTGCAGTCAACTGTACCAATAAAGATCAGGCGTGCACCCTTCACTCTTTTTGTGTATGTGAAGGAATGATCTTAAGAGAATAGACTTGATGCCTATGTAAGTAATTAATGGCAATTATCTCTCATTAATATACAATATGGACCTCTTTGGGTGGACCAGAAAGGCTGACTGACAGCTCAATTTTAGTTTTCTGCAGGATTTTTTTAGCTCAGTTAATACAGTATGTGTTATTGCCTACAGTTTGAAATGATACTATATTAGGAACCTGAGATGTTTGTTTACTGTGTATGATACAGGAGCAGTAGGTGATAAATTAGCTAGCACCCTTGATTAAAGGATATATCAATTTGGGCGATAATTGCTTCACTTTTTCCTTGCCTTTTGTGGTCAATTAAGCGTTGAAATGTAATTTGTTTTAAACCACATCTGATTAGGAATGTTGCAAACAACCCAAGAGAATCTTATTTTAGAATTGTCACATATTTTTTTCATATAGGACAGAGATGTAAGGTAGAATAAAAACCAGAAATATTTATATTACTACTTGAGTAAAGAAAGTAGGCTATATTATATCAGATCTTCAATATCTGTTTATATAGCAATTACATATATAGCAACCCATTTCACTTGTATGATGTCATATGAGGCCCCTGAGGCCATTGAAGGGCCTCACAGTGCTTTATATTTTTTCTTTTTAGCAAAAGCAAAAAGATGAAATTACTGTAGTCATTGAATTAATTGGTAGTAGAAGTATAGATAATATGTAGAAGTATTTAGGAGTACAATTTGGCATTATATGCTAGTTTTACAGATATACTGTATATTGGACATAGAGATCAGGCTGGGGGATTGCATGGTAAGTGACTTAGTGTTGCCTGTGGTCCTAAGCCCACCTGTTGCCCACCACTGGTATAGCGTGCCCAATAGCATGCTTGTTATGGTATGCGGCTAAAGTGAGAGACAAGGACAGTATCTGTTCTGCACTTGTATAGAGGCAGATCATGACTGTGTGTGTTCTGCAGAATATATCTATATATGCTAATTTGTGGCACAGTACTCTTTGATAGGGTGAGAGGATCTGCATGCTAACACTGTGGCAGATTTATGTTTACACCACAGAAACTATATTGCATTGCCTTGGACTGTACACTTCTGCTCCAGAAATACGATTGATACATTAATAGCTATAATATGCATACAATATGTTCAATATAATGTATACTGTCAACAATTATTTTAAAAAAAAATGTTTGTTTTTTTCTTTTTAGAATGAATTTTGGAATCAGTATATTGGTAAGTTATTACTGTTTTACATTTTTTTTTTAATTAGTAATTTCCCCTACTATAGAGGTTAGCCCCCTCATACTTGCAGCATTCTGATGATACAGAAGTAGCACAAACTTCAAAGAAAGAAGAGATTGTTGAATAATGCTTTAAGCAAAAAAAAATTAATGAATATGTTTTTTAGACAATTGCATCAATAAAAGATAATTTTTATAGAACATGTTGCAAAATTATTGTTTACTATGGATTGACCAATTATATTGGGAGTACTATCTATGAGGTGTATGTTGATAATATAAGGAGGTTCTTTTCCTCTTTTTTCTTTGATGTTTTAAATATTTTGTAATCCTTTTCTTCATTTTAGTAACATTTCTGTTATTTTAATAACATGTACATTTCTAAAGACTCTTGTTGTTTTACGTAGTTTAAATATATAAGGTTTTCAGTTCAATAAACACTGAGTTTACTGGAAGTTAGAAGATATTGGCACTGTAAGATAAAGTAATGCCAGGTATAACACTAAATCATTTTTTTTGTGATTTCTGTTTCTTATTAAAAGCACTGGCAATTTAGCCACCAACATGGTAAAATCAACAGTGGCGTAATTGCATAAAAAAATAGAGGCTGTATTATTTTGTACATCATAAAAACATTTTTGTCTATTTTCAAATATATGGTATATTTTAAAGAATTCCATATGGAGGGACAGGATATATCCCTTTTCTTGGGGTACATCCATTTATCCAATCTCCCTTGGAAAAGCAAATTTTTAAAACATAACTTTTATTAATATTATTTATAAAACATTGATTAAAACATAATTAACAGAAGCTGTACAATATATAGGATGTATTCAATTTTTAGTTTTTCTGATGGGTAACATGGACTACTTTACAGTGCCTTGCAAAAGTATTCACCCCCCTTGACCTATTTTGTTACATTACAGCCTTAAATTCAATGTTTTGTTAATCTGAATTTTATGTGATGGATCAGAACACAATAGTCTAAGTTGGTAAAGTGAAATGAGAAAAATATATACATAAAACTATTTTTTAGAAACAGAAAATTGGCATGTGCGTATGTATTCACCCCCTTTGTTATGAAGCCCATAAAAAGCTCTGGCGCACCCAATTACCTTCAGAAGTCACATAATTAGTGTAATGATGTCCACCTCTGTGCAATCTAAGTGTCACATGATCTGTCATTACATATACACACCTTTTTTGAAAGGCCCCAGAGGCTGCAACACCTAAGCAAGAGGCACCACTAACCAAACACTGCCATGAAGACCAAGGAACTCTCCAAACAAGTAAGGGACAATGTTGTTGAGAAGTAAAAGTCAGGGTTAGGTTATACAAAAATATCCAAATCTTTGATGATCCCCAGGAGCACCATCAAATCTATTGTAACCAAATGGAAAGAACATGGCACAACAGCAAACCTGCCAAGAGACAGCCGCCCACCAAAACTCAAGGACGCAAGAAAGGCATTAATCAGAGAGGCCTCACAGAGACCTAAGGTAACCCTGGAGGAGCTACAGAGTTCCCCAGCAGAGACTGGAGTATCTGTACATAGGATGACAATAAGCTGTACACTCCATAGAGTTGGTCTTTATGGCAGAGTGGCCAGAAGAAAGCCATTACTTTCATCAAAAAACAAAATGGCACGTTTTGAGTTTGCGAAAAACCATGTGGGAGACCGCCAAAATGTATAGAGGAAGGTGCTCTGGTCTGATGAGACTAAAATGTACCTTTTCAGCCATCAAAGAAAAGCTATGTCTGGCTCAAACCCAACACATCCCATAACCCAAAGAACACCATCCCCACAGTGAAACATAATGGTGGCAGTATCAATCCAATAGAAAACCTCAATCTAATAGAAAATCTCTGGTCAGACTTAAAATTTGCTGTTCACAAGCGCAAATCATCCAACTTGAAGGAGCTGGAGCCGTTTTGCAAGGAGGCATGGGCAAAAATCCCAGTGGTAAGATGTGGCAAGCTCATAGAGACTTATCCAAAGCGACTTGGAGCTGCCGCAAAAGTATTGACTTTAGGGGGGTGAATAGTTATGCACATTGACTTTTTCTGTTATTTTGTCCTATTTGTTGCTTTCTTCACAGTAATAAAAAAAAACATCTTCAAAGTTGTGGGCATGTTCTGTAAATTAAATGATGCAAATTCTCAAACAATCCATGTTAATTCCAGGTTGTGAGGCAACAAAATACGAAAAATGCCAAGGGGGGTGAATACTTTTGCAAGGCACTGTATTTGTCTAATAAGAGTAAATGATAAATTATTCTACACTTCTCACTAGATCTCTATATATAAGTGACCTATTTTAATTTATTGCATACTTACAATAAGTGCTAAGTGCTTGTGCTAATTCTAAGTAGAAATACATACCTTTTTATACTATAGTATTTGAAGTGCTTTCATACTAAAGTTCATTTTCTACTCTGTGTAAAGTGCCACAGTGCATACATAATATCTATAATGTGCTTTCAAACTAAATTATTTCTAATGAAGGTTTTTGAATATCACTTAAAATGTGTAAGCAGTGAATTGTATTTAGATCCCATTTGGAATATAATATTACATAATTTCTATAATCACAAGTCTCCCTTCCTATTGTGTTATTATTTTTGCAGGTTCCTCATATAAGACACTAAGAGCCCCATGTAAATCACGTGCTCTAAGTAGGGGAATGCAGTAAAAAGTTTGTGGGAGTTTTTTTTCCCCCCCTAACTTCTTCTAATGTAAATATTTCACTCCCCCAGATTACAGCAGTCAGCTTAGATCTGTAATTCTTGCTCTTTTGCCGCAACTGTTATCTGTGCAGGGAACAGCCAGACCAAGCTTTACGGCCCTAGGAGCCAATAGGAAATGTGAACGTCATAAATCTAATAATGACGGGGTAGTGCAGGAACAAGTCCGTAACTAGATACAGTAAGGGAACATATATACATATATATATATATATATATATATATACTAGAGACTTGCCCTTCAAAAAATGACGGCAATAATATTGTAAGGCAGGTAATGTTGTTTGTGTGCGAAATTAATTTTGTTGGTGTTCCAAGATCCTTTGGCGCTCATTGCGAGCTACGCACTGAGCGCCTTTGGCACTCATCGCGTGGTTCGCAATGAGCCCCTTCAGCGCTGATTGCGAGGCTCTTGGTTGTTTGTGTGCTATGAGCAGAGTTGTTTTTTTTTTGGTATGGCAATGAATAATTAATAAAATAAGAAATTAATATACTTTACCTATTGTGAAGTAATATATTCAGCATTGTGTTGAAGAGCTGGCAATCTGTTTTCATATTGCTGCAGCATCAGTGCTGTGGAGCTGCTGTGTAAGTGTCATGAATGTGTGAAGTGTGTACTGTAAATAGTGTGAGTGCGGGTGAGGGTAGCTGTGTACTTCCTGATTGTGTAAGTTATTGTTCCTTAAATGGCGCCTAATGTGTGGTACGCGGCTGTGGCTGATTTTGCGTCCTTGTTTTCGGATGTCGTCTTACTTTTTTGGAAAATCCGTATGTGTTTGGTGGTGTTTTGCGTGTGTAGGGTCCTTTAGCTTCGTTTTCGTTTTGTTCGGCGGCCATTTTTTCTCTCGCTTAGGTGATTTTCGGGTGTCTAAACTCTGTAATTTGGACTTAAATCGAGGTGTAGCTTCACTTGCAGAGGTCCTGGGTGCCCCCCCTTGCTGTGGGTAAGCTTTTTATGTGTTTGTTGTGTGCATTTCTTGTGTTTCTAATGTTTTTCAAGTCAAGCGGGTTGCGACCTTGTTTTCGTATATCGTACGTCTTTTTCGGAAAATCTGTAGGTGTTTGGTGGTGTTTTGCGTCTTTAGAGTCCTGTACGCTCGTTTTGGTTTTTTTCGGTGGACGTTTTTTCTCTTGCTTAGGGGATTTTTGGGTGTCTAAACTCTTTTGAGTGAAATTGAGTTGTAACTTCAGTTTTCGAGGTCCTGACTGCCTCCCCTTGCTGTAGGTAAGGTTTTTATGTATTTGTTGTGTGTATTTATTGTGTTTTTCATGTTTTCATGTGCTCGGTTTTCGGGCGGTAAGGTCGTATTTTTGCTAGGTCGTAATGGGTCGTAACGCGTTTCCTATTTGTTTGTCGGAAATCCGTACATTTTGCGAGGTCGAGCCCGCAAGCGTTAGCAACGTCTCGCATGCTCACAACTATATATGTGATATATATATATATATATAGTAATTGTTTTTCTTTATTAATATATTTTGATGTTAAAAAGATGTGACAATTGTATTTATAGGTTCAATAAATACAAATGTGTTTATTTTGTGTTAAAATATGATATATTTATAGACAATGCTTTTGAGTGTTTGTTCCTAGGAAACGAGGATTTGTGATCTGTATCAACACCTTGAGTACTGGGTTGCTTGTTACCCTGGATTTTGTATCATAAAACAGGCTTATTACCAACATATATTTATTACACGAAAGTTGATATTGGATTGTTAAGTGTCAAATAATATTGAAATTTCATAATTTTGAAGTGGTTTTTTTTTGTGCTATTCTGTCACTTTAACTGTTTCTTGGAGCCTTTATTAGCATATGGTTTGGGTATCAGAGTGTCAGGGAGTAAATCGTAATTAATTTTCAGTGCAAAACTCAATGGAGATTTATGCCTTGCTTTTCTGCTTTGTTGTGAAGTTCACTGGTACTGGTTCACTCGTAAATTTGTTTTCTGAGATTTACATGAGGCCCTAAGATAGTAGCTGTTCTTATATTTAATCTCTTGCACCTAAGCTTTCGTTTATTTATATATTTTTCCCGCTTTGCTCCCTTTTGGGGAGTATATTTCAATTTACTACAGTTTGTAGAAGTTAAGACTTTTTGTTATTACATTGCACGCTAATACAGATTGATGTTGTGCAACCTGTTTAACTTGAAAGGCCTAATATGCGGCCTGTGAATCCTTAAAAGGTCCGCACTGTGCTTTAAATTATTTTATTTAACCCAAAGGAAACTTGTAAAATATCTGTAGGAAAATAATTAATTGGTAGGAGAGGTATAGTTAAAGAAGAGAAGTATTTTAGAGCACAGCTGGGTATTATTTACTAGTTTTGAGATGTATAATGGACTATGTATTGATGTAGAGGAACATGCTTGCTGGCCTCATGGAAAGTGTCCGAGAGCCATATAGCTATAGATTTTTCCGTATCTATTTCTCACAGAGAAATTCATTGAGAAAGTTTATTGTATTATAGATTATGCAGCATCTCTTCTTTGTTCAAAAAAGCACACCCTTAATGCAATTCATCATTTTTGATAAAAACAGACATTTTTGCAATAAGTACTTTGCATGAAAATATAGCTTCTGTAATAATTAAATAGCAAGAGATAAAGCAGCATTGATTAAGCTATCACTGTAGAAATAAGACTTGAGCACATAATTAAATAGAATTTGATGAAGCCTGCATTTATTCTGGTATATGAGTCCTCTAGTGAAACTGATCTCGAATACCCAACCAGAGTTTAAATAAGTCTTTATATGCAAATTAATATATTATCAAGGAATCGTTTATCATGTACAATTAATATATTTTCCTACTTCTGTCATGCTTCTTTGCTTACAAGTGATCGATCAAACATCAGCAAAAGAGAAGGAGGCTCCTTAAATATTACCAGCAGACATAAATATTCTCAATGCAGTTGAACGGGCAACACTGGGATACTGTTGTGTTAATAGAAGTTGCATTTAGCATAATGAAAGACTTGGTAGCTCAATTATATAGAATAATATTACCATATGACCAAACTGTCCCTCTTTTTGAAGAGCAGTCCCTATTTTCAGAAAAAAAAAATCCATCTGCTCCTTGTAGCATCCAAAACATGTAAGAGCCATGACCATGTCCCACTGTCCCTGGTTCTATCAAAGGCTGACAGAATTATAGAAGCCGTGGGGAATATGGAGTATTTAAAAGAAGTGGAGATATTTTATAGTTTAGAAAATGTTCCCAGGAATTATTTAGTTTCTTAATTAAAATTTCCAATTTGCGAAGCTGAAACATTTTATTTAAATATTCCCAGATTTTCAAAAATGTATCAGTATATAGAGACAGTGGCCCTATAATACTGTGTTTTTGTATTTATCTCTGTCTTATGCCTCCTCTTGTATTTCAGATGGAGATCAGTGTCTGTCAAATCCTTGTTTAAATGGTGGCCAGTGCAAAGATGATGTTAGCGCATATACTTGTTGGTGTCAGTGGGGATATGAGGGGAAGAACTGCGAATTACGTAAGTACCATCTTGTAAGTATAGCAAGGAGACAAAGCACTTCTTATAACACTCACAATATTGTGATAAAATATAGTGAAAATCCTATTAGCACAATTAAATAGTTATGGATTTTGCTATTTTGTTAATTTCTCTCTGGTCTTAACTGAGGACTGCCATGCTGGCCTCTCACCGTTCATAGTCTCAATGTGAATTTCCATTTTACATCATCTAATGCATACAGCACGGCCAGCAGTTTCCTTTTGACCCACACAGCCACTATGTGCTAGCTCTTGTATTAGAAGCTACAACATATGACTATGTAGATTAACAGGAAGCCACTGGCCATGTTATGAAACATTTTAATAAAAGAAGTAAAACATAATGTATTTTAAATAAATATAAAAAGATTATTGTTGGATTATTGTTAAAAATCTATATGTTTATACATTAAGTGGGGTGAAATGCATACACCTGTGTGTTTAGTCATTCAGTTTTGTCCGACTCTCTGTGATCCTGTGGACCACAGCATGCCAGGCACATCTACCTCTGGTTGTGCTTATCCATATGGTTATCTTGGCAAAGAGACTAGATTGGAATGCCAGTTCCTTCTCCAGTGGGCTGCCATCTGTCTGACCTTTCTGCTGTGACCTGCCCATCTTGGGTGCCCGTACATGGTATAGCTCACATCTTAGGTAGGTTATTTTAATATTTAAAAAAACAGGGAACACTCCATGTCCCTTTAAGTAGCAAGCTTCTGTATATGGATCCAATCAATTCGGTTAAGACAAGTTAATTTAGTGGGTTAAGGGAAATGCTCCTCCTAGTACACAATAAAATAATATACATTTTTTTTTCAGAACTACCTGTAGTTTGTTCCATTAAGAATGGTGGGTGCCAACATTTCTGCAAGGATAATCCTGATAAAAAGGTGGTTTGTTCTTGTGCCTATGGATATAAACTCCAAGAAGATAACAAGTCATGCGAGCCCAGTGGTACGTGCAGATATTTTTATTCTGATGATATATTTAATAAAAGGATGAATTAAGTTTCTCTTAAATTCAAGTTCCTCTTGTAATGTTGGCTTGCTTTTGGAAATGTATCAAATGTAAAAAAAAATCTTTACATTTCAGTTTGCAACTAGCTTAGTGCCTTATGGTGTCTTTGTATCCCATCTATCAGTGGATAGAAAGTGGGGGGAAGCAAGAGAGAGTGGTGGGGGATTTGTTAGATCATTGGACCTTTTAGTGTGAGACATTTACCCGCGTATCCCACACTTTAAGAAGCAGGCAGCTGCAAGATAAACTGCAAGCCCTGCTCCTGCAGAAATTTAAACACCATGCTCATACATGAATCTTAGTTAAAATGTCATGAATGCCTCAAGGGACTAGCCAGGGCATTAACATTTACTTTTTCTAAAATAAAAACTAGCATTTGTCCTACCAATTAGGCTCTTACACTTAATATTTTTAACTATATTATATATACTGTATATCTTTTAAGTTATAAAGTGATTCCATCTTTTTTTGTTTTGTTATTACAGTGCCATTTCCATGTGGAAAGGTGACTTCCAAAGAGTCAGAGAATTCTCAGACTAGGTCCATTTGGGATCATGAATCATACAATGTAACTTCTATGGCCATACAAAATAAAACATCATCTGAAAACCCGGATGAAGTGGTACCTGTACTTGCACTTTCGGATGATAGGATCGTTGGTGGGACTGAAAGTGTGAAGGGTGAATTTCCATGGCAGGTACATTATTAACCTTTTTATTAAAATATATAATCTCCCCTGTAAGCTTAAATGACCACTGTAGTGCATTTAAAAGTAAGGCTCATATGTTGTTGTTTTTGTGGCAGAGGCTTTTAAAAACAGTATGCAGTTTCATATAAATAAAAGTTAAAACATTTTCTTACTTTTTATATAGTCTGTGTCTTATCATGGAGCTTGGAAGCTGGCTCAGTTTTTATGTTATAAGCTCCACCCTCACTGTATAACAACTCATTATAACCTGCTTGCAGCTGCTCCATAGGTGGAGCTCAGTGACAGTGCATGAGCCATCATAGCACTGCACCCCTTTGATGGGCATGCTCAGTCTGAACCAGTGTCTGACTGGTCAGACTCTTTTTTATGAGGTCCAGCCCCCAGGCAGAATTGGCCAAACCGCTTAATAGGCACAGGAAGGTGTAGATAAGCAGCTCTGTTCAAAGGAAAACTGACATATTTAACAAGTAATAAAAAGTATTAACTTTTATTTATGTTATACTGCATACCTTTTTGCTCTACCCAACACACAAACATATGAGCTTAGCTTTTAAATGTACAATAGTGATAATTTAATGGAGCAAGTAGCTGTATAATATATTCATTACAGTGATGAGTCCCATAATGATGAGACAGAGCTGTCTTGATGAGTTACTAAACTAACATATATATTCGGTTAATTTCTTAAAAGTTGTGTTATAAATGTTGGAGGGAAATTTCAAGAGAGGCACATAATAATGTTTTTTGATCAAACAGATTGTGTATTCCAATTTGCAAGTCCATGCAGTAGAAACATATTGCTTGTTATTTTTTCCAAAAGTAGCATGATATTATTAATGTTTCATAAATACGATAGCGAAAATTGAAGTGCTGATTTAATTGTTTCTCCTGTTCAGGGTAGAATTGCCTTGTATTTCGGGGCTGAATCACTCTGTTGAGTGAGAACAGACTGATATACTACAGGATATTTCTCCCTGTGAAGGGCACAAGTGAGCAAAAAGAGGATACTGTCTGAGTAGGTAACCAGACCTATAGAACAAACCTACATAGTTTGTTTTTCGTTCTCAGAGTGAGCACCTCTGACTTATTTTGTTTAACATATACCACAATAAGAAAAGCCAGGGCAGAGCTACTACAGGTGCAGACCGGCAAAGCACTGAAGCCGACTACATGGTAGGGGCATGTGGTAAATAAGGCTCTTAATATATATGGGGAGAAGAGAAGGGAAGAACATTTTGTTTGTTGGTTTTATTTGTATATATAAGGAGAATTTGAGAAAGTGTTCCATTATTCTGCATTGGGCTCCACCACTGAAGAAAATATATTTATCTTATGTGACACGACAAGGGTGTAATTAAATTATGAAATCACTTTTTCCCTAAACATGTTTTTCATGTCAGGCTCTATTATTCGTTTTCACTGTCCCTCATCCGCCTTCTTTTTCCTCTTGTCTCTTATTGTATATAGTGGAGTGAAGATGCTACTGAAGAACTCCCTCACTCCTCTATATACATGGGGCCTCATTCAAATGTGATTTGGCCAATTAAATAGGGCTCTATAGAGGCACATAGCATATTTTTTTACAGAAGTTTTTAGTTAGTGAACATGTATCCAAAGCAAGGTCTTCACTAACTAAAAACTTCTGTAAAAAAATATGGTATGTGCTTATATAGAGGCCTATTCAAATGGCCAGATCGCATTTGAATGAGGCCCATGGTCAGCAGGGTACCATTATTGAAACTCTAACATCATGCACGTAAAAATAAAAAAGTAAAATCGTAAAGTTTTGAAAACTTACATTGTAGTGAGACAGAAAACACTGCAGAGCAAATTGCTTGCTCCTCTACTATCCTGTTACAGTACCACTGCAGCTCAAGAAAAAAAGACACTTGTTTGTCAAATATGTACCAAGCTAACAATATTAGCAGCTTTATAAGAAATGGACCCCCTTCTGGATTGCCACCTTGTTGTGTTGAAGGGACTTGAGTATTTTAATGAAGCTGTGAGCTATACCATGTGGGTTTATCATATATGGGCAGAGAGGTCAGACAAATCCCGGTCTACTGGAGAAGGAACTGGCAATCAATTCCAGTATCTTTACCAAGAAACCCATATGGATAAGCACAACCGGAAACACAGAAAGATGTGCCTGGCATGCTGCAGTTCATTTGGTCACTGAGAGTCGATCGCGACTGAAGTATTGAACAACAACAACAAAGGCATGGGCATAAAATATTTTGGGGGAGGCATATTAAGTTTTGAAGACTCTGTTTATGAGCACAGAATCTATTTAATTTATTATATCACATCCTAAAAGATGAATGATGGGGTTGTGTATTTGTAGTTATCAGTAACGGGAGCAGTGAGAGCCAGGGAACAAGCAAAAGACCAGAGCTTATGTTTGATATCTAGATACGATTGAAATGGACCCCACACTTCTCCCCTTGTACTGGGTGCAACCACAGCTCTCCAGAAATATAAACATCCTTCTCATATTCACAAAGTTCACCTCCATATCATGGATCCCTCCATGGTCCTTCGTAGGCATCAACATTTTTTTTTCTACACAACTTATGCATTTAATGTCTCTAGTGGTACTAGATGTACATCCTTTTACAGATCGTCTCTCAGCAATATTTTAAAAACCGCTGGGGTTAAACAATCTGCAAGTGGCTAGTACATCTAGTACCAACAGAAACACAGTGTGCATGTTCTTTGGGGATAGACCTTTGCAGGGGCTGCTTGGAGGGTGTCATTGAGTATAACAGAGCACTTGATAATTAAATTATGCTTGGGTTTACAAACAAACACTTAAGTAGTTTATTTTAATATTAAAAACAGGGAAAATGCCACATACCATTAGGTAAATTAAAGACAATTTTCATTGGAAGGTTTGATCATCAGGCTGAAGCTCAATATTTGGCCATATCACAAGAAGACAGGACTCCCTAGAATAGATTTGCTTGAAAGATTGAAGGCACACAAAAAAAGGGACAGCAGAGTCAGAAATGGATAGATGAGGTCAGTGAACATGAACTTGAGGGCGCTCAGAGGAGCAGCTGCTGACAGATGTGCCTGGTGTGCTGTGGCCCATAGAGTCACATAGAGTTGGACATGACTTAACAACTAAACAACAACAAAACATTTCTTTGTCGTGCTTGTATCCTGGTTCAATTTACAAAAGGCATCTAAACTAAAAAGGAGTCATTGAGGAACTAGTATACTGAAGAAAAAGAAGCATACTATACTGTAAATGTGCCATGTTTAAAATGGTTTTGGATTAAAGAGTGAAAATGCATCTTGGGCTCGTTTACATGTCCCCATCCAGTTTCCCAAAGTACAATGCAAACACTATTTCTTGAGGTTCTGAGCAGAATATACATTTATTAACTTATTTTAGGCATGTAAGTGTACCCACAAAGGTATTATTTGTTTGTTGTGCTTAGTACAGTGGGGGACTCCTCTCATACTTTTTCTCATCATAAGTTCTCATTTATAGTCTGAACTTTCTGTTCATCTCTAAGCCAGATAATGGAGGTTCACAAAGGAAAAAAAGTATCCCAGGATGTGATCTATGGTTGGATAAGAACAGCCGCTGTAGAGGGTAGCAAACAGACTTGATTGGATCCTGCGTGGAACAGCTTTATAATGAGCATAACACGCAAACATTCAGCAGACACACAGAGGACAAACACACAGGGAAGGCACAGGGGGGAGATGGTGGAAAGACACATGGCATTCCCAAGCACAAAACTTGCAGGTTAATGAAACCTGCAATGAGCGGCGGGAGGAAAGGCTAGCAATGAGCGCCGAAGGCGCTCCCGATGAGCGCCGAAGGTGATCAGTGCAAAGCAGGAAAGTTGAAGTACACAGGGGAGAGGCTCGCAATGAGAGCCAACAGGGCTCAGTGCTGGGCTCGCGATGTGCGCCAAAGATGCTCAGAGGAGCAAAAGCCTCACATTGTGTGGCAAACAGCATTGCAAGCCTTACAATTTGAATCCCATCATTTTTGATGGGCAAGTTCCTAGTTTCATATATTTACTACCTGAGGAGCTCTAGCGTGCAGGCTAATAGAAGCACGTGGAAATGTTGTACTGTCTCAGTATTCAAGCCACTTTATATGCTTTTAGCTTAATATAATAGGCGCCACAATGATGTTACACCTGTGTGTCCTAAATTAGTGGACAGACTCCTTTCCACATTACTCTAGCAACTTGAATGGGATAGAAGCACTTGATTACTCACCAACAGAGCGCTATAGTTGCTAGATGGCTATAGCAGTGTTTTGTCAGAAATTGTGAATACACTGCGGTTGTTCATATATTGGTATTTAGTATCATACTTACTGTGTTAGGTGACTTTGACATATAATTGATGTAATACAATAAACACTTTAGATAATAAGACTGGATTCCAGCAAAGAATGCAGAGAGATCTATGGACAAGAGACCCTGTAACTTCATTACCAATATATGCAAAGTATATATTTCATATTTTATTTCACTGTACTGTACTACTGGGTACATTTTATTTGTGTGTAACAGCTTGCTCACGTTCATGTTAAATGTGCCTGATACTTGCATGTATTGTGTTATAATTAGTTTTGCAGTAGTATAAGCTATTTTGTGTGACTTGATTTGTGGAGGTATAATCATTTTATTGTTTGCAAAGACAAATCTATAAGGGCCTTTATGGAGCTGACACAAAGCTTCAAATTAAACAGTTTAACATTGAAGGCCTCCTGGGCAGAGATGCAGACAACCTACTAAATAATCGTGTTTTGCAACGGCTCTGAGTAATTAGGTTAGTTTGGCCTTCTGATCTTGTGATCTTAATTATGCTACCAAGTGATATTTTTTTAAAGGCAACACTGTTTAATTATTTTTTGTTAACATGTTTAGTTAAAATAGTATTTTTACTATACATATGCTGTACCCTGTTTATTAAAACAATATTCTGGTAAAGACATAAATGATGGGAAAGGTGTGCACGGATGGAGAGTTGAGTTTGTGTCATGACAGTCTTCATAGCAGCAGACAAATCAACACCTACTGAATGAAGGACTGAGGCAGGTTCAAACAACACAAGGAGCTTAGCCAAGATGCAACCAATGTCCTCAGAGAAAGTTGAACTGCGATCCCTGATCTCTCCGCAATATAAGGGAATGCCCAGCAAGGAATTGAAGGAGGAACTGGAGGTTCCCAGGAGAAACAAACAGGAATTTCTGGCAACATGGGAAGACATTCTGGGGGTTGATCCAGGGGAGTGGATGCAGGATTTACTGGAGATGGTAGTGAAGCAAGAAATGGAACTGGAACCGATGTTTGCCTATCTGCTGTTCACAGATGAGTCTCAGAGCTATATTGGTAGTTTAAGTGAGCATTCTGTAGTTTTCATTGTAGCTTTGGGACCAATACAGCCAGACTCTGTAGGAGATTAATGACAATGCAAAAGGTGGGTGTTTAATTAACCAGAGGGGTCCACTTTTTTCAGGGAAATTGAATAGTTCACTTCTAAAGAAGATGGCTGCATTTGTTCCTGTAGGACTTGTACAAGAGGCAGATGAGAGCAACTGTGGTTGACACTATCGCTGCCCAGAGCAGCAGGATTTCATGGGAAGTCCGATTTAACAGGGAGGATGCCGGCACTACCGAACGGCAGGTGGGAGGATGCATAGAGAATGCCGGAGATTCCCAGAGGAAGAGGTGGATTAGGTGAGTAAGACACTTCTCAGCAGCAGTAGAATTTCATGGGAGGCAGCATGAAGGATGTCAGCACTTCCTAACAGCAAATGGTGCATGGCTTGGCAGATGTCAACAATCCCCAAGAGACAATGGGAGGTGGCCTAGGTGAGTCAGGCACCAGATAGGAGTTGGCCTAGATGAGGAAGGCACTCCTCAGCAGCAAGGCATGGGAGGTGGCATGAAGGATGTCAACTCTCCCCAGCAACAGATTGGAGGTGGCATAGGTGAGTCAGGCACTCCCGCAGCAGCAGGATTTTTTGGCAGTTAGCATGGAGATTACTGTTGCTCCCTACGGGCAAATGGAAGGCAGAATAGAGCTTGCCAACACTCCCCAACAGCAGATGGGAGGCGGCATGGAGGATGGCAACTCTTCCCAGCTACAGATGGGTAGTGGTCTAGGTGAGTCATACACTCTCCAACAGCAGCAGGTTTTCATGGGAGGTGGCATACAGAATATTGAAACTTCCCAAAAGCAGATTAGAGGAAGCATAGGTGAGTCAGGCACACACGCGAGGCAACCAGAATTCATGGAAACCAACATAGATGATGCTGGTGGGAGCAGTGCTGTTTCCACTAGTGATCCCTAGCAGCAAATAGAAAGTGAGGTGGAGAAAGTCCATTCACAGCAGAAGCAGTTTCATCTCTTTAGCTGGCATGCATGGAGAAAGTAGAGAGAAGCTCAACTCCAAGTTGAAGGGCAATTTGGTTGTTATTAATCTCCCTCAAGAGCAAATTGGAAGTGAGGCAAGTGGAGTATCTCCCCAACAGACTGAGATTGTACCTTTGGCTCTCATTGCAAGCTCTGCACTGAGCGCCTTCGGTGTTCATCGAGAGCCCTGCAATGACTGTTACTACCTTGGGTTAAGAGTTAGTGCCTTGGGTTAAGTGTTACTGCCCTGGATTAAGTGTTACTGTCTTGCATTAAATGTTACTTGTTTGGCTTGTTTTTACGTCCTTCGTCCTGGTTTTACGTCCTTCAGCCTCGTTTTCGTTGTGTTTACGTTTTTTCGGGAGCACCAAAACAACCCTTTGCTTCCTGTCTTTTAGCCAACTCTCAATGCATGAGCAGATACTGCAATTCCTGTATCCCTTAGTTTGCCCAAGTGGTACTGTATCAAAAGCCTTTGCAAAATCCAAAAAGACTGCATCCAAGAAATTGCATTGATCCAAGTTCCTACTAACCTCTTCATAGAAACTAATTAGATTTGTTTGACATGACCTATCCTTTATAAATCTGTGTTGACTCCTATGTACAATCTTGTTTAAACAGACATATTCTTGTATATTATCCCTTATTAACCATTCTAAAAGCTTCCCCACTAAATATAGGTATCACCTCTGCTTTCCCCCAGTCCTCTGGTAGAGAGCCTGTGTTACATAGTTACATAGTAATTAAGGTAAAAAAGACATTCAGTCCATCAATTTCAACCGTTTAAGATCTCCTCTGATCTGCATTATGTGGATTAAATATTAATTAGTTAAATGTTAATTAATTATTTTATTATTTATTTTTTATTTTATTTTTAATTATTAATTAATCCGAGGAAGGCAAACACAAAAAAAAACAAGTGAGACTTCCTTCTTGACCCCAGATACTGGCGATCTGATACCTTCCTGGATCAATACTGTCTCTCTAATTATCCATGATAACCCTGAATTCCCTTTTTAATTAGAAATAAATCTAGTCCCCTTTTAAAGTTACCTATCGAATCCGCTGTCACCACCTCCTCTGGTAGAGAATTCCACAGATTAACCACCCGTACTGTGAAGAACCCTTTTCCTTCTTTAAGGTGGAATCTTTTTACTTCTAACCTCAAGGGATGTCCTCTAATCAGTTGAAAACCTCTTGGCACAAAAAGCTCCCTTGACAAATCTTTATACTGACCCTGGATGTAATTATATAAGGTAATCATAGCTCCTCTTAGATGCCTCTTTTCTAGACAAAATAAGTTTAATTTGGTTAGTCTTTCTTCATAACCTAGCCCCTCCATTCCCCTTTTTAGTTTTGTTGCCCTCCTCTGTACCTTTTCAAGCTCTAAAATTTCCTTTTTATGAAGAGGTGCCCAAAATTGTACTCCATATTCCAAATGAGGGCATACTAGAGATTTGTATAGTGGCAGAATTATATTTGCTTCCCTTGCTTATATACCCTTCTTAATACATGCAAATATGTTATTTGCCTTTGCAGCTGCTGCTTCGCTTTGAGCACTGTTACCTAGGTCGTTGTCCACAAGCACTCCCAAATCCCTTTCAATATCTGATACACCTAGATTTGCTCCATTAAGATTATAAATTGCATGGCTATTTTTCCTTCCCCAGATGCATAACTTTACATTTATTCGTATTAAATCTCATCTGCCATTTAGATGCCCATTCCTCAATGTTATGTAAATCCCTTTGGAGGGAAAGCACATCATTATCTGATTTAATTACCTTGCACAACTTCGTGTCATCAGCGAAAATGGAGACACCACACTCCAATCCTACCTCTAAGTCATTAATAAATATGTTAAAAAGGAGAGGACCTAATACTGAACCCTGAGGAACCCCACTTTCCACATTAGTCCAATCGGAGTATGTTCCATTTACACAACCCTTTGCTTCCTGTCTTTAGGCAGCTCTCAACCCATTTACAGATATTTACTGCAATTCCTGTATCTCTTAGTTTGCACAATAGTCTCCTATGTGGCACTGTATCAAAAGCCTTTGCAAAATCCAAAAAGACTACATCCACTGAGATGCCTTGATCCAGGTTCCTACTAACCTCCTCATAGAAACTAATTACCGTATTTATCGGCATATAACACGCACCTCATTTTATGAAGGAAATTTCAGGTGAAAAAAATAAAAAAATCAAATGAAGAACTTTAAAGCAAAATCCTCAACCTCAACCTCCCTCCTCATCCTCCCTCCTCAACCCCCTCCTCAAACCCCCCATCTTCAACCCCCTCCTCCAAGCCCCATCCTCATCTTCCTTCCTCAACCCCCCTCCTCAAACTCAACTCCCCTCCTCAACCCCCCTCCTCATCCTCAATCCCCCTTCTCATCCTCAACCCCCCTCCTCATCCTCAACCTCCCTCTTCATCCTCAACCCCCTCCTCAACCTCCCTCCTCATCCTCCCTCCTCAACCCCTATCCTCAACCCCCTCCTCAACCTCCCTCCACAACCCCCCATCCTCATCCTCCTTCCTCAACCCCCCAATCCTCAACCCCCTCCTCAACCTCCCTCCTCAAACCCCCTCCTCAAACCCCCCATCCTCAACCCCCCATCCTCATCCTCCTTCCTCAACCCCCCTATCCTCAACCCCCTCCTCAACCTCCCTCCTCAAACCCCCTCCTCAAACCACCATCCTCAAACCCCCTCCTCAACCCCCCCATCCTCATCCTCCTTCCTCAACCCCCTATCCTCAACCTTCTCCTCAACCCCCATCCTCAAACCCCCTCATCCTCAAACCCCCTCCTCAACTCCCCCATCCTCATCCTCCTTCCTCAACCCCCTCCTCAACCTCAACCCACCTCCTTATTCAAAACCCCCCTAAATAACTCCCCCTCACTTACTTGTTCCGGCCTCCGCTCCGCTCCTTGACCCGGCGGGCATGTGACGTCACATGTGCGCCACGTCATTAGCATATACCGGGTGCACATATACCGGGGGGGGGGGGGGGGTTAGAATGAATATCAGCGTATAACACGCACCTATAATTTGCTCCCTATTTTCAGGGAGAAAAAGTGCGTGTTATATGCTGATAAATACGGTAGATTTGTTTGACATAAATCCATATTGACTCCTACTTATAATCCTGTTCAAATAGACATATTCTTGTATATTATCCCTTATTATCCCTTCTAAAAGCTTCCCCACTACAGAAGTGAGGCTCACTGGTCTATAATTCCCCGGATTTGCTCTTGCTCCCTTTTTAAATATAGGTATCACATCTGCTTTTCTCCAGTCATCTGGTAGAGACCCTGTGTTGAGTGAATCTTGAAAAATTAAATATAGTGGTTTGGCTATTACAGAACCCAGTTCCCTCAATACCCGTGGATGTATTCCATCAGGACCCGGGGCTTTATTAACATTTATTTTTTCCAACCTCTTTTGGATTACTTCCTGTGTTAACCAATTATTTGGCAAAGGTAGTGTAGCCTCATTATGTTGCAGTGTCACAACCACTGGTACCTCCCTTGTGTATACAGAAGAAAATAACCTATTTAGCTCATCTGCCTTTTCCTGGTCACTAATTTTCAGATCGCCTGTGTCACATTGTAATGTTCCTATAGCTTCCTTCCAAGCCTTCTTCCCATTAATATACTTAAAAAATATTTTAGGGTTAGTCTTACTCTCTTTTGCAATTCATTTTTCATTTTCTATTTTAGCTAGTCTAATAGGGCTTCTGCAAGTCTTGTTGATTTCCTTGTACTCCCGTAAAGCACTCTCTGTCCCCTCTTGTTTGTATAATTTAAATGCCTGTTTTTTGCTCTGTATCTTGATCTTTAAATCATTGTTAAGCCACATTGGATGGGATTTACTCCTTTTACTTTTATTCCCACATGGGATATGCCGATGTGTATGTCTATTTAGTAGGGATTTAAATGTTGTACATTTATGTTCAGTGTTTTTACCTATCAGTTCTCTGTCCCAGTCTATACTTTGTATTCCTGCCCTTAGACCGTTCAAATATGCCCTTTTAAAATTAAGAGTTTATGTTAGCCCCTACCCTTTTGTTTTTTAAATTTAATCTCAAATGAGACTGTGTTGTGATCACTGTTTCTCAACGGTTGCCCTATTTCAACATTTGATACTCTATCAATATTATTTGTGAAGACTAAATCTAAGATAGCTTCATTTCTAGTAGGCTCTTGTATAACCTGGGCCAGATAATGATCCCTGAGTGTACTCAAGAACCTGCTCCCCTTAGCTGAACTGCTGGTCTCATTTATCCAGTTTATTTCAGGGTAATTAAAATCTCCCATTATTAGAACTTGCCCATGCTTAGCTGCATTTCCAATCTGTAACAATAATTGTATTTCCTCACTTTCAGCTATATTGCTGCTCCGCTATTTAACTCTACCCACAAACATTCAACTTTATCACTAGGTCCACCATAAATATCTTATCTGACTTTAGGCTTAAATTCAGGCTTAACATACAGACAAATCCCTCCTCATCTGTTACCATTTCCTCTATCTTTCCTAAATAGGTTATAACCATCCAGATTAACAGTCCAATCATGAGATTCATCCCACCACATTTCAGTAATGCCTATTAAATCCCATTTTTCATTAATTGCTAATAATTCTAACTCTCACATTTTTCTTGGCAAGCTTCTGGCATTAGCAAGCATACACCTTATGTTATGAGTCTGTAGTTCTGAAGCGCCTGCCACTGTACTGTGATCACTTCGTTCTACCTCCCTATTGACTACACTACCCCTCCCCCATCTCGTCCCCTATGAGTTGTTAATTCATCCCTTATACCGTCTACACTTTCTACCCCATTACTTATATCTAGTCCCTTCCCCCTACCTACTAGTTCAAAATCTCCTCTAGCCTTTTTACCATGCTATCCCCTAGCACAAAAGCTCCCTCATCATTAAGGTACAATCCATCCCTGCTGTAGAGATTGTACCGCAGTGAGAAGTCAGCCCAGTGCTCTAAAAACCCAACCCCTCCTTAGTGCACCACATCTTTAGCTACACGTTAACCTCCCTAAGCTCCTTCTGCCTCCCTGGGCAAGCACCTGGCACTGGTAGTATCTCAGAAAATACTACCTTGGAGGTCCTTGCCTTCAGCTTATTACCTAGTTCTCTAAAATCCTTCTTTAGGACACTCCATCTTCCACTTACTTTGTCATTGGTACCAATATGTACCAAGACTGCCGGTTCATTTCCAGCCCCTCACAATAATTTGTCTACCCGATCCACAAATCTGTTGGTGTTTGCCAACTCAGAACTGGCCTGCCTCCTCCTGTTCCCCCTGATTCCCCTTCTAACTGTAACCCAGCTACCTCCCTGGACATCCTCACTAGCCCCAGCTCCACCCTCTATGCTAGGCCCAGCTAAATTGTGCTC